>CM066032.1:196611454-196965279 GCA_033557465.1 Ichthyophis bannanicus | reverse complement strand
AATTACTATTCGTCCTGGAGGTTGACTTGCCCTCTTCTGGAGGCAGCTCAATCCATTCCATCTTTCACGTACTTCCATTTTCTCTGTCACAATAGTAATCCAATTCTTTGGTGGTATATCGTGTGGTCCCATAGATTCAAAGGTACTGGGAAACAATGCTGCTTGCATTTGGCATAGCTTGTGGGGCAATTTGTCCTGTCATAGCTGCTTCTCGTGCTGAGGCATCTGCAAATCAATTCCCTCGGGCAACTTCTCCTGGCCTGCGTGATGTCCTCTGCAATGCATGACAGCTACACGGTGTTGGGGCCCCATACTGCATCAAACGTAACATCAATATTTCGGGGGACCATATTTGACTGATTTTCCTCCGGATGTGATGAGTCCTCTTTCTTTATAGAGAGCTCCATGGGACATGCACCGGGTAGTGAAGGCATAATTTGGAATCTGTATATACATTCAGTATAAGGTTTTCCTCCTAACAACAATGCTCTGGTAAGTGCTATCAATTCGGCTTCTCTGGGCTTGATGTGCCTGAGGCTAGGGCTGATGATTCAACTACTTCATGTTGAGTGACGACTGCATATCCGCCACAGCGTCGTCCATCAAGGATGACACTGCACCCAACAACATAATAGGTTTGGTCAGGATTGGTCTATGGGCCCATCTGTCAGTCGGGTCGGCTGGAGAACACAGTCTCCATGACTTCGATACAGTCCATGTTCTGGGAGTTCTTCACTGATGGGTATCAAGGGTGGCTGGATTCAGGCATGGCTCACTTCAAGTTGTCTCTGTGGGTTTTCACATAACATGCTCTGGTACTTCAACATTCGGGAATTGGTGAGCCAATATTATTCTAATTTATTTAGTGGCTTTCTGTTCCATAAGGGCAAGGACTGCATGTGGCACAGTGACTCGTATGCTCTGTCCTAGTGTGAGTTTGTCTGCTTCACTCACTAGTAGCGCTTGTAGCTGCAAACTGCTCTCAAGCAAGGTGGCCATCCTTTGGCCACAGGGTCCAATTGTTTCGATAGGTAGGCTACAGGTCGTTCCCAAGTTCCCAATTTCTGAGTCAACATGCCTAAGGCATTTCCCTGTGCTTCATGTACAAACAAGTGGAAAGGATTGTGGACATCTGGTAGTCCAAGTGCTGGTGATGACATCAATTCTTCTGTTGAACTTTTGGAAGGCTGTTAATCCTGCTCAAGTCCCCACTCCAGTGGCGACTTTTTCTTCTCCTTTTGTGACTTCATAACATGGTTTTGGCAATTTGGGCAAAGTTGGGTATCCAATTCGGCAATATCCTGCCGCTCCCATAAAGGCTCTGACTAGCTTTCAGGTTGTTGGATTTTGAATACTACATACTGCTTCTTTTCTTTCTCTGCCTAATCTTCTGCTTCCTTGGGTGATACGAAAACCCAAGTATTTCACTTCTTTTTGGCATAGCTGTGCTTTGGCTCTGGAAACTTTGTATCCAGCTTCCTCTAGTAACTGCAAGAGATCTTTGGTGGCTAGTATACATTCACTTTCTGATACGGCAGCTATCAACAGATCATCCACGTATTGGAGAAGCACTCTCTTCCCCGGGGCGACTGGATAGCTTGAAAGGTCTTGATTCAGTGCGGCACTAAAGATGGTAGGCGAATTCTTGAATCCTTGGGGTAATCTTGTCCAGGTAAGTTGGCCCCCTCTTCCAGAGATGGGGTCCTGCCATTCGAATGCCAACAATATTTTGGCTTACAGGGGCTAATCTTATGCAAAAGAATGCATCTTTCAAATCCAGTACAGTGAAATGGGTAGCTTCAGCAGGTATCAGTCCTAGGAGGGTGTAAGGATTGGGTACGACTGGATGTATGGTCTCAGCTGCAATCATTTACTCTTCTCAAATCTTGCACTGGGCGATAATCATCTGTCCCAGGCTTCTTTACTGGCAAAAGTGGAGTGGTTCCATGGGGATTGGCATACTTTTAGTAGGCCATACTCAAGCAATCTTTGTAGGTGGCGATGAATGCCTTCAATTGCGGCTCTTGGGAGAGGGTACTGTTTTGACGTGCACTGGTGTAGCACTAGGCTTGAGGGTTACAATCACTGGAGCTATATGTTTGGCTAGGCCTGGGGGCTGCCTTCTGCCCATACTCCAGGTGGTGCATCAATACTTTTCAAAGTTTGTTCAAAATAGGTATCTTGAATCGAATCATCAATGTAGTATCTCCTTCCATTCTTCTTCTCGGGGGAACTGTCAGCAGCATCACTCCTGCTGGTTTGGTTTGGGGATTTACTGTCATTTGCATTTCTCCTTGCTCAGAGAAAGATATTTGTGCTTGAAGCTTGGCTAACATATCTCGTCCCAGTAGTGGCACTGGACATTCGGGCATGTAAAGGAATTGATGAGTTACTTGCTGTCCTCCCAGACTGCATATTCGGTTTTGAAGAAAAGACTTTGTGGCTTTGGCACCAGTTGCTCCTATAATGGTGACTGCTTTTGTAGTGAATGGGGCTATCTTTTTGTCTATTACTGAATGTTGTGCTCCAGTATCAACCATAAAGTCCATAATTTGGTCTCCTATTGTATTCCGACCATAGGCTCCTGGAGACCTAAAGCAAACTTGGAGCCCGGTCTGTCCTAATCCACGTCATTCTCTCATCATGGGCTGGTGTGGCCAATGCTTGAATGGCTCCTCCTCTCTCTCGCTGGAATTGTTCTCGATTGGCTCCTCCTCGGCTTCGGGATAGCTTCGTCTTTCTTCTCGGCCACTGATGGCTGCTGTCGTCATCATGCTGGCGTCTTCGGAGTTGCGGGCACGTATCTCTCCAATGTCCTTCCTCTCTGCAATAGGCGCATTGGTTCACGCCTAGCCTCTGGGTCCGGCCTCCGCCTTGACCCCGCCCTCTTCCTCTGCTCCGTCGACTATGGACACCTCCCCGTTTCTGGTCCACTATGGCCGCAGCCAAAGAATCAGCTTGCGTGTTCATCTTTCTATCACATTCTCTCTGTCTTTCAGTATCACGATTCACATACACTTTATGAGCGACTTCCAATAACTGTGTTGCATTCATGCCCGCAAACCCTTCTAACTTCTGTAATTTGCGTCTAATGTCTGGTTGAGACTGGTTTACAAAAGCAGAATTCACCATACATAACTTCCTGGTGCCTCGGGATCATAGGGAGTATACATTCTGTAAGCTTCAGTTAATCTCTCATAAAAATCTGCTGGGGCTCTCATCTATCCCTTGGATAACTCCTGCAACTTTGGAAAGGTTCATAGCTTTCTGGCCCCCTCTTTTCAGGCCTTGTAAAAGCCTTGGCGAAAACGGGCTAGGGCTGTGGATCCTTCATCTGTATTTGGATCCCATTGGGGGTCTTCATTCGGGAATTCTCTCTGAGCTGCTTCCCGACGGTCCTATTATATTCTGCCCCTGTGCCGGAGCTACAGGGTTCTCTGCCATCCATTCAATAGCTGCTTTCTAATTCTTGCTCGCTCTTCTGTCGTGAATAGGGTGGTCAGGAGCTGACGGCAATCTGGCCAAGTGGGTGGTTGGTGAGTTTCCATAATACTAGTTACTAATTCTGTCAGCTCCTGGGGCTTACTAGTATAGGAGGCGTAATGCGACCTCCAATTTAATAAATCAGTTGTAGAGAAAGGGATATATACATAAGTTAGGGGTCCCGCTACCACTTCATCATTATCATTCTTTACGGGCACTCCCGGGACTTGCCGTAAGGGAAACAGTTTGGCTGCCATGGGTGTCTTTTGGGATCTAAGGGTTATCGTTGTTGCCTTTGCAGGAGTCACTTTCTTTTTCTCAACAGGTTTTGCTTTGGGTTTCTCTCTCACTGGCGTACTAGTGCTAACGCTAGCTTTCCTCAATTATTTGTACATTTTCCTCATCTGGGGGATTCTCTCTTTCTCTCCTTCTTCGGTCTCCACTTCTGACTCGCTTTTTAGGTCCTCCTCTTCTTTTTCCCGCTAATTCTTCCTCTTTCTCTTCTCCGGGAGGGGGATCAGGGGTTGGGTCCCGCCTCGGCTCTGGCCGTCTCTGGGTTCTGGGGCAGGACGCCGGGCTACTCTTACTGGACCTGGGGTTCGGGGCTGCCTGAGAATTATTTCTGGGGAATCAGGATCTGCCAGGATGGGCTTCTTTCTGGCTTTCTTATCCTGCTCTTTCATTCTAGGCTGTTCCGTTTTCTGTCTAGAATCTGCTTTAGCTAACATTATTCTGCACTGTTCCTCATAACAGCGCTGCTCCCAGGGGGGCGGATCTTCACAAATACTTAACCAGGAATCTATATAGGGGTACTGGTCGGGGTGCGCTATCCGCACTCTTCGGTGTATTGACTGAATAATCTCTACTTTGAAACGTTCCCTCTCGGGCCAGATGGGGTCTAGATCGGGCCACTCCCTAGTGCACAAAGTCTGCAAACGGGCTGCTGATCATTTTAATACCATAATCTCCTGAATATCCCTCTTTAAATGTGCGATCATACATTCTAATGGAGTGTTTCTAGTAGACCCCGCCCCTCCCATTTCGATGTGTGCCGCGCAACAACAGACAGAAGTGAAAATGATGGCGGACCCAGGTTAAGGGGTCCACACAGCCCTGGAAACGTATAAGGACTACAAATAACAAGACAAGACGACAATCGCTTCCCCCTTTTCGCGACCTGAACGCGGTCCGCCCGGTCAGGAAATGCGCTACTCAGGGTCCGCCTTCACTTGGTCTGTGCTGCCAGACCTCTCATTCACACTTCGTTCACACAATCATGCTAGCAACGTATCCCTGAATTCATTCGTTTCTATCTTTTCTGACTAGTCTTTTCCAATTTCCCAATTACAAAAAGGATGGGGTTTTCACCCGGCGAATTCCCATGCGGGGTTACTCGGCCCTTCCTTGAGAGGTGATCATGCTCTCTTACCAATTCCCAATATCTCGAGATTACAAATTCCAAAGTTCCAAGTTCCAATGGCAGTACTGCGCTTTCTATTTCTGTCTAGACCCAAAATCAAAACTATACTCACCGGATCCGGTCCTCAAACTTCCCAAGCAGGCGCATGAGTTGGACCTCGGACTCCCTCACTCGGGTTCGAGGCGTTGACTCCAGCCGGGCTCGTCACCCGCCGAGGTCCGACCAGCTCCCTCCGATACAAGGGACCGGTGGCGCCAGGGAGCAGCCCTCGTCGGAAGGGCGCGATCCCGGCAGGACCAAGCCTATAGAGGCGGAAAGTCGTGGTATATTGCCCTATATACACTTTGATTCCACAACTTCCCGGCCAACGCACCAAGGAATATGTAGCAGCAAAGCGCAGACAAACCAATGATACCAGGAGTCTGTTCAGAAGGTCCAAATCATTTATTTGTGCACAAGTCTCGAACCAATCAATTTCAAAATGGCTGAGCAAAGTTTTCAAGCATTACAACAACTTTTATAGACTTCTGTTCCATTCTAGGTATAGAAAAACATTTCATTGGTCCCGGTAACCTCCCGTACCTCCCGTACCTCTTCTATTGGTCCCGGTACTGATAAGTTTATCCAGTTATGTCCCTCCATGGGCATGACACCTGCATACCCCCCTTCTAGTCCCAATTACAATGGTCAGTTCATCAACTTGTTACTTTCACACTCTCAAGGTTATAGAACCAATTTGTACGTGCAGAGGAGCTGGGCTCTGCAACTCATCTGTCAGCACTCCCAATTATTTCTTTGCAGATGTACTTTTTCTTATCAGTAACTTTTAAACATGTATTTTCTGTATTTTTCCATCTTTCAATACTGCAGTTCTGCTTACCTAAGCTAATTCAATACTTCTACTGAGTTCTATCTTACAATAGCAGCATATTGGGGGATGTGCAATCCTATATGCCTCTCCACAGGCCTCATTTACAGGTCAAGCTAGCCATGCTGGCCTGCTTATGTTCGGACACTGTGGGTCACAGGCCTGCACCTGCCACACTGCCAAGAAAACACAGGAGTTTTCTGGGTCACCAGGAGTCAGGACTGACTCAAAGGCACACATTGCTTTGCATTTTTGCCCATTCCTAATTTTGAATAATGTAAAATAACATGTTAACAGTAGTGTGCCATAGTAATTCTAGCCATTACTGTGTTACCAAATGTAGCAATGAGCAATGAAGGATTGCAGGCCCCTATCCAGGGCCCACCATCTTTTGAAGGGACCAGCTGTTTTTAGGAAGACACCTCACTCTTAGGTTTAAAACTCTCTGGAAGAATAGCAGGAAAAGGCCTGCTCTCTTCCCTGTGCCTCCACCAGATAATCCCTGAGCACCTATCCACACTTCCAGGGCTGCCTCTGGCATTAGCAAGACTAGGCGGAAGATCAGCTTCTGAGAGGCACAAAGAACAGCAGTTGTCATGGCAACCTTTTATTTATTTATTTAAGAAGGTTTATACTGCCTACCTCAATCTGACAACCACACAGACTCAAAGAGCCATCGGCATATTCTTTTACCTGCAGGGAGAACAGGCACACACATACACACAAAGCAAAGTTTAATACAGCATTTACAACTGTGATATTCATTTATACATTTTTACAGCATTGATTTTGTTTGGAAGTGTTTTGGGATGATCATGATTGTTAAGTTTAATTATCAAAATCTGGGGGGGGAGGGGCAGGGGCATAGGTGTCAGGCTGAAGGTTTTTCTAGGGCGCCCAATTCCCTTGCACCGACCCTGTACAAACACCATGGAATTCTTCAGGGTATAGTAGAGGCAAGGTCATTTCCTAATTGTGTTTCCTGACCCCTAGTGGTACATTAGTGCATATCACTAGGGGATCAGGTGACTGTCTTACAAAATGATACTGCTGGGACAGAAGTGACTGGGCTTGCTCCTACCATGCTTCGGTAAGTGCAGGGAAGAACGTTGAGGGGAGGGGGTGGAGGGGGAGGTTTACACCATTATCTGCTATGCTAGTTTTTAAAAGAGCGTGAGCTTGAGAGCAGTGATTTTTTTCACATTTTTATCACCTGGGTGGGGTGAATGGAGGAAGCAGGGTCTTACCCACTATACCGTCAGGTGAAAGGATTTTTTGCTTAAATAAGGCGGCCCCCTCCTCATTCTTCAGCAGTGGCTTGCTCTTCAACAAGCCAATGCTTCTGGGTAAAAATGGAATAACCCTTATGAAGTGTAGTTAATGTCTAGGAACAAGATGACTTGAAAATGTTAGAACCAGCCACATTATTCCTTTTGCATAGTATGAGCTGCTTTGTACGAATTTACATCTGAAGGTTTTTATTACTTTTTACCTTACGTTGTGTCAGATTTTTACCTAGCAAGGTGAATACCTCAAGAAATCAATCAACAACTAGCTAATAATGCATGCTATTTGCAGAGCTGCCATGTTATTTGTCTTACCACATCTTAGTTTTTAACTGTGTTGCAAGTATTAAAAACAGGGAGTTAAAATGGAGATAAAACATTAGAGAAAACATTCTGATGAATGAATAAAGCTTAACAACAAAGGACCTGATTTTTAGCAGCGGCTAAAGTAAAGCACTGGTTGCTTTATTCATGTATTCAGCAGCACCAGCTGTTTAAATGGTGCTCTTGTGTGTATACACAAGAGCCGACTGTGTCATTTTAACTATGCATGAGTTAGGCCTGCTTTTTTTTACTGGCCAGACTTACGTGTAGAAGTTATATGCAGAAAAGTTGAAATCTGTTGCTCTGTTTCAACTTTGTTGCCTTCCCCTAGCCTGCCCCAGCCCCAACTCTTTGGCTTTGCATTATACATAGAACCCACATTGGTACAGTCTACACATAAAATATGCATAAAACTGGGTAATTTTTTAAAAGCACTTTTAGTTGGCATCGGTGCCAGTCATATGTCTTTTTTAATATCAGGCCCTCAAAGTTTATCAGTGTGTCCTCTGACTTTATGCTTCATGCTTAAATGGATTCATTATTTTCTTCAAGAACTGTTTTGCCCCCAGCTATTAAGACATTTCATGTGAAATTTTGTGATATCATTAATGAAAAATGATATTTGCCTTACACTTAGCAGAAGATTCTTTCTCGGCAGGAATGCTGTCGAACATGTTGCATTCACCACATGATACAAAGTCTAAAAATCACCGAGAGACTAATTAATGAGAAAAAATGATTAAAAAAATACATCTCCCCATGATAAGGATGACAGCTCCGTGCCCAGGATCTTGGCCTGATTGGATAGTTCTCTGGTGACACATTCGTGCACTATATGGTGTTGCATTCCATTACATACTGTTTATGGAAAACGCATTTGGTGCTATAACCATTACTGTGAGAAATCAAGGTGAGCTGTCACTTAGGCAAGAGATAATTATAGTTTCTGCTCTTGTATGTATAAATGTAGCTTTAACCTACCTCGTCTATTACATGGTGAACAGGCCAACAGTTTAATGACAAACTCAAGAATGACAGTTGGCGCTACATAGACTGGCAAAAAGTGTGTATTTACCTCTGTCAGAAGAAAATGTATGAAAGTTGAAATTGTTTAAATTTCTGACGTGTAATGGTCAACCCAAATATATAACTCTTACCTGAGGTACTAAGGTCCTCAGGTGAGCCAGCCATTAGGCCTAGAGGCAGTGTGATCAGTGCTGGAGTCCTGGGTTTGATTCCCAGCTTTGGCTTCTTATTGGGCCAAGAAGGGCTCGGGATACTGCAGAGGCAGAGTTAAATTTTGTAGGAAAAGAGATCCCCTTCATTGTAAATTAGCTACTTATAAGCACAGTATGCAGAGTGGAGGAGTAGCCTAGTGATTAGAACACTGGCTTAGTAACCAGGGTTCAAGTCCCACTAACACTCTTTGTGGCCTTGGGCAAGTCACTTAACCCTCCATTGCCTCAGAATAAAGGCCTAGCAATCTACTGCCAAGAAAACCTAGGAGCTTCTGGGTTGCCAAGAGTCAGCATTGACTTGAAGGCACATGTTGCATTGCATTGCAAATGGGTGTGCACATGTTGAGTTATGACAGGAACCATGGCTTCTTACTAAAGCCCAGAGATAATAAGAGTCTATGCACAAATGGATGCAAAACGTCCATGACAAGAGCTGTCCATTAAGAAAGCTTTTATAAAGTAGAGCTGTAAGTAAAGTATATATCAAGTCCTGACAAATTTTCTCAGAATCTAGGAGCCAGCTTAAAAATTTAGGAGCTGAGACCTAGGACACAGTGCACCCCCCCCCCCTACCTCCCAAAGGTATATTGCAGCTTCTTTTTTAGGGCCTGATTTACTGTTTTCCTATTTTCTACAGGAAAAGTCAGCTTAACTAATTAGGCCCTTCATGTGCCACTGTACAGTGCCAACAGAAAGAAGTAACCCTTCTCCTCCCCACTACCCCCAGTGAGCATGCTGTCAGTAGCTTATTGGTGACCCTTTATAACTGCACCTGATGCAACTTCTTTTTTTCCTTCATGTATCACCATGACTGATAGTATGTAAAGCAAAAAAAAGTCTCATAACGCCCGCATCTTGCTTTTGCCCAGTGTTTCTATCTTTTACTCTTCCCATAATCTCACACTCTGTCATCATTCAGTATCTCCCTCTCTCACTCTATAGCCTCGTCTCTCTCTCTCTTTCTCTTCATAGCCCTCCCTCAGTCTTTACCAAGATTCTCTCCCTTTCTCTCATAGTCCCCCTCCCATTTTTTTCCAGGCCCTATCTCTCTATAGTCCCCTCACCCTGTCTCTTCCAAGTCTCTCCCTTTCTTTCTCTCTCCATAGCTCCCCCAGTATTTATCCAGTCTCTCTCTCCCATGGCCCTCCTCCAGCCTTCATCCAGTCTCTTTCTCTCTCATAATCTACCCAGCCTTCATCCAGTCTCTCTCGCTCTGAGCTTCCCCCCTGTGTGTCTCTCTCTCTCAGGCCCCGCAACTCTTTACCAGTCTTTCTCTTACTTGCCATTCCTCTTGGCTTGCTGTTGAGAGCCACAGTGAAAACAGCACTCTGCTAACTTTCCCACTGCAATAGTCTCTCTTCAGGTAGATTGGGTCACATAGTGAAAAAAGTGCAGGTAGATCTTGCAGTTTCAACTCTCATGGGACTTGGTACTGCAAGATTAACTCAAATTTCCTGTATCAGGCAGCTCAAGCTGCTTGGAGAGAGACCATAGTGGAAGTAAAGTTAGCAGATTGCTGTTTCACTACAGCACTGGCGCACACTAAACCCTTTGGCAGCATGAAATCCCAGGTGCCAGGATGCAATTTCTAGATGCCATGGTGACCTGCCACCCAGGATTTATCAAACCGTGTATACATATGCAATCATAGTCACTGGGCAAGGTGATTAGGTTCTATGTCATTGTTTTTCATTTTTTCACTAATGAGAGTCATAAGAACATAAGATATGCCAGACTGGGTCAGACCAAGGTCCATCAAGCCCAGTATCCTGTTTCCAACAGTGGTCAATCTAGGTCACACGTACCTAGCAGTTTCCCCAAAAGACACAGGTTCCACAATGCTTATATTGGGGCAAGCAGTGGATATCCCAGGTCTTCTTTAATAATACTTTATGGACCGTTCTTCCAGGAACTTGTCCAAACCTTTTTTAAACCTGGCTTTTATTACATCCTCCGGTAACGAATTCCAGAGTTTGATTACACGTTGAGTGAAAAAATATTTTCTCTTATTAGTCTTAAATAGGTTACCCTGTAGCTTCATTGCATGTCTCCTAGTCTTTCCGTATTTTGATGGTGTAAATGATCGATCTACGTTTACCTGTTTCACTCTATTCATTCATTTATAGACCTCTATCATATCTCCTCTCAGCCGTCTCTTTTCCATGTTGAAGAGCCCTAACCTTTTTAGTCTTTCTCCATAGGGGTATCCTTTCATCCCCTTTACCACTTTGGTGGATCTTCTCTGTACTTTTTCTAATAACGCTATATCCTTTTTAAGATACAGCGACCAGAATTGCACACAATATTCAGGATGTAGTCGCACCATGGAATGATACAGAGGCATTATAATATCCTTTGTTTTATTTTCCATTCCCTTCCTTATGATACCTAGAATTCTATTTGCTCACTTGGCTGCCACTGCACACTGGGTGGAGGGTTTCAACATGTTATCCACGATGACGCCTAAATCATTTTCCTGGGTGGTGGTTCCTAATGTGGAACCTTGCATCATGTAACCACAGTTTGGGCTGTTCTTCTCTAGGTACATAACTTGTCCACATTAAATTTCATCTGCCATTTGGACATGCAGTCTTCCAATGTATCAAGGGTCTCTTGTCATTTTTCACAATCCCCTTATGTTTTAACAACTTTGAATAATTTTGTGTCATCTGCAAATCCGATCATCTCACTCGTTATTCCCATTTCTAGCTCATTTATGAATATGTTAAAAAGCAGCAGACCCAGCATTCCACTATTCACCTTTCTCCATTGGGAAAATTGGCCATTTAGCCCTACCCGCTGCTTTTTATCTTTTAACCAGTTCCTGATCCACAATAGTACACTGCCTCCTATCCCATGACTTTTTAATTTTGCCAAGAGTCTCTCATGAGGGATCTTGTCATAGGCTCTCTGAAAATCCAGATACACTATATCGACCGACTCACCTTTGTCTACATGTTTATTAACACCTTCATAAAAACATAACAGATTAGTAAGACAAGACTTGTGATAAGGAAGCTTATCATAGCTCAGGTAGGAGCTATAGAAAAGATGATGTGACTCTGAAGAAGCAACCTGTCAGTTTTGGTAGAAGTAAGAAAACAGAGTTTTCACATAAAAGACTACCAGTCCCAGAATGCACCAGGTTTCCAGCAGCCATGAGAGGGGCTGAAGTGAGAAAACGTGTGTGCAATCAAGAGAGCTATGAGGTAATCCCTAAGCACTCATCTCAAAGGGCAGGGCCTGATTCAACACAGCTGCGCTGTGTTAGGGAGGAGCACACATTAAGACAGAATAAGAATAGAGCTGATTCTACAGACAACAGCTACAGAAAGAGCTTCAGGAACAGATACAGCAACAGCTTCAAGCTCAAGCACCAACATCATCTCGAGAAGCAGAAGCCAAGCCAAGTGGATAGAGAGAGAAGGAAACTCTCTGGAAGGAAGAGAAGAAAGGCCATTGGAAGGTCTGGGAGATTCCAAGGCAGTACCTATACTGGGAGGTATTCCAAATGCCAGCAGAGTCCATTGGACTGGAGTCAGCCAGAGGAATGGAATGGCAGAGATAGGAATCACCAGTGGCTACCTAGAAGAGAGAAGACTGCACGTGGAAAGGACTTTCAGACCTATGCCAAAAGGTATGTGAGGGAAGATCCAGTGTCCAGGGATCAAGATTGGAAGGCTGGACATCAGAACTGGATTACATACTGGCCAGGATATACAGAGAGGAATTATGATAGCAGGAGAGGCTCAGATATCATTGAACACTGATCCAGACCCTATCTATAATAGTGAATGGCAGCAAGGGAATAAGCATTCTCATGATAGTGCCTTATGGAAAGACTCGTCTGTGCCAATGTATGATAGTGACCCTATGCTGATTGATGAAGGGGGAGATACAGCAGATGAAACTATTCATTACATGGACTGTTCTCTATCTAAATGCTATTGCTAGCTTTCTGTGAGCAAACACCTCAGCCATCACAAAGAAACCTAACTTTGTTCTTTATTTCCACTGCAAACAGCTCTGAAAGCAGGATTTGGGTTCACACAGTAGCAGCCAGCCAGCTAAAGGGTTTCAGCTGGTCAATTGATAGTAATTAAAGCTGCACCTGATTGTGTGTGTGAGCAAGGGAGAATCACTGCTGGGATCTGCGTGGAAAATAAGCAGAAGTTAACCTAACAAGCAAAGTTTATTCATTTCTTTGTGCCTTTTTATTTGGTAATTATTTGCTAAGAAAACATTAGCTAATTGCCTGACAAGCTGAAGGTTGTTTTCTGATTTGCTTTGTGACTTTATGTTATCCATTTAAACACTACAAGCAAGTAACCTCATTTATATTGCTAACAAGCATACTTGTGCTGGGTGAATTAAACCCCATCAATAAAAGAAGTATTTATTGGCATTACCTCTGGTTTCACAACTCAATTATTGTCTTCAGCTGTGTTTGGGAGTGAATGAACTACATTACCCACAATACCTTGCAAGAATCATATGAATATATGCATCGTCAAGATTGTGTAAGTTCTCACCCTAGGCAGCCGTCTGACAGACTTTCCTTGGCTAAAGCCATGTTGGCTGTCTCCCATTAAGCCATTACTATCTACATGTTCAGTAATTTTGTTTTTTATAATGGTTTCTACCATTTTTCCCGGTACTGACTTCAGCCTCACCGGTCTGTAGTTACCCAGATCATCCCTGGAACTCTTTTTAAAAATTGGCGTTACATTGGCCATTCTCCAATCTGCAGGTATTACAGATGATTTAAATGATAGTTCACAGATTAGTAATAGTAGGTCTGCAATCTCATATTTAAGTTCTTTTAACCCTTGGATGTATACCATATGGTGCAGGTGATTTGCTACTCTTCAGTTTATCAAATAGTTGTAATACATCTTCCCGATGTATCAATATTTCTTTCAATTCTTCTTTGGCATCACCTTTAAATATCATTTCAGTCATGAGTAACATCCCTACATCTTCCTCAGTTAAATCCGAAGCTATGGCCTTGTCCCCTCTTAGTGCCCTTTTACCCCTCTATCATCTAGTGGTCCAACTGACTTTCACAGGTTTTTTGCTATGAATGTACTTGAAAAAATCTTTATTACACATTTTTGCTTCCACAACAATCTTCTTCTCAAATTCTCTCTTTGCCTGCCTTATCAGTGCCTTGCATCTAACTTGCCAGTGCAAGTTGTTTTCAGTTTTCAGCCATTTCCTGAAAGATACTTTTTTGGCAACAACAACCTCTTTGAGCTCACCTTTAAACCAAGCTGGAAGCTTTTTGGACTTCCTTCCACTTTTCTTAAAGTATGTAATACAGCTGGTCTGGGCTTCCAGGATAGTATTTTTAAACAACAGCCATGCTTGATGTAAATCTTTATCCTTTTCAACTGCTCCTTTTAGTTTTTTCTTAATTATTATCCTCATTTTATCATAGTCTCCTTTTGAAAGTTAAAAGGTAGTACTGTGAATTTCCTTACCTCCCTTCCTCCACCCTCTCTAACATAGAATGCAACCCCTCCACCAATTTGATCTACTCTATCATTATGATATAGTTTGTGACCAGGTATCACAGTGTCACACTGGTTGTCCTCCTTCTACCATGTCTCTGAGATACCAGTCATATCTAACCTCTCATTTAGTGCTATATATTCTAACTCTTCCATCTTATTTTTTAGACTTCTAGCATTTGCATACAAGTATTTTAGAGGCTGTGTTTTATTCATATTAATCTGGCTATCGGTAGGCAGGGATAATTCAGAATCTTTAAGCTCTGTCTGCTCTGTACTCAAGGGCATTTGGATTACTTTTGTCTTTATTGGAATCTCTCTGTTTATAAGCTCTAACTTCAATCTTTTGCTAGTATCCTTGAAGGGTACATTGTTCTGAACCATGAGCTTTTGGTCGCTGTCAGCTTTCCCCTATTATCCCCGCTCAATCTGCAAAAAATGGCCAGTTGTCACAGATTTGATAACACTCCACGATCTGGACATCCTAATGATCACAGAGACATGGCTATCCGATTGCGACATGGCCCTCTTCAACCTGATGTTACCCCACAATGTCTCGCTACGCTCCTGCCACAGAGCAAATCTGAGAGGTGGCGGAACACTCATCCTCTCCAAAACAAAGTTACAATTCCAATTGATTAACACGTGCAGTACAGCCCACCTAGACACAGTCACCATAGCCAACAATCATTGCACAATCAACCTACTCTACCGAGCACCGGTTGCCTCTCCAGATGACCTCTCAACTATAATTGACCTTGCCTGCAACACCAGTAGGCCACAATCCCCAAATTGGATACTAGGTGATTTCAACCTGCCTACTCTTCATGATACCCAAGCCACAGCCTTCCTCGAAGCTCTCAATGAGTTAGGATACAAACAACTAGTCAATGCACCTACCCACGTGAGAGGAAACAAATTAGACCTGGTCTTCGCACCACAAGCAGCTATCGAACCGAACTGTGTCGTGGCGATGTCTATAACCCCAGTACGATGGTCCGACAACAGCCTAATTAGATTCCAAATGCCCGCCCAATGTCACAATCATAACAATACCAGCAGAGATACTGGCCCTTCAAAACCAGCAGCCAGAAGATTCCGACCTTTTGTCAAAGAAGAAATACTGGAGAAAGTCATTCCACTTCTCAACGCAACGGCCCCTAACCTTGAGGAAATGATCGCTAGCTGGGACAACAGCCTCAGCACCAGCGCCCAGCTCCCAACCACGAACAAATCCCCAAGGAGACGCGAGCCAGCACCATGGTACTCCACTGAACTGCGTTCATCACTCCTCCACCTGCGCAGGCTAGAGCGACGTTGGTGCCGATCTAGATCCACCAAAGCACAGAGTGCATATAACCTACACCTAGGAAAGCACCGTGAAGCAATAATAGAAAGAAGGAAGCAATTCCACACAGACCTCTTAAAGCGCTCGCTGAGCAAACCACACGACCTCTTCAATATAGTGAAGTCATTAACAAGGGAACCAGCCCCAGAGCAGCCACTCATGCTGCAACCACAGGACTATGCCGAATACCTCCAATCAAAGATGCAACAAACCGACAAGACCAGTTGCCCCATAAACAACATGCCCTTACACAAACCACCCTACTCAACACCATTGACCAAATTCACCACCCTGTCAAAGAGAGAAATTGAGGACACCATCGCATCCATCAACACCACCACCGCACCAAACGACCCCTGCCCCGCATTTTGGGTAAAAGAACTACATTGCGATCTCAGCCAATTCCTCAACAAACTCATGGATCAATCCTTTTCAACCGGTTCATTTCCACAAAGGCTTACGCATACCTCCATCAGACCCCTGCTGAAAAACAACAAACTGGACCCCCTGAAGGTCGAATCCTTCAGACCAATATCGAGCATCCCACTGCTCGCCAATATAATTGAAAAGGTAGTCCAATGCCAAATACAACAACAACATATCGAGACTCACGCCCCCTTGGACTCAAGTCAGCATGGTTTCAGGGAGGCACATGGCGTGGAAACCCTCCTCACCACCTTATTCAATACTATAATCTCTGGAACCGACAACTTCTGATCTTCTTGGATATCGCAGCGGCCTTTGACTCAGTAAGTCACGAGATACTCCTGGAACGACTCGAGGAAAAGGGAATACAAGACTCAGCGCTAGGTTGGTGCAAATCCTACCTGACCAACAGATGGCAGCATGTAAGAGCTGGCACCACGACCTTGGAACTGTTCCCACAAAAACAGGGTGTACCACAAGGGTCCTCGTTATCAGCATTGATGTTCAACATATACATGCAGCCCATATGCTCCTTGATTCGCTCATTCAACGTCGACTGCCTGGTTTATGCAGACGATGTTCTACTTTACATGCCGTTTGCAACTGACCAGCCAGACTTTTCCCCACTGACTAGCTGTTTTGACGCAATAGCTGAATGGCTCCATTCTCAAAATCTCAGAATAAACCATAATAAGACAGACGTCCTCTTCATCACAAGGAACCAAAGTTTCACCCCCCCTGCCTCCTTAAAGGTGAAGAACGCCGAGCTGATAGTAAAACCCACAATCCGATATCTAGGCGTCACCCTAGACCAACGGCTGGACATGAAAACCCACATAAAAAACATAGTAAAGAAAATATATCACAAAGTACGGACACTCCGACACCTACGGCCCTTGCTGGACCCCAAAGACTTCCGAACAATCTATCAAGCACTAGTAATCCCACATTTTGATTATGCCAATGTAATACTATATGGACTCCCGCAAGCATCACTGAACCCCCTCCAGCTAGCAATGAATGCAGCTGCCAGGATTCTATTCGGAGTCTCAAGAATGGACCACATCACACCAATTCTAAAGAAACTCCACTGGCTACCAATCCAAGGCAGACTATGTTTTAAGATACTAGTAATGGCCTTCAAGGCCATAAACAATCAACCCTCCACCTCCATCACCTAGTTAATCCACCTCACACTCCCAAACAGATCCAGGAGATCCACAGCTATCAACACACTGATTATCCCTAAGGAAACAACGAAATGCACCCACATGACATCTAATAGAGCATTCATGCTCTATGCACCTAGATGCTGGAATGCCCTCCCTATGGCCATTCGAACAATTACCGATTTGGCCCAGTTCAGGAAGGCGCTGAAACACCACCTATTCAAATGGCATTACCCAGACAACAGCCCCATAGGTCAGCCAGCAAACATGTCCACCAAGCACCGAGACCCCCACACTTTCACACATAGCACACTAGAGGGCAGCCAGCCCCAAGGCTGCAACCCCAAGTAAGCATCACTGCGCACAGTACAGTTATTAATGGAAATAATGTAAATAAGTTATTGACAGTTACCCCAGTTTCTAGCCAAGTTATATTTCCTGTTCTATTGTAAATACAATGCAGTCACGACTGCATTGTACAAGCTACAGTTAAATGTACACCGCACTGATACTGAATAGCACGGTATAGAAGAGAAATTAAATAAATAAATAAATAAATAAATAAAATCTAGTTTAACAGCTGCTCTATCTCCCTTTTAAAGATTAATGCCAGCAGCCTGGTTTCATCCCGGTTAAGGTGGAACCCATCCCTTCATAAAAGCTGCTCCTTTCCCCAAAATGTTCACCAGTTCCTAACAAATCCAAAACCCTCTTCCATCGTTTCATCCACACATTGAGACTTCAGAGATCTGCCTGCCTTTTGGGTTCTGCATGTGGAACGGGAAGCATTTCGGAGAATACTACCCTGAAAGTTCTGGTTTTCAACTTCATACCTAAAAGCCTAAATTTAGCCTTCAGAATGTCCCTACCACAGTTTCCTATGTCATTGGTACCAACATGTATCAAGACAGCAGACTCCTCCCCAGCACTATCTAAGACCTTGTCTGGGTGGCGCATGAGGTCCCCTACGTTTGCACCAGGCATGCATGTTACCAGCCACCCAGCTATTACATGCCTAATGATCGAATCACCAACTATAATGGCTGACCTAACTATTCCCTCATGGGCACATGGCCCTGGAGAAACCTCCTTGCTATGAGAGGGTTTTACATCGCCCAGAGGCCAGATCCTAGCTACAGAATAATTTCCTGCCACACTAGAGTGATGATCTCGTGTCACTTGACCTCTCTCCTCCATGGCAACAGGTATGCTGCCAGACTGGAAGTGGGGCTTCAGTACTACATCCCTGTAGGTCTCGTCTATGTACCTCTCTGTCTTCCTTATGTCCTCCAAGTCTGCTACTCTAACCTCCAGAGATTGGACTTGTTCCCTGAGAGCAAAGAGCTCCTTGCACCTAGTGAACATGTAAGACCCCTCACCAACTGGGAGAAAATCATACATGTGACACGCAAAAGACTGGAAAGCCCCTATCTCACTGCTGGACTGCTGTCTGCATCTTAGTTTTAATGCTGTGTTTAGGTATTTAAGTTGTATACTTACTAAGGTTTGCTGAGGATACTTATACTAATAAAGCTATACCTAATTTGTTTAATGGACTTTGTTCACCTCAAGCTTAATTAATCACAGGTCCTTAATGTATGCCAGATGAGGATAAACAGCTGCACCTGAGAATAAATATGGCACCTCCTTTCCTTTAAGAGGTTTAAGCACTTATAAAGCTACAATTATCCCAGGGGCGGGTGGGAGTTGGGGAAGGAGGGAGGGAAAAATACTTTTTAAAAGCTGGCTGCTACACAGTACCCTGTCCTATGCTTCTAAGGTAATCTGTGACCAATTTCCTGGGTGATTCACACAGCTCTTGCTTGGATAGAGGGAGTCTTTCAAAATGCCCCTTTGATCTGTCATTAACACCTATTTAAAACAATTTCACAGGTCCCTTGCCCCCTATCTAGAAGGTCTCTATGTAAAGGTCTCTAGAAACAATTTATTACTCAAAAAATACTTTTTTATATTCTGATTTGATTTAAATTAAAGCTCTTTGCTGATACTAGGCCCTGACTGAGTATTACATTTAAACTAGAAGCTCTCTGCTGGGTTTTACATTTAAATTGAAAGCTTTCTGCTGGGTTCTGAATTTAAAATGAAAGCCATCTGTTGGGTTTTAAACTTAAACTGAAAGCTACCTGTTGAGTTTTTAATTTAACTAAAAGCACCTTTGCTGATACTAGGTCTTGACTGATTTAACAAATACACTGGATTCTATTTCACACAGATTAATCAGCTTTAATCTAAAGAATTCCTTTCTAGACAGTAACTAGGTTTCTGGCATTCATAAGCGGAATGACTACCTGCTAGCATTGCTCCATGGCTGTGGATAGTAATCTTAAATTTAAACCCGATGAAATCAAAATTAAAGGTGAAGCCTTCTCTGTATTGGAGATGATAGAGTTTCATCCTAAAGAAGCAATAGCCGCTCTAGGTTTCTGGATAGATGCAGAGTTACCTATGGAGAAACAATTATTCATTGTAGTAAAGAAGCAAGTGATCCACTATCTAGACTGATTTTTAGATAGGAAAGTTTTTGCTGCTATTTTTAATGCCATGATTACAACATGGATTGATTACCTCAATTTGCAGTACTAAAGCCTAACAGAAAGGATCATTGAAAGGCTCAAACTATTGTAGCACACAGAGACTAAGTTTTTCTTTTATTAAAGGATGTTATCTGGCAGCACATGTTCTAGCAGGCACTGAAGGTGGGCTGGAACACGCATTGTCAGCTAGCGTGGGGCCATGACAATGCGGGACGATTCTTGTACTAACTGTGCAACCCACGTTAGGGTCGTGAGCGGGTGGGCTAGGGGTGGAGAGTTGGCATGTTTAGCTGAGTGCACTTAGCTCTGGATTCACACAACGCTGGTTTACCTAACACCACAATAGGTGGAATTAATGCAGCCCACGTAGGTGCTCTGCATTAACTGTCAGGGAAATGCTTTCCACACCCTCAATAGTTCACATGGTAGTTTTGCACCTAACGCGCCATAGTTTCGGTGCTATTGGTGCATTAGGTAAGCACCTTACCGCCCTTTAAAAAAGACCCTCCATGATACTAGGAGTTGACAAGTGCCAGTTTAAACATTCAAAGCCAGATGGGGCAGGAGTGACTGGAGTACCATGAGACTACCACTAGGGATTGACATGTGCCAGTTTGATCCTGCAGTCAGATGGGCTAGGAGCATCAGGAGATCACTCCTGCCCCATGTCACTAGACACCAAGGATTGGTGAGATAAGATTATGGGGAGGGGGGTGGGAGTCCTCGGGGAGGTAGGGGGTATTGAGTAGGGTCAGAGGGGTCTAAGTGGGTATGGAGTCTTACACTGGGGGTCTGGCAATTATCTTCAGGAGGTGGGGGATCTCTTCAGGGGTGGGGGAGGGGTTCTGTGCTTCCATTGATACTGCATCCGCACCTCTGTGATTTGCGCCAAGATGTTAGTGGCCCAGTGCTCCTATTTTTCCAAGCATGGAAAAATAATACCAGCTTAAAGCTGGATAATAGCTCTTACAAAGTTCATCTCATAACAATGAGGTGCTTTTTCTGCATTCATGTGCTTGGTATCTCATTATCTTGCACATGTTGATGTAAACAAATGTGCGTTATTGCAAAATAACACACAATTTTGCCATTTAACACATATGAAGTGACAAATATGTATTCTTCCCTTAAGGCATGCCAATACCTACCCCTCTAAAATCCAGCAAATTGAAAAGTGTACAATCATAGCATAACACGATGGCGCGTTTCATATTTACTCCACTTGTACACTTGTACTGGATATCATGGAGTGGGGTCAGGCAGGAGAAATGCTTGACATATTGAGGGGGAGAAGGAAGTAAGGGAAGCAAAAGAAAGGGGAGATGCTGCTCTCAGGCAGCCATGCAACAGACAGTATCGGCCAGCCATTTCTTTCTGCCACCCCCCTAGCATGCTCTTCATGTGGGGGGACCAGGACCCTCTTATGGTGGGGGGAGGGGATAGGCATCTGTTTGTTTGCACATACTTACACATGCACCAACATGCATACAGACAGGCAAACTCTCCAACAAAATAAATGAATCTTCCCCAATAGGCACCATCACTATGTGAAACGCACCTAAAAATGTAACCAGGAACTATTAATTCAGAAGAATCTATTCCATGTTTTTTGCATGCGTTCACATCTCAGCAGCTTATTAATTTTTAAAAATGTTTTGCTTTTCAATTTAGTTGCAATAGGTTAATTTTGATATTTGATGACTGAATAAATTCAGAATAAATAAATATTTAAGGGGTTCATACCATTAAAGTTTATGGATGTCACTGAAGTGATTAAGAAGATGCCATCTTCACATTAAGATAAACTTAAAAGTCACACAAGGAGATTTGTAAGTTAATTTTACTAACATACCAAATAACCTGAAATTTTAAGTCTTCAGTTACTATATTGCATAAACGTTTCTTTCCACGAGCATATAATTTTCAGAAGATAGCTCTAATTTCACACCATAAACCTGTATTCCTGTTTGGATTATACTTCCTTGCACAAGCCAATGACACCTTCATTTTTGAGGGGGGGGGGGGTGGTGGTGGTGGTGTTATTTCATAGAAGTAATCTTCAGTTCAAATTCAGAAAAAGTCTTAGATTCTCTTTCTCTGATCAGCTTAAAAAGAAGCTTTACTTTCTTTCTTTTTCGATTAACATTTTTATGCATTTCTTATTGTCCCAGAGCATCAATACAGACTTGGTTAAATGTCATTTGAATTACTTCCAAGAGGAAATTTCTTTGTTACAGCTCTGAAGCTGGTCTTGGACTCCCTTCCTGAATCATATCTGGCTATAAATAACCAGCGATTTACCTTTCCTGCCTACGTGGCAACATTTTCCATATCCCCAAACCAATCTGTTGCTCCAGGGGATTCGGTATTTTTTTTTTGAATATAGTTGGAATCTTTACATTACCTGTGGTAATTGCTTTTCTGCAGAGACAGCAGCAGCTGTTTACCTTTTTCCAGCTTTAAGGGCTTATTATCTTTTGATATAGAGTAGGCCTACTACTCTCAACACACTAGTTTCAATTGTCTATGCACATCTCTTAAGTGTCACTTCCCATCTCTCTTTCTAGCATTTTGAATCTATTTCTCCATATGTTTATTTTGTTTTAGGCGTGATTGGTTTTGTAGCTGTCAACATGCAGCTCCTTAAAGTACTATATATCTTTTTAATTTTTTTTTATTTAACATTTTGTTAAGGTAGGCACACTGAGTCAACAAACGATTTTCAAACAGAGGCCAAGGAAAGTAATGTAGTTTCAACAAAGGCGTTATTCAAAACAATGTTAGACAATTCAAAATACAGTAGATTTCACCTGTATGCCTTCTTTTTAAAAGAGTGCATGTTTTATGTCATCAAAACACATATTTGTTTACTTTTACTAGTATGATTTTGCACCCTCTTGAATTCTCCTTCCAAAGTTCATTTCAAATTTCCTGACACTACTTACTGCCAGTTGTTAGTAGACCATTTTGCAAATACAGCCATGCAAGATCATTTGCAAAACCAACATCTGTTAATGTTGGTTTCAGAGGAGGCCGATACTCTGGTGGCCTCCTCATCTACCACTGCGGTACTTACTGACTATGGGTCTCATTTGGTATTTAGCCTTCAATGAAATACACTATCCATTTTAGGCTGTATTCTCAAATCACCCAAAAATAAGAAGACAAACTCAATGAAGCTTGGGCCACTACGTACCAGCCTAATACAACCCAAGGCATGAGCATTGCCCAAAGGAACTGAGCCTCCACTCTGAGCAGCACATAGTAGGCAGTCTTCTGTATGCCACATTTCCTCTATTCACCTGATGAGAGGGAATTGGTATTGGGCTTGCTTGCCTTCTTTGGGTGTTAAAACAGAGTATTTATGTTCAGAACGGCACAAAATATTCAAAGTGTGGTCACACCATGAAGTGATAGAGAGGCATTATAATATCCTTGATTTTATTCTCCACTCCTTATGATTCCTAGCATTCTATTTGCTTTCTTAGCTGCTGCTGCACACTGAGCAGAGGGTTTCATTGTATTAGCCACGATGACACCTAGATCCTAACATAGAGCCTTGCATCATGCAACTGTAGCTTGAGTTGTTCTTCCCTAAGAAGCCAATTCTATTCAGGCCATCCAGCCCCTTGTGCGGCCGGGCAGATTCGGGGTGTGCAGCGGTAGCACCCGATTCTGATCCCGTGGATGCTAGATGTGCCCGTGGGATCAGAATCAGGTCTACTGGCCTGGATGTGCAGGCTAACCCCGATTCTGATCGGCCACATGCCCAGCCACATACCTGGCTAACTCAGCCATACTCTCCATGTTGAGTGGGGTGGTTTGTGTAAGGGCATGTTGTTTATGGGGCAACTGGTCTTGTCGGTTTGTTGCATCTTTGATTGGAGGTATTCGGCATAGTCCTGTGGTTGCGGCATGAGTGGCTGCTCTGGGGCACCATTCAGGAACTGTGATCTCCGGCCACAGAAAAGAAACCTCTTTCCCCGCAGCCCGACTCCTGATCTGGCCTTCCAAGGCCTGGGTTAGGTTGCGGGGAACCCCCTGCTCCTGGGGTTCCGTGCCACAATCCCATGCTGTCCAGGTGGACTTATTCCACCTTTGAGGTGGAATTAGTCCCCCGTCTACATTGAAGGCTCCAGACAAAGATGGCCGGCAGGGGTCAAGGCCCGCCCCTACCCCACCTTTGCTCTGCCTCCAGACTGCCCCCTCCTGTCCTCATCTAAGGCTCCCCGTACAATAGTGCTGTTCATACGGGGAGCCTTTGCGCTGGGAGCGGCAAGGGGACGAACAGCGAGGATGTACGTCTTGCCTGGACATACATCCCTGCTGTTCGTGGCACAGAATGATCCCCTAAGGGGGTTCATTCTGCAATACGAATAGCAGGGATGGACATCCCGTTGGGACGTCCATCCCCGCTATTCATCTACTTATCCCGTCCCTGCCAAGCCTCCCTGTACGAACAAGGAATTCGTACAGGGAGGCTAGATGGGAGCGGGAAAGGGGCGGTGCGGAGACAGAGTTAGGGCGGGCAGTGTGCGGTCTGTGGCCCCGGATTACAAGGGCTGATTCTGATGTCAGCCTTGTACGTCCGGGGCTGGCCGGTGGGGGATGGCAGGCCCGTGCAGCGAAAAAAGGTAGGAGGGGTGCAGGAGATTCCCTGCAGCCCAGCCCTGGCCTTGGGAGGCCACATTGGTGGTCGGGCTGCGGGGAATGAAAATAGTTGTCGGTGGCTGGGGATTGCGGTTCCTGAATGGTGCTGCGGTGCCATGGCAACTGGATACCATGGCGCCACATCTCCATTCAGGAGCCTTGAC
The DNA here is from genome assembly GCA_033557465.1 of Ichthyophis bannanicus. NCBI lineage: Eukaryota > Metazoa > Chordata > Amphibia > Gymnophiona > Ichthyophiidae > Ichthyophis > Ichthyophis bannanicus. Next base: position 196,940,835 of record CM066032.1, on the reverse strand, counting down.
TGAGTTAGCCGGGCAGAGGCCTGTACGTGCAAGCTGGACAGAATTGGGTCCTGGCCTGACATAAAGGCCTAGATGGGATTCTGATCTCACGGGGGCTAAACATGCCCCGCGGGATCAGAATCCCGTCTACCTTTGTGTGTCTGGTTCTGAAAAAAAATGAGGCCTTAATTGCATAACTTTGCAGTTGCCCACATTAAATTTCATCTCCCATTTCGATGTCCAGTCTCCCAATTTCTCAAGGTCCTCTTGCAATTTTTCACTATCCACTTGTGATTTAACAACTTCGAATAGTTTTGTGTCATCTGTTAATCTGGTCACCTCACTTGTTGTTCCCATTTCCAGGTCATTTATAAATATGTTAAAAAACAGTGGGCCCATCACAGATCCCTGTGGTACTCCACTATTTACCTTTCTCCATTGAGAAAACTGACCATTTAGCCCTACTCTCTGTTTTCTGTCTTTTAACAGGTTCCCAATCCACAACAGTACACTGCCTCCAGCCCCATGACTTTTTAATTTCCCCAAGTGTTTCTAATGAGGGACTTTGTCACAGGCTTTCTGAAAATCCACATACACTATCAAATGGCTCACCTTTATCTACCTGTTTATTCACACCTTCAAAAAATATGAGAGATTGGTGAGACAAGACTTTCCTTGGCTAAATCCATGTTGGCTTTTTGCCATTAAACCAAGATTATCTACGTGTTCAGTAATTTTGTTTTTTATAATGGTTTCTATCATTTTGCCTGGTGCTGATGTCAGACTCACTGGTTTGTATTTTCCCGGATCGCCTCTGGAACCCTGTTTAAAAATTGGCGTTGCATTGGCCACTCTCCAATCTTTGGGTACTACAGATGATTTAATGATAGATCACAGATTACTTGTACAATCTCATATTTCAGTTCTTTAGCACCCTGGGATGTATGCCATCTGGACCAGGTGATTTGGCTGCTCTTTAGTTTACCAATTAGCTGTATTACATCTTCCTGGTTTATCGAGATTTGTTTCAATTCCTCTAATACAGCACCTTTAAATATCATTTCATGCATGGGTAAGTTTCCTATATCTTCTTTAGTAAAGACTGAAGCAAAAAATTCATTCAGTCTCTTTGCTATGTCCTTGTCCTCTCTCAGTGCCTCCTGAGGAAGGCGTTTGCCGAAACGCGTTGGGGTCTTTAGCAATAAAGTCATCTGTGACCAACATTCGTCTTTTGCTCCTTGTGTTCCCCTGGACTCAACTGCAAGAGCCAGTGCTCTTTTTTGTGTTTCCTTGTGCTCTCTCAGTGCATCTTTTACCCCTCCATATCTAATGGTCCAACTGACCACCTCACAAGTGTTTTGCTACAAATCTGAAAAAGTTTTTATTATGCACTTTTGCTTCCACAGCAAGCTTCTTTTCAAATTTTCTCTTTGCCTGCCTTATTAATGCCCTGCATTTAACTTGCCAGTACCTATGCTTATTCCTGTTTTCGTCATTTGGCTCCTTTTTCCACTTTCTGAAAGTTCTCTTTTAGCTATAACAGCTTCTCTGACCTCATGTTTAAGCCATGCTGGCTGTCATTTGGCCTTTCTTCCACCCTTTTTAAAGCATGGAATACGTCCAGTCTGTGCTTCCAAGGTATATTTTTAGATAACGCCCAGGCCCGATGTGAACTCTCAACCTTTGCTGTTGCTCCTTTTAGTTGTTTCTTAACTATGTTCCTCGTTTTATTATAGTCTGTTTTTTGAAAGTTGAATGCTAGCACAGTCACTTTCCTTGCTATCCTCTCTCCATTTAGTAAATCAAATGATGCAACTGACCCAGTCAATACCGAGGCAATTGAAATCTCCCATTATTACTATGCTGTAAACTTTGCTAGCTTCCCTAATTTCTTGCAGACAGTAGAACACCCCTACTGCCATTCCCTTCCCCTATTTTACATGGAATTTCTATCCATAGAGATTCTACAGTGTATTTTGTTTCCTGCAAAACCTTTATCCTGTTTGACTCAATGCCCTCTATACAAGAGTGGCTGTACCATTAGGCCACCTGAGGGGTCACCTCATGCAGTAGTTTGCAGGGGGCAGCACTCTGACAGTGGCGGCACTCCGGCTCTGTTTTAATTTTAGATTTTGCCGCCTCTGGTCTGCCTCTGCCTTCCACAAGCCTGGTTGCTCACAGGAACCCTGCAAGCGATCACGCTGACTCATCCAGCGGCGGCACTCTGGTTCTGTTGGACAAATCAGCCTGATCGTGATGTTCCTGCAAGCGATCAGTCTGATTCATCTGGCGGCGGCACTTTAGCTGTTTTCATTTTAGATTTTGCTGCCTCTGGCCTGCCTCTGCCATTCTGCCATTTTTTTTTCTCGCTTAAGCATTCTTGAGAAAAAGAAAGCGGCGGGAAGGAAGTAGCAGGCCAGAGGCGGCAAAATCTAAAATAAAAAGAGCCGGAGTGCCGCTGCTGGACAAATCAACCTGAAGGCTTGCAGGAATATCCTAGTGGCAGAAAGAGAGGTGAAGGTGAAGGGAGGGGGGACAGGAGGACAAGTGCTGGACAACATGGGGGGGGGGGAGACAGGAGGACAAATTCCTAACAACACGGGGGGCAGGAGGACAAATGCTGGACAATGGGAGCGGGGCAGGAAGACAAATTTTAAATTTTAAAGTTTCAATGTAATGTTCCTTGTAATGTTTGTTGTAAACAGCCCCTGATCTCTGGAAGGGGCGGTATATCAAAACTTGCAAATAAATAAATGCTGGAGAGGGGGAAGCAGGGAGACAAATGCTGGAAAACAGGGGGGTTGACAGGAGGACAAGTGCTGGATAATGGAGGGGGGACAGGAGGACAAAGTTTGGACAACAGGGGGAGACAGGAGGATAAATGCTGGACAACAGGGGGCAGACATGAGGACAAGTGGTAGACAATGGAGGTGGATAGGGGGACAAATGCTGGACAATGGGGGGGGGCAGGAAGACAAATGCTGGAGGGGGAAAGCAGGGAGACATGTTGGATGGGGAAGTAGGGAGACATGTAGAATAATGGGAGGGGAGAGACAGGAGGACAAATGCTCGACAACACGGGGGAGGGGCAGGAGGTCAAATGCTGGACAACGGGGGGAACAGGAGGACAAATGCTGGACAACAGGGGAGGAGGGCAGGAAGACAAATGCTGGAGGGGGGAAGCATGGAGACAAATGCTGGATGGGGGGAAGCAAGAAGACAAATTCTGGACTAGGGCCAGCACTACGGTGAGCTGGGTAAGCGCGACAGGGGGCACAAATGTCACAAGTGTGCTGCCGCTAGCTGCCCACTCTCCAGGGTGGCCTGCAGAGCGCTGGTGGCCTAGTGGAGAGCCTGCCCACAGGGCACACTGCTCCTGCAGGCAGAAGGCTGTGACTAGCGATTGCGGCCTTTCACAGCCTTCTGCCTATGGGAGCCTCTGTGTCCTGTGGGCAGGCTCTCCACTAGGCTGCTGGCACTCCGCAGGTCATCCTGAAAGGGGAGTGGAGGCGGGCGACCAACAATGGTGCCTTCCTGATATCGGCTCCTGTGGGCAGGCTCTATTTCTCTGGGTCGCAGTCATGGTTTGCACAGCCCCTGCCTGCAAGGCAGAAGGGTGTGTGAGGCAATGAGCATGGCCCAGAGAAGCAGAGCATGCCCATGGGATCAGCATGTCTTGCAGGCAGGGGCTGTGCAAGGCCAATTGGGCCCTGCCACTCTAAGCTTGGATCATGGTCTGCACAGCCTCTGCTTGTGGGACATGCTGCTCTGTGGGCAGGCGCTGCCTCTTGTACATAAATGGGGGGGAGGACATTGGGAAGGGGGAAGTGGACATGAGGGGGCATTGGGAGGTGGACATGAATGGGCACAGGGAGTCAGAAGGGAGATGCTGGGTGCTGGGGGGGGGGAGAATAGGGAGGCAGTGTGGATAAGATTGCATTGGGGGACTATGTAGATAATGGACATGGAAATGAGTATAGGGAGAAGCACATAGGGTGATGGAGTGGTGATGTTGGCCAGGGGGTTATAGGAAGACTATGGGAAAATGCTGAACTTGTGGAGGGGGAGACAGAGGGGAGATGCTGTACACTGGGTAATGGCAGAAGGAAATGCATGACATGGGGGTAAAAGGGAGAGAGAGAGGAGAGAAGATGGATATGGGGTAAATAGATTGAGAAAGACAGAGAGATGCTGGACATGTGAGTAATAAGGAGGGGATGGTATGGGTAAACTATTTAAGACTAATAAAAGAAAATATTTTTTCACTCAACGTGTATTCAAACTCTGGAATTTGTTACCGGAGGATGTAGTAAAGGCTGTTAGTGTAGCTGGGTTTAAAAAAGGTTTGGACAAGTTCCTCGAGGAAAGGTCCATAAACCATTATTAAGAAGGGACCCAGGATATCAGTGCTTGAACCAATACAAGCATTTTGGAACCTGTGTCCCTTGGGGAAACTGCTAGGTACATATGACCTAGATTGGCCACTGTTGGAAACAGAATACTGGGCTTGATGGACCTTGGTCTGATCCAGTATGGCATATCTTATGTTCTCATGTTCTTATGTATGGTATGGAGATGGGGTAGATGCTGGTTGCAGGGGGATAGGAAAGGAGATGGCAGACATGGAAAGAAAGAGATAGAGGAGGTACTGGATGAAGGGAAAGAGAAAGCCAGAGAGAGAGAGAGACACTGGATGGGTGATGAGAGATGTTAGACATGGAGAGTGAGCAAAAGACGGGGGAATAATGGACCAGGGAAGAAGAGCTGGGGAATTGAAGGACTGGGGCGAAGATTGAAAAGCGGTAGGTAGATGGCGTAAAAAAAAGGGAGATTGAGAAGTGGATAGTAAGGAGTAGTGAAACCTAAGTGGCCAGAGAGAGAGAGAGAAATAAATGGAAGAAAGGTGGAAAGAAAAATTCAATATCCAAGATGGAAGGAAGTGAAGAAAACAAAAGGAGAGACAAGAAATGGCAGATGGACTAGAGACCATAGAGAGAGAGCTAAGAGAAGAGAGAAGACAGAATAAAGCAGAAGCCTCAGATCAAGACCAGCATGATCAAAGAATAAAATGGTCAGACAACAAAGGTAGAAAAAATAATTTTATTTTCAAATGAGTGATTGGACTTTGCGCTATTTTTATTTTTTACACAGTACAGGGAAATGCGTCTCTTTTATATCTCTGGTATTGCACTGCATGCAGTCTGGCTTCTTGGGCTTTCATTTTAATTTTTGTCTACATATTTTTATTTTTACTTTAGGTTATCGTCACTTATTCGGTACTTGGTGAGGGACTGTGTTCTTAGTGTGTTACTGAGACCAGGCGTTCTGTTAACATGGAGTTTGTATGAAGGGATCTGTACTGTAGTAATTTGACTTGTTTAGCTTTTCAATAGGTGTATGGATGTTCTAGGGCCTGCTACAGTATTTATAGTGCTGCTTTTATCTGAGTAGGCCCCTTGTTGTATGAGTTTTGGAAGTTTATGCTGGTATGATATGGTTGATTTGGCCTTGTAGATCATCGGTGACTTTTGTAGAGTTTTGTATTAGTTCACAATATGTCTAGTACTGGAGAATGTTTTTTTTTTTAATTTTATTAAATATATTTAAGTTTTATACCACACTACAATACAAACAGAAGACAGAACACAAACCCACCCCTTACCATAATACCTTTACAATGCGGGGTATGCCCTAAACCTTGGACAACCCCTATTAATCTTACATCATCATCTACCTCCCTCCCCTGACACCTTGCAAGTTCAAAACACCCCTCCTGCTCAGTTCACAGCCAGATTTGCAAACTTATCCAGTGCAGACCACTTTTTACTTTCTACCTCAAGACCCCTAGAGACAAAAAACTTGTCATAGGCTTTCTCGTAGCGGCTATATAAGCAGACTAAATTCCACCAGTGCAGCCAGCTTAACTTCCCAGCATCCTTCCAGCGCAAAAGAATTACTTTTATAGCAAGCGCCAACATGTAGTTCAGCGCAAAATAATTTTCCTTAGCAACATTGGGGATTCCTGCAGCTGATCTCAGCACTACTATCTTCCATGACAGTGGACTAGTGAAACTTAAGACCTGCTGGATCTTCCCCCAGACATCCCTCCAATACTTTTGGATACTGGGACACTGTACTGGAGAATGTTTATGTTAGTGAAATGATCAGAATTAGAATGTTTTTTTAATATATTGAATTCTGTGGGTGAATGTTCTACCTCTGCTCTGCACCCATTGTCCATGGAGAAGTTTCTGAGGATGCAGAATATATATTCAAAAAGAAAGAGAACTATAATGCAGTTTATAACAAAATAAAATGAGTTGTAATTGTATAATTTGGTATTATAAACTGTGCTGTGATTCTAACTTTTTCTTTTAGTTCCTTGGCATATGAGCATCTTGCATTTCCTGTTTTTTCAGAGGGTGGGAAGTGCTGTGTTGGGATGCCAAGTCACTCATGTTATGTGGAAGTGGAAGGTGCTGCATAGTGCTGTTGAAGCCCTCTTTTTTGGCATATTTAGTAGTATGTCTCCTAAGCTTTATGCTGGTAACGTAAGAACCAGCATATGCTGGTATGCATAAGCTTTATGCTGGAATGAACATAAGAAATGCCTTACTGGGACAGACCAAGGTCCATCAAGCCCAGTATCCTGTTTCCAACAGTGGCCAAGTCAGGTCACAAGTACCTGGTAGGTTCCCATAAAGGTGCACAGGTTCCACAATGCCTCTCTTGGGACAAGCAGTGGATTTCCTGGGTCCTCTAATAATAGTTTATGTACCTTTCCCCCAGCAACTTGTCCAAACTTTTTATAAAACCCAGCTACACTAACAGCTTTAATTATAATCCTCCGATAACTAATTCCAGAGTTTGATTACGTGGGGTCATAGACTACTGCAGGGAGGCAGTTATATCCATCTGCAGTTACTGCATTTCAGCGTGGCAAAACAGATGCCAATGCATCTAAGACCACACACTGAGGTGACATTGATGTGTCTTTAGTTGCACTCACACTACTTGTGCTGAGCCATTATGGTTAGCTTCTGCCAACAATACAGATGTCTGTGTGTGAGAGTTATTTCTCTCGCCTCACTGTGCAGTATAAAGTATAATTTTGGGAAAGAATCCTGTAAACCTAAGAGTAATGGGGTAAAAGCATTTTTTTCTACATATGTCTGTTTTTAGTTTGTATAAATATATGCCCTACTTGATGAAGATCTATCTCTGTTCTGCATGTGTGACTGAGGCTGTGTGTTCTGTTAGCATGGAGTTTCTATGTAGGGATCTGTAGTAATCTGGCTTGCTCAGTTTTCTGAATAGGAATATGGATGTTCTTGGGCCCACAGCAGTATTTATGGTGCTGCCCTTTTCTGGGTACTCTCCATGTTGTCTGAGTTTTGCAAGTTAGTGCTGTTATGGAATAGTAGATTTGCTCTATGGGTCCTGTATTCTGGGTTCTTGGTGTAGTCAACTGTAGGGTGCTAGTTGGGGGGATAATGGAATACGAATTGCGTTCTTTATGCTGCCAGACTGAAATTTTAAATATTTTGTAAGTTCAGATTCAAGAAAATTTCAAATTTTAAGGCAACATCTCAGTTTCATTTTGTTTAGTAGCCTAATAGTGTCATCGCTGCTGAGTTCAAGACTTTTCCAGCATTGGGGTTTGTACATAGGGATCTGTACTGTAGTAATTATTGAGGGAGGGGGTTCTGTGAATGCAAAATATATGGTCAACAAAAAAAAAAGCAACAACCATAACGCAGTTTATAACAACAAAATAAAAATGAGTTATAATTTGGTGTTATAAACTGTGCAGTGGTTCTTGTTTCTCTTTTAGTTCCGTGGTGTGCAAACCTCTTTTTATTTCCTCCACATTATCTAATTGATTTTTTGATTTGGTTCAGTCCCCCGGCTCTGGGGGGGGGGGGGGACCATCTTATCCCTCGCCTCAGGCAGCAGATTGCCTTGAGCCGCCCCTGCCTCTATAACATATAGAGCCACCCCTCTACCAATGTGATCTACCCTATCCTTGTGATATAGTTTGTAGCTTGATATAACGGTGTCCCATTGATTATCCTCCTTTCACTAGGTCTCTGAAATGCCAATTATATCTAATCTTTCATTCATTGCTATATATTCTAACTCTCCCATCTTATTTTTTAGACTTCTAGAATTTGCATTTAGGCATTTTAACACTAGAAGCACCAAAAGGCATTTTACCTAGAAACCCCAAAGTGCGTCAATTGACACATTATCATGACGACTGCATTTAGCATGAAATGCAGATGTGAATTAATGTGAAGCTACTTATTTGTTGAATACGTGCAGTATGTGATGTCATTACATGACATCATCGTGTGTTTATTGTTTGTAATGTCGGAGTAAAACTTTAAACAGTGATTGAGATGCGCCACATAGCGGGAACATGAATTTATACCTAGAAGCCCCAAAGTACGTCAATTGACACATCCAAGACAATTGAGTGCGTCAATTGACGTACTCTAGGGCTTCTAGGTATAAATTCATTTTCCCGCTAGGTGGTGCATATGTCATTAATTTTCGATGTACATATTTGAACATCTTGACCTTGCTAACAAAGTCATGGAACATGACTGACATGGTTCTAGTAGTGGTGCTGGTATACAACTTCGAAGATGCATTTGCGTCAATTGACGCACTTTGGGCCTTCTAGTGTTAAAGGTTTTTTTTTTTTTTAAAATATTAACAGTCTGTTGATGACAGGGTTAATTTGGAAGCTTTCAACTCTTTCTGATTTTTAATAAAAGGCACCTGGGTTACTTTTACCATTTTTGGGAACCCCTCTATTGGGATGCCCCGACTTCCCTGTTTTGCTAGTATCCTTCAAGGATACATTATTCTGAACCATGTGCTCTTGGGTAACTGTCAGCTTTCCCCCAGTAAGCTGGCTGAAAGTGGTCCGTGCAGACCTGGCACCATTCATCTTTGATACAGTCAATACGTCACTGACACAGGGAATAATGCCTAAACTTCTGAAGTTTTCCTCAATTCGCCCAATATTAAAAAACAAATCACTTGACAAACTCTGCTTTACATCCTATGGGCGAATATCCAGCCTTTCATTTTTAGCCAGAATTATAGATAAAGTTGTTTACTTGCAACTCCATGACCACATTGATATTCATGCTCCACCAGACACGTACCAATAGAGTTTCAGGCCATCTCACAGTGTTGAGACACTGCTAATTAGGCTATTTGACAATCTGATAAAGGTCATAGATAACCCTAAATGAGCAGTGTCATGGTGTAGATCTATCAGAACCTATGGAGATAGGTAAAACTGCAGAGAATGGATCTGACACTGACAGCTCAGAGAAGCACATGGCCCAGAGTTGCTGTAGGCAACGTATACAAACAATGTCACAAGGTGGGAGAACACGCCCAAGCAGCAGGCAGGCTCAGGATTCATTAGATAATGAAGGGCAGCTGAGAGGGGGCGGAGTTCAGGCAGACACTATGACACACGCACATAAAACTAACTCACCTGAAGTTAGGAGAGGCAGAGCTGATGGAACCAGATGTGGTGGAGCCGAGAGGGCGAGTGGTGGAACAAGGTGTGGATCCAGGAGAACTGAGAGAGCTGAGAGATCCAGTTCCAGAGCCACAAGGGACAACCACAGAGACTGCTCCAGAGAGCAGCATACAGACAAGCACAAGCTCAGTGACGTTTACCACGAAGGTAGCAGAGAACACGGTCTTGGAGCCAGGCTTAGGAAAGCCGAGGAAGCTAGCAACCCCATCTGCAGGCACAGAAGGGAAAAGGAGTTCTGGCCTGAAGACATTTTCATGTCAGAGGAAAAGCTGAAAGGAAAAGGCAGTAGGAACCTTCCATCCCGGCCAAGCCCTGTTAACTCAGCTGTACCCAAAAACTCCGGTCTAAGGGAGCTAGAAGGTAGGCTGTTTAATTCTAATATAAGGAAAGCTGAATGCAGAAGTTTTCCCTGCAGTTGTCAGAGTTTGTGGGGCTCTCAGGGAAGAAACTATAGAGAATGTGGTAATCTTCCATTCCACTCGGTTACTGAGGAGGAGGGGAAGTCTCAGTGCCATGAGGAGAGACTGTTTGGCAATAGCACTTTTTACAATCCGAAAGAAGGACAGTCTGAAGGGGAATGTGAGGAAATGCAACTTGATATTCATGGGGAACAACCCTCAGATGATTGCATGGATTGTATACTCATTATTGCTGACCATGTTACCTCTTTATGCTGAAGAGGCTGTTAAGACTTTCTAATAACAGGAGTGAAAGAGAGAAACTTATCTGTTTGTAAAAAGGACTGTTTTGAGCTACCTATTGTTCTGTTCATAGAAACTGAAGATAGAAGCAATATTTTGGTTCCTGTTTGTTTCCTTTCTTTTGTACCAGAAGTATGGTCTTTTTGTCTTTGTTTCCATTGATATAAAATCCACCCGGAAGGGGAATAAAAGTCCTGTCTAAAGCCTTACCACCCGACTGCAACTCACTTCTTTACTAGCCTGTGGGACTACAACACCCAGAGGGCAGTGCAGGGCCCTCTACACCACTCCCCTTGCTGGTTTAAGATAAGCCCCAGTGAAATACCCATGCCTTTGCCTCTGGGGACCTTCGCTGGGTGACAGCAGTCATTCTAATATTTTTAGATATAGCTTCTGTCTTTGATTCGATTAATCATATAATCCTTATTGAAAGGTTAAAGCAAATTAGATTACATGGTACTACATTAAAATGGTTTCAATGCTATGTCTCTGACCGGTCCCAACAAATTAAAATAGGGCAACAAGCATCAAAACCATTCTCACAGAAACAAGGGATACCTCAGGGCTCTGCCCTCTCTGCTCTGTTATTTAATATGTATTTTCAACCTATCTGCAATAGTAGTAGTCAACCAGGCAAGCCCTCGCAGCATGTGTCCCCAACAATGTAAAACACCAAGCAGTATCCTTTTCTCGCTACACTTCTTATGTATATAGTTTACCCTGTTATCCAAGTTCCATATCCTGTTAATTGTAATGACCAGACATATGCAACTTGTCGGATGTTTCTGTTCCATGTAAACCGCGCTGATGTCGAATAGTGCGGTATATAAGAAATGTTAATAAATAAATAAATAAATAAAATAAAAATCTGCCACATTATCCAAGGATCAATGTCAGTTATTCCATCTATGCAGATGACATAATGCTATTCCTCCTCTTTGATATAGCACAACCCAACTTTACTACCATTACCTCATGCTTTACCAAAGTTTCACAATGGCTAAATGAATGTAACCTCAAAATTAATTATAAGAAAACGGAGGTCCTAATTATTACAAGAACCAACATGTTACCCCTCTTCCAAACCTCAAGGTAGAGGATATAACACTAACAATAAAGAATGAGGTAAAATACCTTGGTGTCACCCTTGATAGGTCTCTAAACTTAACAACCCATCTTAAAACAATAGAAGGCCTAATTTATAACAAACTAAGGCTTATTAAACGCCAGAGACCCCTACTACCACGCCACAACTTTAGGTCTGTGCTCCAAGCTATGGTATTCCCCCATATAGACTTCTGTAATAGCATCCTCCAAGGATTCCTGAGGAAAACTCTAAACCACAATCCTCTTGCATTTTAACAACTTTGAATAATTTTATGTTGCTGCTAGGATGGTTGTCAAGGCTAACCCTTTAGAACCCATTTGCTCTCAGGGAACGAACACCCATTTTATATGACCTGCTTTGGCTCCCAGTCCATAGCAGAATTAAATTCAAAATAATGATGACCATATTCAAACTGGTAAAAGGCTTGTCACTATCATACCTAAATAATTTCATAAAGAACTCCCCTAACAACAGAATTAGAAGGGAATATAGTCAAAACATGCGTCTCGTACCATCCTCATACCGAATGTTCCTTAGGACAGTGACCAACAGAGCCTTTAGCTTTACTGTACCAATGATATGGAACTCTTTCCATGATAAGCTTAGATCTACCTCAGACTTGATTACATTCAGGAAACTAATCAAGACACACCTGTTAGTTGAACCTTTTGGCACAGGTGAACCAATGCAAGACCTTTTCCCCACATGACACTGACTTCAGCACAAACACGACGCTGATCCCCCCCCTCTCTCATCGCTCCCCACTCCTCCTATCTCTCTGATGTCAACCAAGTAAATGTACTTAAACTTTAGCCAGCTGTTACATGCTAACAGATGTACCACTGATATGTGGGTATCCTCACCCCTGTAAACAAATTCTCTTGTACAAATTGTACATCCTTGTAAATAAGATATATTGTTATATGGCATAGTTCAGCTGCAAATGTTTTCAAATATCCTCTTTGTTCTATGTTGAAACCTATTAACCCTATATGAAAATCTATTAAGATGTAATGTTATTTAATAGTTATCTGCAAACTGCTTTGATTTTGCTGAAAGGCGGTATAAAAACCCCATAAATAAATAATCTAGTTTAAAGGCTTCTCTATCTCCTTTTTAAATGTTAATGCCAGCAACCTGGTTCCACCCTGGTTAAGGTGGAGCCCATCCTTTTGGAAAAGCGCCCCCTCCTTCTCCAGAATGTTGCCTAGTTCATAACAAATCCCAAACCCTCTTCCTTGCATCATTGTCTCATCCATGCATTGAAACTCTGGAGCTCTGTCTGCCTCTTGGATACTGTGCATGGAAAGGGAATCATTTCTGAGAACCCTATCCTGGAAGTTCTGGATTTCAATTTTCTGCCTAAAAGCCTAAATTTGGATTCCAGAATTTCCCTCCCACATTTTCCTATGTCATTGGTACCAACATGTACCAAGACAGCAGGCTCCTCTGCAGCACTATCTAAAATCTTGTCTAGGTGGCACGTAAGGTCTTCTAGCTTCGCACCAGGCTGGCATGTTCCTCTGTCTTTTTCAGCTCCTACAAATGCACTGTCTAGACTCCAGAGATCGGACTCATTCCCTGAGAGCAAAGAATTCTACATAAGAACATAAGGACATAAGAAATGTCTTACTGAGTCAGACTAAAGTCCATCTAGCCCAGTATCCTGTTTCCAACAGTGGCCAATGCAGGTCACAAATACCTGGCAGGTTCCCAAAGAGGCACACAGATTCCACAATGCTTGTCCCGGAGCAATCAGTGGATTTCCATGGTCATCTTTAATAATGGTTTATGGATCTTTCCTCCAGGAACTTGTCCAAATCTTTTTTAAAACCCATCTACACTAACAGATTTTACTACATCCTCCAGTAATGAATTCCAGAGTTTGATTACGCGTAGAGTAAAAAATATTTTCTCTTATTAGTTTTAAATGGGTTGCATTGTAGCTTCATTGTGTGTCCTCTAGTCTTTCTACTTTTTGATAGTGTAAACAACTGATCCCATTCCACTCCATTCCACGGAATAAACCATGTTTACCCATTCCATTCCACTCCATTCATTACTTTATAAACCTCTATCATATTCCCCTTCAGCCATCTCTTTTCCAAGTTGAAGAGCCCCAACCTTTTAAGCCTCTCCTGATAGGGGTATCCTTCCATTCCCTTTACCATTTTTGTTGCTCTTCTTTGTACTTTTTCTAATTCAGCTATATCCTTTTTAAGATATGGCAACCAGAATTGAACACAATATTCATGGTGCGAATGCACCATGGAACAATACAGAGGAATTATAATATCCTTGATTTTATTCTCCATTCCTTTCTTTATAATTTCTAGCATTCTATTTGCTTTCTTGGCCTCCGCTGCCCACTGAGAAGAGGGTTTCAAAGTATTATCCACGATGATGCCTAAATCTTTTTCCTAGGTGGTAGTTTCTAAGGTGATACCTTGCATCATGTAACTATAGCTTGGGTTTTTCTTTCCTAGGTGCCTAACTTTGCATATGTCCAAATCAAATTTCATCTGCCATTTACATCTCCAGTCTTCCAATTTTTCAAGATCTCCAGCCTTGCAATTTTTCACAATCCTCTTGCGTTTTAACAACTTTGAATAATTTTGTGTTATCTGCAAATTTGATCACCTCACTCATTATTCCTATTTTCAGGTCATTTATGAATATGTTAAAAATCAGCAGCCCTGCACAGATCCTTGGGGTACTCCACTATCCAGCTTTCTCCATTGAGAAAACTGTCCATTTAGCCCTACTCTCTGCTTTCTATCTTTTAACCAGTTGCAGATCTACAATACTATGCTGCCTCCAATCCCATGACTTTTTAATTTCACCAAGAGACTCTCACGAGGAACCTTGTCAAAGGCTTTCTGAAAATCTGGATGCACTATGGAGATCATTCTGAAACACGAATAAGCTCTGTGTGCATGCGGAACTGACATCTTGTAGTCGAAAACCTCTAGACCTGTATTCTGAAACCAGGCAGTCTTGCACATACACGGCGCTAAAACGAGCATCTGAGAACGTGGGTGGGAGAGGGCGGAATGTGGGCATGGTCAGACACTGAGACATACACTGCATATTCAGGAAAGGCCCGTGTATGCCCCTGGCAGTTAACCCATACATACACGTTATACCTGCTGAAAAGTGGAATAAGGGCTGGACTTAGAAAAAAATCCTGCCCTGAACTTCAATGTGTCCCATAGAGATAAATGGCTATGACATGTCTGTATTGAACTGGTGCATCTGCTATCTGGGAGAGCAGAAGATGCAGTGGTAATGAATAGAATGCACAGGTGAGGAACGTTTGTAGGGTAAAGTAGCAGTAAGAAACACCCTGACAGAAATGTACAGCACTGCAGTAGTCATTATTCTACATGTGCTGGATATAGCAAAGGGCCTATGCAAGGCCTCCCCAACAAAGTTCTTGTACAAATAGGAACATAGCTGTAGGGATGGTACGTGTTTGGCTGGGAAATGCAGATCAGATGTAGAGTCCTGAGACGCCATGCAAATATTCAGTAACAGCAGTTGTGTATAGGTACAGGGCATGTCGTGACAGAGGTATGCTGTCTGTGACTGCAAGCAAGATTGTGTGTGTGTATGTGTGTTGGATATGTGAGGGCTGCAGGAGAGGCCCTGATGTGCTGGGCCACAAATCAAGGGGGGGGGGGGGACATGTATGCCTGGACAGTACCTGAACTGTAGAACCGACCACAGCATCATCAGGTGCAACTATGACTGGGCAGTATATCCTAACAAACTGCTCTGCAGCAACATAGCAGGGCATGTCCCTTGGTAGTGTGGGGGACCCTCAAAGTGGGGGCATGCTGCAGTGCACACAGCATGAATATATATCCAAATGCACAATCAGAGGTCTCTAACATTGTACATATCTGGAAGGAAAGTTGATGGTGCATATGAGCCTGTATTGCTCATGTTTTCACTGTTGCATGTTCCCATCCTGATGAATCCCTGTTATTGACAGGGATATGTATTGACATGTAGCTGTAGGGACCCATTTTGGTCTTTTCTGGTCCATACTTGGCATTGCAAATACTATTGGCAACAATATCCATGGCAGGAATACCTAAGATGTTCTGCAAATGCCATGTATGTTTTGCAGTCAGGACAAACATCTCACATTCCACTTGCTGTTCGGTAGCCTTGGTGCACTTGGATAACCTTGAACTGTTCTGAGCATCCAACAGATAAGTGTACATAGTCTCCTTTGCATGCACATACCTATTTCAACAGTATTCGTGTCTTGTTTACATGGATATACCACTGTCAGTGTTAGCATCAGCTTAGGAGATGTACGTTTTATCAGCAAAGGTGTGGCCACACGGAGACAGACAGCATTGGACATGCATAACATTTCAGAATACAATGGACGTGGGGATGCCCAGACTGTTTACCTGTGTCCGAGGCACGGGGCGGTCTGGCTAGCGCTTGCATTTGCCTGCTGAACACAGCTATGTTCCTGATTCTGGACCCATGGAATCAGGTTCAAAGGAGGCAAACCTTTGGTTAAAATGTGTCCATGGCCATGATGTGCACATTATACAATTGGGCTCCATGGGGGTCATCCAGAACCACGAATAACAGGGATGGATATCTGGCTTGGACATCCAACTCCTGCTATTCGCAGGGACTTAATTCTGAAATGAAAGCTTCCCAAATGTACATGGCCTTTGTGTGAGGAGCTTTGGATGGGGGCAGGAGGGGGCGGCGATAGGGAGGACAGTGGTTGGAGCAGAGGCGGGCCTACAACCTTGGACCTACAAGGCTGCTACAGGTCACGGCCCTGTACATCCGGGGAGGTAGAGATGAAGGGGACTTATTCCACCTCAGAGATGGAATAGGTCCTCCTGAGGAAGGGTATCATTACTGGCGGACCTGCAAAAAGAGGTGAGGCTCAACAGGGGGTTCCTCTCCATCTGATCCTGGCCCTGGTACCAGGGATCGAGCAGGAGTATAGGGAGGGATATCCGGGTACATTCATGGATGTTCCTCACTGCAGAAGCGGTGCCCATCCGACCTGTTCAAGTGCCCTGATTCTGCAACTGCGGGAACGTATAGCTCCCACGGTTGCAGAATCGGGTGCAAATCCAGCCTGTCCAGCTTTTCAATGTCCGGACGGGCCGGACATTCCCCGAACTGAATTGGCCTCCACATCAACTGACTCACCCTTGTCTACCTGTTTATTCACACCTTCAAAAAAATAAAACAGATTAGTAAAACAAGACTTTTCTTGGCTAAATCCATGTTGGCTTTCTCCCATTAAACCATGGCTATCTACATGTTCAGTAATTTTATTCCTTATAATGGTTTCTACCATTTTGTTCTGTACTGATGTCAGGCTCACCGGTCTGAAGTTTCCTGGATCACCCCTGAAACCCTTTTTAAAAATTGGAGTTACATTTGCCACTCTCCAATCCTCAGATGATTTTACTGATAGTTCACAGATTACCACAGATTACTTATAATAGGTCTGCAATCTCATATTTCAGTCCCTTCAACACCCTTGGATGTATATCATCTGGTCCACGTGATTTGCTACTCTTCCGTTTATCAAATAGTTGAAATAAATCTTCCTGGTTTATCAATATTTATCTTCTTTATCTTTATTAACACTTGATATACTGCCCTAGACTTTAGGGTATCAGAGCAGTTTACAATTTCCAAAAAAAGGCTGTATAGAAAATAGAAAAGAATACCATAATCAGTTAGGACAGGATAAGGAAAGGTACAGAGGAGCGGAGGCAAAGCAGGTCACAGGGCAGTCAGTTAATGTGAGAGGGGGGAGGTCAAAGGCAAGTTGGATTTGAATGGATTTGAATCTGGAGAATGAGAATTTGGAGCGTAAGATAAGTGGCAGTGAATTCCATAAAGTAGGACCTAGAAAAAAGAAGGCAGAATGCCATGTTTGTTCTAAGTGTACCCGAGATACTGAGGGAAGTGTCAGGTGCTGGACATGAAGTGACCTAAGGAGGCGAGGGGGGTGTGTGTGTGGAACTGAAGGAGGTCAGCCAGATATTGGGATATGTCAGTGTGAAGAGCTCAATGAACCACAGTAAGAATTTTATAATTGATATGGTACTTAAAGGGTAGCCAATGGAGGTTGATGAGGAGAGGTGTGACACGGTCACGTCAGGAGGAGGAGATAAGAAGCCGCAAGGCTGTGTTTTGCAGGAGTTGGAATCAACAAAACTGAAGATAAGGGAGGCCAACAAGTGCGGAGTTGCAATAATCTAGATATTATCAGTGACAAAAGTAGAGTTGTGAAGGACTTGGTATCGAGGAAGGGGCGTATTGTACGGAGCTGGTGGAGGGCCAAAAAGGAACGTTGAACTAGGAGGCCAAGTGGTTGTGGAATGATAATGAGGAGTCAATAATGACTCCGAGATACCAAAATTATTGCACTATTGGGATAGGGGAATGTGCCAGGAGGGGAGCAATAGCAGGACACGGGAGATTGAAAGTGAGCCAGAGTGCAGCACTCTTGGAGGGTTTGAGGTGCAGATGATTGGTGGTAAGCCAGGAGGAGACATCTTAGACAGGAGCTCAGGAGAGACAAATCAGGTGAGTGAGAGCTGGTATGATGTAGAAGGATAATATCATATGCATAGAAATAGGCAGAAATTCCAGACTGTTGAATTATGAAGGCAAGAGGGACCAGGAAGATATTAAAGAGGAGGGGGCCAGCACAGATCCCTGGGGGACACCACACATGAGAGGAATGGTTGGGGAAGTGACTGTTCTGCAGTTCACTGTGAAGGAGTGACGGGATAGAAAAGACCAGAGCCACAATAGAACGGTATCCCAGAGTCCAAAGTTGTAAAGTCGAAAGACCAGGATAGAGTGATCCACCAGATAGATAGCTAATGAGAGGTCTAAGGAAACCGCAATTGAAATGTCCCCCCTGTCATGTGCAATACGGACTTCATTGAGTAGTGAGAGGAAAATGGTTTCGGTACTATGGCTCGTATGAATACTGGACTGATGGGGGTGCAAGGCACGGGTGGAATCAAAATGGGAAGAAAGTTGTACAAAAAACAGTTTCTCTAGTATTTTGGATAAGAAACAGAGATTGGAGACAGGACACCAGGCTGCTGGCATTAACCTTTATAAAGGAGAGAGAACAGCTTTTAAACTAGGTAATAGGGGAAAGACGACAGCGACCAAGAGTGCATAGTTTGGAACAATGTAGCCTTGAAGGATACTAGCAAAAGACTGAAGTTAGGTCATATCAGAAGAGAGGTTCCAATAAAGACAAAAGTAACCCAAATGCCCTTGAGTACAGAGCAGACAGAGCTTAAAGATTCCAAATTACCCCTGCCTACCGATAGCCAGATTAATATGAATAAAATACAGTCTCTAAAATGCTTGTATGCAAATGCTAGAAGTCTAAAAAATAAGATGGGAGAGTTAGACTATATAGCACTAAATGAGAGGTTAGATATGATTGGTATCTCAGAGACATGGAGGAAGGAGGACAACCAATGGGACACTGTGATACCTGGGTACAAACTGAATCAAGGTGGGAAGAAAGTTGTGCAAAAAACAGTTTCTCTAGTATTTTGGATAAGAAACAGAGATTGGAGACAGGATGCCAATTCACCAGGACATTGGGGGGCAGGGAAGGTTTCTTGAGGATCAGGCGTAGGATAGCATGCTTCCATAGGGAAGGAAATTCCCAGAAGTGAGACTAGAGTTGGTGAGCACAAAGGGAAGTAGTGCCAGTGAAGGTTGGGTGATCCATTGTATGGGATAGGGTCAGTGGAGCAGTGGTTCTATGAGAAATTTGGAGTGCCTTGGACAGAGCAGCTGAGGTAAAGGGTTGGAATGAGGACCAGACGTGCATGAGGGAAGGAGTGGTGTCTGTAGGCAAGGTGATGGTCTCCAATGATTGCTGTGAGATGCCCACGAAGCTGAAGCGGACGTGGAGATCTTTTTGGAAAAGTAGGTAGCTAAGTGGGTGGGTTCAGAATACCCTGTACTTGCAGGCATGAGCAGAGAGGAGTGGGGAGAAGAGAGTGAGCAGAAGACTGATTGGGGAGAAGAGAGTGAGCAGAAGACTGAGTAGAGTTGTCTGGAGGACTTGGCAGAAGATGAGATTAGGGTGGAGTAATAGGATTTCTTGGACATGCAGACGCCTTGCTTGTAATTGCGATGATAGAAATGAAAGTGTGATAGGGTTGTACATGTGGAATGATGGCGCCAATGACGTTCGCCCCTGTGAAGTTAGGTGTGTAGTAGAGAAAGGTCAGCATTGAACCATAGTGTTGGGACAGGTGGCGGGGATGGATGGGCTCAAGGGGTGCTAGATGATCAAGGTGAGTACTAAGAGTTGTGTGCCATATTTGTACCTGGATTTCAGTTGACAGTGATGCAAAGTCAGGTGGGAATAGTGAGTCAGCAGCAGGATAATGCTGGAGGATATTTGGAAGATTGTGATGCTGCAGCTGTGGTTGGCTAAGGGCAGGTGACTCTACCACTGTACTGGACAGATGGGAGAGTGAAAAACACACAGGAATAAATCTATCCAACGGGGAAGGGGTAGGACAGCTGTTATAGTTGGTGATTCGATCATTACGCATGTAGATAGCTGGGTGGCTGGTGGATGTGAGGATCACTTGGTAACATGCCTGCCTGGTGCGAAGGTAGCAGACCTCACGTGCCACCTAGACAAGGTCTTAGATAGTGCTGGGGAGGAATCTGCTGTCTTGGTACATGTTGGTACCAATGACACAGGAAAGTGTGGTAGGGAGTTTCTGGAGGCTAAATTTAGGCTTTTAGATAGGAAGTTGAAATCCAGAACTTCCAGGGTAGCATTCTCCAAAATGCATCCCGTTCCATGCGCAGAACCCAAAAGGCAGGCAGAGCTCCGGAGTCTCAATGTGTGGATGAAACAATGGTGCAAGGATGAGGGTTTTGGATTTCTTAGGAACTGGGGAACATTTTGGGGAAAGGAGGGTCTCTTCCAAAGAGATGGACTCCATCTTAACCGGAACGGAACCAGGCTGCTAGCATTATCCTTTATAAAGGAGAGAGAGCAGCTTTTAAACTAGATAATAGGGGAAAGCCGACAGTGACCAAGAGTGCATGGTTTGGAACAATGTATCCATGAAGGATACTAGCAAAAGACTGAAGTTAGGGCATATCAGAAGAGAGGTTCCAATAAAGACAAAAGTAGCCCAAATGCCCTTGAGTACAGAGCAGACAGAGCTTAAAGATTCCAAATTACCCCTGCCTACCAATAGCCAGATTAATATGAATAAAATACACCCTCTAAAATGCTTGTATGCAAATGCTAGAAGTCTCAAAAATAAGATGGGAGAGTTAGAATATATAGCACTAAATGAGAGGTTAGATATGATTGGTATCTCAGATATGGTGGAAGGAGGACAACCAGTGGGACACTGTGATACCTGGGTACAAACTATATCGTAATGATAGAGATGATAGAGAAGATCAAATTGGTGGAGGGGTTGTGCTCTGTGTTAGAGAGGGCATTGAGTCACAAAGGATTAAAGTTTTGCAGGAAACAAAATTCACGGAAGAATCTGCAAAAAGGGGAAGGGGAAGTCGATGGCGATGGCAGTGGGGGTGTACTATTGACCACCTGGCCAGAATGAACAAATGGATGATGAAATGCTCAAAGAAATCAGGGAAGCTAACAAAAGTTATAACACAGTAATAACAATGGGTGATTTCAATTACCCTGATATCGACTGGGTCAGTCTCACGGCAGGACATGCTAGGGAGATAAAGTTTCTAGATGAAATAAATGACTGCTTCTTGGAGCAGCTGGCTCATGAACTGACTAGAGGGGAAGCCATTTTGGACCTAGTTCTTAGTGGAACATAAGATCTTACGCAGAGATAAGGGTGTTGGGGCCACTTAGCAATAGTGCTCATAGCATGATCACGTTTGATTTAATAAATGAAGGAAGGACGGTAAGTAAATCCACAGTACTATCTTTTAATTTTCAAAAGGGAGACTGTGATAAAATGAGGAAAATAATTAAGAAAAAACTAAAAGGAACAGTTGCAAAGGTTAAAGATTTACATCAAGATTGGGTGTTGTTTAAAAATACTATCTTGAAAGTCCAGACCAGCTGTATTCCACTCTTTAAGAAAAGTGGAAGGAAGTCCAAAAAACTGCCAGCATGTTTTAAAGATGAAGTCAGAGAGGCTGTTGTTGCCAAAAAAGCATCTTTCAGGAAATGGAAAAAGGAGCCAAATGATGAAAACTGGAAACACCACAAGCACTGGCAAGTTAGATATAAGGCATTGATAAGGCAGGCAAAGAGAGAATTTGAGAAGAAGCTTGCTGTGGAAGCAAAAACGCATAATAACAACTTTTTCAAGTACATTTGTAACAAAAAACCTGTGAGAGTCAGTTGGACTATTAGATGATAGAGGGGTAAAAGGGGCACTAAGAGGGGACAAGGTCATAGTGGAGAGACTGAATGAATTCTTTGCTTCAGTCTTTACTGAGGAAGATGTAAGAATGTAACCCATGACTGAAATGGTATTTAAAGAAGATGCTGTGGAAGAATTAAAAGAAATATTGATAACCCAGGAAGATGTATTACAACTATTTGATAAACCGAAGAGTTGCAAATTACCTGGACCGAATGGTATACATCCAAGGGTGTTGAAAGAACTGAAATATGAGATTGCAGACCTATTATTAGTAAACTGTAATACCTGAAGATTGGAGGATGGCCAATGTAACACCAATTTTTACAAAGGGTCCCGGGGTGATCTGGGAAATTACAGACCAGTGAGCCTGACGTCAGTACCTGGAAAAATGGTGGAAACCATCATAAAGAACAAAATTACTGAACATAGAATGCTAGGTATCATAAGGAAAGGAATGGAGAATAAAACAAAGGATAATTTATAATGCCTTTGTATCGTTCCATGGTGCGACCGCACCTTGAATATTGTGTGCAATTCTGGTCGCTGTATCTTAAAAAGGATATTGCGTAATTAGAAAAGGTACAGAGAAGAGCCACCAAAATGGTAAAGGGGGTGGAAGGATACCCCTATAAAGAGAGGCTGAGGGGAGATATGATAGAGATCTATAAATTAATGAATGGAGTGGAATGGATAAACGTAGATTGATTGTTTACGCCATCAAAATATAGAAAGACTAGGGGGCATGCAATGAAGCTACAGGGTAACCTATTTAAGACTAAGAGAAAATATTTTTTCACTTAACGTGTAATCAAACTCTGGAATTTGCTACCGGAGGATGTAGTAAAAACTGTTAGTGTAGCCGGGTTTAAAAAAGGTTTGAACAAGTTCCTGGAGGAAAGGTCCATAAACCATTATTAAAGTGGACCCAAAATATCCAATATAAGCATTGTGGAACCTGTGTCTTTTGGGGAAACTGCTGGGTACTTGTGACCTAGATTGGCCACTGTTGGAAACAGGATACTGGGCTTGATGGATGTTGGTCTGACCCACTATGGCATATCTTATGTTCTTATGTTCTTAGGGGGAGGGTTGAGACCGTAGAAGGAGCAACAGAGGAAGCAGGCATTATAATGAGATCCAGAGTATGCCTAGCCATGTAAGTAGGGAAGTGGACGTGCTGGCAGAGGGAGAGATCAGACAAGAGAGTAAGGAAGAGTTTGTCTGTGGGTGTGGAGGGCGAATCAACATGGATGTTGAAGTCACCCATGATTGTCAGGTGAATGGAGGTGAGAGAGACCTCAGAAAGGGTGAGAAGGAAAGAGTCCCAAAGATCATGATGCAGAGATGGAGGGGCATAGAGGAGAAGGTAGTAACTGGGTGGAATAGAATTTAGTAGCAGTACCAATGTCTTTGGATAGTGGACAGCTAGGGATTACACCTCCTGGAGTGACATGGAAGAGTTGTAGAGAACAGCAACTCCCATTCCTGAGCAGCCTAGTCGGGGCATAAGAACATAAGATATGCCATACTGGGTCAGACCAAGGTCCATCAAGTCCAGTATTCTGTTTCCAACACAGAGAGAGCCGAATAACCAGGAGGAAGATAGTGATTGAGGAGGGGATCTTTGCTGTTCCATAGCCAGGTTTCTTTCAATTCTTCCGCTACATCACCTTTATATGAGGCATGGGTAACTTCCCTACATCTTCTTCAGTAAAGACCAAAGCAAAGAATTCATTCAGTCTCTTCACTATGGCCTTGTCCTCCCTTAGCATCCCTTTTACTCCTCTATCATCCAATGGTCTAACTGACTCTCTTTGCTACGAATGTTTTTGAAAAATTTTTTATTATGCATTTTTGCTTCCACGGCAAGCTTCTTTTCAAATTCTCTTTTTGCCTGCCTTATCAATGCCTTGCATCTAACTTGCCAATTCTTCTGTTGTTTCTTTTGTTTGTGATTAGGCTTCTTTTTCCATTTCCTGAAGGATGCTTTTTTGGCAACAACGACCTCTCTGACTTCACCTTTAAACCATGCCCCACAGAAAGATGAGAGGTGGCATACAACGAGGTAGGAGAAAACACAAGTAGGAGAAGGTGCAGACCATACACCCGCTACACCCATATCTAAGAACTAGGCTGGGACTGATGCAGAGCACACTGCAAGCTCCACTACCTGCTCTGACTTGTAAAGATTCGACACAAACAGAGATCCCCCAGTCAACCGCTCTCAACTAAAATGTTGACACTGAACAAGGCGCAGTCCTTCAACCGCAGATCTCCAGTGACTAAACATCTCATCCAGACCTCAATTGTACTCAAGCTGCATATAAACTGCCAGAAACTGGTAGAAAAGAAGTAAATTATCAGGGGATCCTACTTCAGATATTCAGGCAGAGGTATTTATGGTGTTAGAATTGGCCTTGGATAGAGTTTATTAACAGACTGGTTGTTTCATTATCTGTGGATCCTACAGTATCGGCTAGAGATTCCTTTTTGGAACCTTTATCAAAATTTCTTGATTACTATCTAAACTCCTTGGTCCGGCAGTCTCAGTCTTATATTAGGGATTCGGGTGATCTGCTTCTGAAATCGCAAACTGTAACAATTCAACCAGGTTGGATATTAGTGACAATGGATATTGTATCACTTTATACACAGATCCCCCAGCTGATAGCACTAGATACGTTAATGACTTAACTGCGGCAAGTAACTGGCATTATTGTAGAATATTGCTCTTTCCTGAAACAGCTACTTAGTTTGGTTTTGGGGCACAACTATTTTGTCTTTAATAGGAATTTTTACCATGAGATCCACGGTGTGGTGATGGGAGCCGTGGTGTGTTAATTTTTTTCATCTGGAGGTGTATGGAATCATGTTTGAGGGTGGTTTTTGAATGGTTGAACAATGCTCATGAATATTTGAAGTTTATACCAGATTATTCTTATGAGCCGTTCCATTTTTTTGGACATGGTCATTATATATACAGGAGATGGTACCCTCCAGACATCATTGTACTGCAAACCCAAGGATTGGAACAGTATGTTATGTTATTCAAGTTTCCACCCACGTCATTTGCAGGACAATATTCCGATGGGACAGTCCTAGGAGTGCGACGGATTTGTTCCTCTATAGCTGATTTTAAAAAACAGGCAAAAGCTTTGTGTTATAGATTTGGAAATAAACAGTATCCAGACAGAGTTATTAAAAGGGCATATACTAGAGCTCGGTGTGCAAACATGATTTACTTTTTTTGAGTAAACGTGAAATGGAGTATCAGGGCCAAGAGTGTGTTTTGCCGTACTCTACGGAAGTGTTTAATATCAAGGGCATAATTCGTAAATACTGGCATCTGTTACAGGTCCATCCAGTTTTCATACAAGGAATATGGTTCGCGATTAGGAGGTCCCAGAATTTATGTGAACTTCTAGTCAAGACCCAGGATTATCATGGTAGGGACTCTGAAGGTGGTATACAGGGAGGCCATAGGAGTTGATTTGTTCTCACACAATGGAAATTAGGGAGTTTGTTTATTGTTCTCTCAGGTATCCTTATCGGCTATTAACTAACACGTCATGTGATTCTCAGGGGGTATGTGTTACGCTGCCCATGTGAGAAATTGGCCAAACGACCAGACAATTTAAGACAAGGATGATGGAACACTTGTCCACTCTGCGATGGGATGCTTTATCAGCACTTCTAGTGGAACATTGGCAGACTTATAAGCATCACTTGGATGATTTTAAATGTTGTGTGTTGGATCAGCTAAGAGTGGAGGGTGGTGGGGATCTAGTATTGTGGTTGCTAAAAGATCAAAAATTAATTTAACCAATGGCATACTGCAACCCCTGAGGGACTTAACTCAGTGGTGGAATGGCAATGGTTTTATTAGTTCCATGATTTGGGACTAATCTAGTTTACAATTAGGGAAGTTATTATTATTTAGCTGTATTTATATCCTGCTTTTCACCAGGTCAAAGCAGTCAATTGGGGGATACATTTAACATGAGGGAATATGAGACATATGCTTATAGGGAACATGGGCAATGGAGGGTTAAGTGGCTTGCCCAAGACCACAAGGAGTGCCTATTGGACTAGAAATCCCAGTCCCTCCAGCCTGAGATTGCTGTCCCCAGGTTGGACTTGAACCCCTGGCCCTCCAGCCTGAAGTACCTTGTCCTAACCACTAGAGCACTCCTCCCACCATGTTGTGTGAGGTTGGTGACCCAGAGGATACCCATTGATGCCACACGTGGAACAGGTGTGGGTGATAGATTAGAGTGAATGGTTGCAAGAGGTGAGGGACTCTGTGATTGGATTAGACAGCTTAGACAGCTTTGGCATTGATGTGGGAGTTTCCGATTGGTTGAAGGACTTTTTAACAGCAGGGAGGGGGATGCTCAATGCTTTTGAAGCTTGAGCAGGGAGAGCGAGGAAGGAGCAATATGAAAGGAGGTACATGAAGTTGTTCTAGTTGAGTGAGTACTTCAAGCTTTCAAAATGTTTAAAATTGGTTTTAGGTGTATAGGGGATCATTCTGTGCCATGAATATCAGGGGTGTATGTCCTATCTAGAACATGTACTAGAGCAAATTTGTAAATACTCAGAGCAAAAAGTCCCTTGTACTGTTTGGAGACCTCAACATCCAATCATAAGAACATAAGATGCCATACAGGGTCAGATCAAAGTCTACCAAGCACAGTATCCTGTTTCCAACAGTGGCCAATCTAGGTCACAAGTACCTAGCAGTTTCCCCAAAAGACACAGGTTCCACAATGCTTGTACTGGGGCAAGCAGTGGATATTCTGGGTCCATTTTAATAATGGTTTATGGAGTGAAAAAATATTTTCTCTTATTAGTCTTAAATAGGTTACCCTGTAGCTTCATTGCATGCCCCCTAGTCTTTCTATATTTGATGGCATAAACAATCAATCAATCTACATTTACCTGTTCCACTCCATTCATTAATTTCTAGACCTCTATCATATCTCCCCTCAGCCGTCTCTTTTCAAAGTTGAAAAGCCCTAACCTTTTAAGCCTTTCCTCACAGGGGTATCCTTCCATCCCCTTTACGATTTTGGTGGCTCTTCTCTATACCTTTTCTAATTATGCAATATCCTTTTTAAGATATGGCAACCAGAATTGCACACAATATTCAAGGTGCGGTCACACCATTGAATGATACAGAGGCATTATAATATCCTTTGTTTTATTCTCCATTCCTTTCCTTATGATACCTAGCATTCTATTTGCTCTCTTGGCCGCCGCTGCACACTGGGTGGGAGGTTTTAACATGTTATCCACGATGACGCCTAAATCTTTTTCCTGGGTGGTGGTTCCTAATGTGGAATCTTGCATCGTGTAACCATAGTTTGGGTTGTTCTTTTCTAGGTGCATAACTTTGCACTTGTCCACATTAAATTTCATCTGCCATTTGGATGCCCAGTCTTCCACTTTATTAAGATCCTCTTGCAATTTTCCACAATCCTCATGGGTTTTAACAACTTTAAATAGTTTTGTGTCATCTGCAAATTTGATAACCTTACTCATTATTTCCATTTCCAGGTCATTTATGAATATGTTAACTAGCAGCAGATGCAGCACAGATCCCTGAGGTACTCCACTATTCACTTTTCTCTATTGGGAAAATTGGCCATTTAGCCCTACCCTCTGCTTTCTATCTTTTAACCAGTTCCTGATCCACAATAGTACACTGCCTCCTATCCCATGACTTTTTAATTTTGCCAAAAGTATCTCATGAGGGACCTTGTCAAAGGCTTTCTGAAAGTCCAGATACACTATATCAACTGACTCACCTTTGTCTACCTTCAAAAAACCATAACAGATTAATAACACAAGACCTTCCTTGGCTAAAGCCATGTTGGCTGTCTCCCATTAAGCTATGACTATATACCAAGTAAAGATGGAAAGGCATATCAGAAAGCAATGGAGGGTCTACAATACACTCAAATAATCCAAGGCCCAACACATAGCAAAGGAGCAGCACTGGACCTCATATATATCCTGATGCTCTTCTTAACTATAGGCCACACCCACTCACTCCAACTTCAACACCAATACCGTGGTCAGACCACCACATGCTCAACGTCATGCTTGTAATCCCATAACTGCCTGATCCAATGAAAATGGTACCAAAGGAACGGAGGAGATTTTCTCTTTTTAATAATGGCAAATTCACTAAGAATGTAATTCCAAAACTAATATCCACCTCAACAAACCTTGTCAATGAAATCAATAACTGGAACATCACACTGAAGGAAGCCTCAGCACCACCAATCAAGAAACTGAGTGAACACCGCGGCCCAGCGGCTAGCGGATCATTATGCCAACAAGCTCAATCCCACAGCACCGGCCCTCCCCGCTCCAAAACAGGACTCAGCCAACTCCCTTCAAGTATTCAACACCCGGGGAAGTCCTGGCCAGGGAGGAAAATGGTCAACCTTCCAGAGAGTGGATGACCAGCAGATAAAAGACATCATCACCAACCTAAGAACCACTACCTCCCCTCTTGACCCCTGTCCAGCCTCCTGGATCAAGGCAACCAAAGAGGAAATAGCGCAACACATCTCCCACATAGTGAACCTTTCACTACAACAAGGCCTCATGCCATCACTTCTCAAGAAGTCTCTTATACGTCCCATCTTGAAAAACAAAGCGCTCAACAAAGACGACCCTACCTCTTACCGCCCTATCTCAAGTATACCCTTCCTCGCCAAGATCATCGAAAAGGCAGTGCAGCGGCAGCTGCAAAACCACATTGATGACACAAACGCCCTTGATATGCATCAATACGGGTTTCAGCAACATCACGGCCTTACTGGACAAACTACTCAAAGGTCTGGAAGACAAGAGCAAGATGTACTGCTTATATTCATAGACATCTCAGCAGCTTTTGACTCAGTGCATCACCTCACACTTTTAGAACGACTCGAGTCCATAGGTATCTCAGGAACTCCACTAAATTGGTTCTCCTCCTATATAACAAACAGAATGCAGCAGGTCAACTTCAACAATGTTAAAGCAACCCCCTTCCCGCAGACCCAAGGCATTCCACAGGGATCCGCCGTCTCCTCCCTCCTTTTTAACTTATACATTCAACCAGTATGCAATATTTTCCAAGGCCACGACATCAACTACCATATCTACGCAGATGACCTAATGCTCTATACCCAACTAGACGTAAATAACCCAAACCTCAACAAGCTAGAAATTTGCCTACACGAACTTCAAGTCTGGCTCCAACGCAACAATATGTCCATAAACCACAAGAAAACAGAAGCAATGTGTATCTCCAGGAAACCAGGATTCGAGCCCCCCACAATGGTCACCATGAACAGCAATAACTACAACATCAAAACAGAGATAAAATATTTGGGAGTGATGCTTGATAGCAACCTGCATATGGACAAACATCTTTGAATCACCAATCGGGCTATCTTCCACAAATTAAGAGTCTTACAGCCCCTACGTAGCATCCTCGATCATACTGACTTTAGATCTGTCGCTCAAGCCCTCATCATCCCGCACTTGGACTATTGCAATGCCATACTGCAAGGCTTGCCAAGAAAAACTATAAATATTCTACAAATGGCACAAAATGTAGCGGCCCGAATCATTATGCAAAAAGGACTCTCTGACCACATTACGCCCGCGCTAATTGAGCTTCACTGGCTCCCAATCACTGCCCGCATTCAATACAAAGTCATAGTCACGACTTTCAAACTCATCCATGACATAGCGCCCTCACACCTCAACAGCTTAATATCCAATCTGCCCAACAACAGAAGCAGACGAACGCCTAACCTAAATACCCTCTGTATCCCGAAGTGCTTCACAAAGGTTAATGCATGCACCAGCAACAGAGCTTTCTCATTTATAGCTCCGGTACTCTGGAACCGGTTGCCAAGCGATCTACGTGAAGTCTGCGATCTGAAGGACTTTCGAAAACAACTTAAGACGCACCTCTTCCAATCACATTTCAACTTAACCTCATGAAATGCACCCAGCCGTAATGTAAATATGTATATAAGGATCATTTGTATAACTTGTAAATATGTTTTTAAGTACCCTGTATGTAGCTGCGATATTCAATCAACTGTAAATCCTGTAACCCCATGCGTGCTGTGCACTATCCCACCTCCCTAATCGAAATGTATATACTCTAATTACCAACAATAAAAGAATGAACCCAACCGGAATTGAATAAATAACAATAATTAAAGGAATTCCGGTACAAAAAGCACCCCGTGTTTTTCTAACACGGGGTGCTTTTTGTACCGGAATTCCTTTAATTATTATACTCTAATTACCGGCCGGTACAGCCAACTCCCCCATGTATAGCAACCGCTGCTGATCACTGGAAGCAGCGGGATACAAATGTACGTTAAATAAATAAAATAAAAACACAGTAACCACTCCGCACCATGGTACTCAAAAGAGATCAACAAAATGAAAAAATCCCTCTGGAGAATGGAAAGGAAATGGAGACAAACCAAAATGCAGGAAGACCTATCTGAATACATTACAAAACTCCAAGAATACCAACATCAAATCAACATCAGTAAAAAAGAATACTATACGAACCTCATTCTGAAATCCTTAAATAAACCACGAGAAATGTTTGACATTGCACATCCTTAACCAAAGCTCTGTGTTCGGAATCGGCCCCCTGGCATTTAGCAGGGGTGAACATCCAAACTGGACGTTCATTCCTGCTAAACGCAACTCAGAATGATCTCCCTAACAGGCTTAAGCACTGAATCACAGATATCTGAAGCTTAGGTCTTGTCTCCTTACAATCCAAGAAGACATGGCCTTTTCTCACTTGGACAGTGAGGCATCAATTTGTGGTCTACTGCACTGAGTGCATTGGTTGCTGGAATTTAGGCTTCCTAACAGCCATCAGCTGTTTGGCTGTTTTCTTCAGCTTCCTATCACTGTAGGTTTCCATGTGTAAACCTGCCACCACCTTTTTCGACTACTGTGGTTTCGGCTGCATGATAACTATACTGGTCACTTTTGCGTGAAAGGCACCACTTACCCTTGAAACAGATAAACCAGACCCACATGTCCACACTAAATTGCTTTTTATTTATGGTGTATGATGGGCTCTTGAGCCTTTGACCTCACAACATTCCTGAATTGATTCATAACATTTTCCTACCATTATATATTATCCAGAGTATAAAGGACATGTCTGTAAGGTCACAAAAAACCTTTTAGTTGTTCTTTAGCATTAAATGAGAGCAGGCTAGAGATGTGTGTTTGCATCAGAAGTCAAGAAAACTGGTCTCGCATATTATTTAAAAGTCAAAAGATAAAATTTTCTGAAAGGTACTACTGCATAACTGCACATTAATGTGCGTTATGTACTGGAAGTCCCATTTTATGCAATGGGACACATTTACTAATAATCAAGCTGATGCAGAAACCTTGCACCAGAGCTCAACGCAAATATTCTTAGCACAGGGATCCTAACGCAAGTTTAATGATTACTTTTTTGCACAGCGATGCTATAAGCAAATAGCATGCAAATTAGTTGTGTGCAAAACAGTGTTAAACAAGGCCTTTTTCTGTTTCAGGGGTGGGGGGGGGGATTGAGGCCACTGGCCCATCAAGCCTTTTCCTGGGTCAGGGAAGGCGTTTTGAGGCCACTAGACCACCCCAATGAGAGGGGTTTGTGCCACGATCAGGAGGGGAAACGGGGCCTCATCTGTATTTTTACATCTGCATGAAGCAGGCATAAAGATACAGCATTAAAAAGCAAGTAAAAACCTGCATGATCTCGTATCCTTATTTTGTATGTGATTAGCATGCCCACTGCGCTATACTTTAGCACAGTGGTTTTGTTGGCGTTTTTCTAGTGCTAGCTTGCTTTATGAATTGGAAAGTAAGACTAGCGTTTGAAAAACACCAGAAAAATGCTGTGCTAGAGCATAATGCAGCTTTCTGCATCGGCCTGAATGTGCGTTAACAGCATTAGCACACACAGCATAGCACACTTTAGTAAATCTAGTCCTGAGAATGTTCTGGCTGCTGCAATTTGTAGAGTGGATGAGGTTTTTTGGCATGGGTGTAGTTTGACAGCTTCGTTGGGGGGGGGGAAGGGTGGGGTGCCATATTTGCATATATTTGCATGTTTGCATATTCATTATGGTTATCTTTCAAAAACACTAGATGGATGGGAAGCTAGAATATCAAACAGGTGAGGGATGAGTTGGTACCCCCAAGATATTCAAAGAAGGAGAAGAGGTTCTCATTCAGTGGCCTTGCCAAAAAAAAAAAAAGGAATACCAAACAACCAAAATCCCTACGGACCTCAAATAATTGAGCACAAATTTGCTTCTAGCCAAAAAAACAGCTCTCTTGCTAGGAGCGAATTTGTGCTCAATTATTTGAAGTCCTTAAAAATTAAAAAATAAAAATTTTAAAAGAGGTTCAGGTTTGGTGTTTTGGTAGTTGGATGTTTTTTATTATCCTGGATTTTTGTGAAGCATTTTCTTGACTAAAAAACAAACAAACAGGAAAGCAACATATTCCCAGGCTTTATTATTAAAATGCAGCAAAAATTGTAGCTGTTTAATTATTTAGCCTGGAACTCTAAGATTAAAATATGTATATATGCTGACATCTATAAATATGTTGTCTGCAAATACAAAGGAGATGTAAGGGTCAAAGTAAATAAGAGAACCATAACGCGCAGTGTTAGAAACTGTGCTACGGTTTTCCGTTTTTCTTTTTGAACATTTGTTTTGCATCAAGCAAAACCCTTCCAAAAATAGGTGCAGAGTAGAACTAGGACGTTTCACCATAGAACCATACAAGAAAAAAATATCTGATTCCAGTGTCATCTCATTAACATCCTCTCGAGTACCAGGAAGATTGTGAACTAACACAAAACCTTACAAAAGTCACTGAAATCCTATAAAGCAAATTTACTATACCATAATGACAACAGCTTTGAAAATTAATACTATAAGGAGCCTATCCTCATGTAGCACCTCTTAAGTCGCTTCATTAGCTCCCTATCCATTTCTGTATCCAGTTCAAATTTCTCCTACTGACCTATAAGTACATGCATTCTGCTGCTTCTCACTACCTTTCCTCTCATTTCTCTCTATACTCCTCCTCAGGAAATCTCTTCTGACAGATCATGTCTGTTTATTTATTTAACGAGTTTTTTTATACCACTTGTCACCCAGCGTGGGACCCCACAGGTTAAGGCAGGGTACTACACTGAGGCCTTATCTTGAACTGGCCAGAAAAATGATTTAGAAAGCCTTGCTATGCTCTCTGGGAGTTGTAGTTCTTATAGACCAGCCAAGAAATGAGTTGTGGACGCGTGGTAAGGCTCAAAGACAGGATTTTATTCCCCTTCCGGGAGGATTCTTTTTGTAATGAAAAACAAGGCAGATAAACCAACTTCGGGTACAAAAATAAAGAGACAAAATGTGAACAAAAACTGCTTCTTTTTCAGCTTCTTTACAGCAAATGAAAAGGTATTTTAAACAGTCCTTTTTCCAACAAACATAAACCCTTTCTCTGTTATTTCCACAGTTAGAAAGTTTCACAGCTCCTTTAACATAGAGAGGAGATCTCATTTGCAATTGTGAGCGTACAATCCATGTATTCAACAGTGGGTTGGTCCCCCTGCACTTCACACTGCATGTCCTCACTCTCTGTTGCAAACAGTCTCTCTTTCAAATAGCTAGACGTGTTATTTAGCAGTCTCTCCCTATTACAAAGAGACTTCTTTTCTTCCTCTGTTAATGTCTGTGAAAAACAATTACCGTATTCACTAGAGTTCCTTTCTTGAGAGCCCTTCAAATGCTGCCAATCATATGGGAAGTTCCTGCATTCAATTCTCTTTCTATTAGAGGTAATAAGCTTACCTTCTGGCTCTCTCAGCTTAGAGTTCCTCGGCACAGCTGAAGCTACCGGAGTGGAACAGGACGGCAATTCCTTACAGGTTTTCCCTTTTGGCTTTTCCCCAGGTACAAAACTGTCTTCAGGATAGAAGACTTTATCCTTTCTGTCCCTGTAGCCTGGGTAATTGGCTTTTCCAGCCTGTCTCAGCCTGGCTTTAAAACTGCCTTCTCTGTTACCTTTTGTATAAGCGTTACTGTGTTCAAAGGTGTCTGTGCACTGCCTTCTATGGCAGACTCCTGGGTTTTCTCTCTCAGCCTTGGAGCTAAACATTTCGGTTCTCCCAGCCCTCTCAGTGGCTCCGCTTCAACCCAGACTTCCAGCAGAATATCCTGGGCTCCTGGGGTTCTCTGCCCTTTCAGAGTTCCTTGACTTCTCAGGAGTTTCTGCAGTTGCTGCTCTCTCTGCCTCTCTGCTAATTCCTGTAACTCCTGGGACTTCTCTGGCTTCCAGGATTTCTGTTGCTTCTGCTCTCTCAGCTCCATCTAACCCGAACCTGAAATTGCACTCGCCCTTTTCTCTAACTCCAGGTGAGTGAGGTTTATCCACGTGTGTCTCAACCCTGTCTCCTTTCAGCTGCTCCTCATTCCCTAATGATTCCTGAGCTTTCCTGCAGCTTGGGCGTGTTCTCAGAGCTCGAGACCTGGTTTGTTTATGTTGCCTATAGCAACTCCCTGTCATGTGCTTGTCTGAAGTGTCAGTGTCAGATCCACTATCTGTATTTCTACTTATTTCCACGGGCTCTGCTAGATCCACTTCGTGACACACTTTATCATACCTTCAAAGCAGTTCACATAATAACATAAACTAGGAGGCTTATATAGTCTGTATGTGAGGTTTAATCTCTGGCCTTTTCAAATCCAGGCTGAAAACTTACCTCTTCAAGGCTGCTTTTGAATCCTAATCTGCTTAGTCTCCTATATGTTTTCTTACCATTCCCCTAGATGCCCCTTGTCCTCAGCTGTTGTGTTGTCTGTCTCGACTAGATGGTAAAGCTCTAATGAGGAGGGAAACTCTTTTACATGTATCTGTACAGCGCTGGGTATGCCTTGTAGCGCTATACAAATGATCAGTAGTAGTAGACTAGACTGTAAACTCAGATGAGCAGGGACCATCTCTTACATGTCTCACTACAGCACAGCCTTGTAGCGCTATACGATTGCTTAGTAGTAGTACGTGGAAAAGAGCAGCACCATAAATATTGCAGTGGGCCTTAGAACATACTTACACCTATTTGGAAAACTGAAAAAGCCAGATTACTACAGATCCTATATAGAAACGCCTTGCTAACAGATTTGTTGGTCTTAATCACTGGCAGAACACAGTTAGACCTTCACCAAGAACAGAATAAATTATAACAAACAAAGTATAAATATGTAGGTAAAATTAAATTCCTTATCGTCCCTGCAGTCCAGTCCCATACCTCTGGGTAGTACACCTCCTCCCGCAGCTTGGAGACTGGGCATGTCAGAATTCTGACACCACTGCATATATCCATATAAAACAGAGGAGACCCTGCATGGGCCATTGTTGTGGTATGGCATCCAGGCCTTCTGACATTCTTTCTTGTCTTCTGCTGTAAAAGCGATTTGCCTTGGCAGACCGAAACTTTGCCATGAGATCCATAACAGGAGCTCCCCACTTGTTGACTATCTGAGCAAAAGCCTCCAGATGAAGCTCCCATTCTCTGGGATCTACACGGACTCAGCTGAAAAAGTCCGCCATCACATTGTCTGATCCCGCAATGTGTGCCACTGAGATGCTGAACAAAGGGAGGATAGACGAGAGAAAGGAAAGAGTTAGTTAAAGACTGGGGATAAGTGGCTGGGGAAGGATAGAGAGATGGAGTGAGAGGGTTGTAAAAAGAGGGTTATTGAGAACTGGATATATGAAAGAGAAATGAAATCTGAGTTGATAAAGAGAGAAAAATAAATGGAAGCATCTGAAAGGAAGAAGATCAATGTCAGAGATGGATGTAGGAGAGCAAGTGGAGAGAAGTTGCAAGTGGATTATAGACTCTGGAAAAGACAGTTAAGAGAAGACATAGAAAGCAGAAACCAGACAACAGGACCAAGGCAATTAGAAAAATAAAATAGCACTTAGTTTGCAGCTTGTCGTGCTGTGAGGGCTTGTGTGCATCAGTGATGCTGAGAGCTAAACTATCGGTAGTTTAACTACTGGCAGGGTCTCCCAAGATGGACAGGTCTCAGGTCTCAGCTGAGGTGCCAGACCAAGACAAACCACCCATATGGGCAGCAGCAGAATGGGATAGTGTTGACGGCGGAGGATCACATTTCTGTGACAACGGCAACAACACCAAACTTAAACTGCGCGGAAGAAAGGCCCAGCAATCTACTTCTGTATCTTGCCATGAAAACCCAATGGATAGTGTCACCAGTAACCTCCCCAGAGACAGGGACATGTAGGGTAGGTCAGCCTGGGAAATCCTAACTCAGGAAGTAGGGTAGTGCACTTAGTCATGCACTGCCTTCTGGGAGCTGTAGTCCTTCTTACTCTCTAAGCCAGGAATAATTGTAGTCCAGTGGTTTAGGCAAAAATGACAAGGTTTTTATTTCCCCTTCCGGGTGGATTAATTGCAAATGAAACTTAGGACAAAATAGCCATACTTCTGGCATAAAGGAAACAATTCAGGAACTTATAACACAAAAACAGCTTCTTTGGCTTTCAGCTTGAAATATGCAGTGCTCAATACAAACTCAAAAGTAACAGTCCCTTTTTCATACAAAGGAAACACTTTGCTTCTTTACTGCTGTCCCAACAGCCTTGTTAACAGCCAGGTCAGCAAAGTGATATGATATGATTAGCTAGTGATAGCGTGCAGTCCATTTGCTCATCTGTTGTATCTTCACTAACAGACCCTGTCTGCATTTCCTCCAGATCACTCTCAGCTGGGTAAGTTTGTATACAGTTATACGGCGTTTCAACATTCACTCCCTCTCTATTTCCCCGAGGCCTCTCTTCACAGCACTCTAAAGAGCAGGGTTGAGAATTACCGTATATACCGGAGTTAGCATAGGGAGAGTCCAGCAGATCTTGGCAATCACAAGGAAAATTTTTACACCTAGTTTTCTCTCTATACAATTGTTGCAGCCTATCTCTTGGCTTTTGCAAGGAAGACCTTCTCAGCACTGCTGGGTCAGCAAGGATTCCAAACACTGGATGTGTTTTCCTGCCTTTTAGCTTCTCCTTTTCCTCAGACATACAAATGTCCTCTGGCCAGCACCTCTCTCTCTCAGGAGTTTCTGTGTGCTCCCAAACCAGCCTCTCAGGCAGTCTCTCCCACTGGCTGCTTTCACGATAGGACCCCCGTCGAAAGGCTGCTCCCACCTGGCTTTTGGGCACGGGCTCTTGGAGTCTTTGTTGCTCTGGCTTCCTGTGCTGTGTCTCCCGTCCTCGTCTCTCCCTTCCTCGTCTCCTCCTCTCTGGTTCTGGTTCCCGTTCTATGGCTCAATTCTAGTGAGTACTTTTTATATCCCTGTTTCTTAGGGCTTAGTTGCGCCCCTCCCCCAACCAGGTGTTTTCCCTTAACTCAACACGGGGATACGTTGCAGCTTGGGCGTGTTTGCTCCTCTCGTGACTCACTTTGTTTATGTTTCCCTTGGCAACCCTGGGCCATGTGCTTTGCCTGCCTGTCAGTTTCTGAAGCAAACTCTTCTGCTTCACTCAGCTCCATAGCCTCGGAAGGGTCTTCTACATGACAGATCCCCCCTCTTAAAATATTACGGGCTGCTGACCTTTTATTCAGACAGCACGTAATCTTTGATTGGCTGCTCATGCGTTTTTCCACACTAACCAGCCTAGCTGTTGCTGACCTCTCCTGCCAAGGTTTTAGGACATTTAGGTGGTATACTTGGCGGCGTCCCCTATCATTTTCCACTGCATAGGAAACGGGACCTACCTTCTCTACCACCGTACACGGTCCTTTCCAACGGGACTCAAATTTGGGACTCGTGTCGACTACCAGGATTATTACCTTATCCCCTATAGCCAATTGCCGAGGTCTCGTCCCTCGGTCATAATAGCGTTTTTGACGCTGTTGACTGGCCTGCAAATTCTCTACAGACTCTTGGGATGTCCTTTTCAGGCGATTCCTCAGATCTCTAAGAAACTGAGGTACCCCAACTTCCTCTATTTCTGGCTCCACCCATTGCTCGCGCAATATATCTAAAATCCCTCTCGGGGCTCGGCCAAATAATAGTTCATAGAGTGATGCCCCCAAGGATGCTTGTATGCGCTCCTGACACGCATATAACACAAATGGGAGTAGAGTGTCCCACTCAGACATCTTCCCATTTAGGCCACGTCTTAACATCTGCTTAATAGACTGGTTCATCCTCTCTACCAGTCCGTTGGACTGAGGATGATAAGCAGCGGTCCTTATGTGACGTACCCCAAAGGCATCCCACACCATAGCTAGGTGCTTTGACATAAAATTACTCCCCTGGTCTGTGAGTACTTCCTGGGGAAATCCAATCTCACAGAACAATTTGATTAGATCAAGGGCTATCGTTCTAGCCGAGGTACTTCGTAATGGTATTGCCCAGGGGAAACGAGTAGCCTGGTCTACTACCACTAAAATATATTGGAAGCCCCTCGGTGTCCTAACCAGGGGTCCCACAATGTCCATCGCCATTCGGCGAATCGGCATCGATATGGTGGGTGTGGGTATCATGGGCACAGCCTTGGGCTTCGTGGAGGTAACCCGCTGACAAGTGGGACAGGATTCGCAGTATCGCGTCTTCTCTTTAAAGACCCCTGGCCAGTAGAAACGGGCCAGGATTTGGTCTAACGTCCCTTGAATTCCTTTGTGGCTGCCCACTGGGTGATCGTGGGCCAACCGCAGAACTACTGCTTTAAACATAGTTGGCTTCACTAACTGTTTTCTCACTGCCCCTGTACGTGGGTCATTGCTTTCCCTATATAACACCTCCTTCTCTAAGAAGAATCTGGGAAGGGTATTTCTATCCTCTTGGGCATATTCGAATGCTCGCTTCAAAGCGGGGTCAGCCTGTTGTTCCTTTGGAAAGGAAGGACATTTTTGGACAAGCTTTGCGGGAACCCAGGGTAACCCTTCTCCGGCTTCTAACTCAGCCCTCCCTTGAGTCCTACGACGCCTCTCCTGGCGCCTCTCGGCCTTTTCTTTCCTAACCTTTTTGGAGGGAGCGTTGATTAGATCCTCATGTATAGGAAGCGTATCTGACACCTCCTCTTCTAATCTATCTTCACGCTCTGGGGACTCTTCCCTATCCTTAGGCAGTTCCTCTGTCCCTTCTGCTGACACCTCCCTTTCCCCTGAGGTTCCGGCCTGGGACTGGGTGGATACTAGGCCTGTTTTCTCATTCAGACCCTTCACCATCCCTTTGCAGAATGGAGGCCAATCTCTCCCTAGGATGATATCATGCGGGAGCCGTGAGACTATGGCCACCCGCACCTCCTTTTCGGTTCCTAGCCCTTTCACAGACAACCTGTATAGGGGGTAATACGAAGATGCCCCATGCACACAGCATATTTTTACTTGCCCTTCTGCTTGACTCAGTGCTGATCGCAGGCGGGCTTCAATGGCCTGCCAGAGCTTGCGCGAGACCATGCTCTGGTCAGCACCCGAGTCAAGCAGTGCCAGAGCTTCAACGCCCTCTACTTGAACTTTTAATAGGAACCCTTCTTAGACATTAGTGCTGTTCGCACCTTACAGTCCCTACGAAAATACCCTACTTTGCCACAATTATAGCATTTCCCTTTGGATAAGGGTACAACAGCATTTTCACTGGGTATTTTAACTCTTAGGGTCCTTTCTGATCTCCCAAAGTTAGCGGCGCCAGCCACTTTCAGAACACCCCCTTTTGAGGTGCCAGCCATCTCGGCCTCAAAGTAGCGTTCTGTGAGGTTGGCTGCTTCCTCAGTGGTCTGGCAACTTTGGAGCATCAGGAAAACTTTAACTTCTGGTGGTACGGCTTCCATGAATTGCTCCAGGATGATGGTATCAATCACCAACTCAAGAGTCCTCTTCTCTGGAGCAAGCCATTTCCATGCCAATCCTTTTAACCTCTGAAACAAAGCTTTTGGAGTTTCCTTAGGCTTCAGCCTAGCCTCCATAAACATGCGTTTATAAAACAATGGTGTTAACCCTAGCCGAAGTTGGAGGTGGTCAAGAATGAAATGGAACGTGTACAACTTGATCTGTTGGGTATCAGTGAACTGAAATGGACTGGCATCGGGCACTTTGCATCAGATGATCACATGGTCTACTATGCTGGAAATGAAAGACAAAGAAGAAATGGTGTTGCATTTATAATAAAGAAGAAACTTGCAAGAACTGTAATGAAATACAATGCAGTCAGCGTACGCTTAATCTCTATTCGTCTACGAGGAATGCCTATCAACACAACTATAATTCAAGTATATGTCCCAACAACAGCTGCTGAAGAGAATGAAATTGAAGAGTTCTATGAACAAGTACAAGCTGAAATTGACAGAACATGCAAACAGGATATCCTGATAGTCATGGGTGACTGGAACACAAAAGTTGGCAACAAAGAATAAGGCAAAGTAGTTGGAAAATATGGACTTGGCAACAGAAATGAAGCTGGAGAAAGACTGATAGAATTCTGCAAGACCAACGATCTATTCATCTCAAACACCTTCTTCCATCAACACAACGATGGAAAAGTTCTATAACATCAACAAAGACAAAACCTGGAGCTGACTGTGGTACAGATCATCAACTACTAGTATGCAAACTCAAGCTAAAGTTGAAAAAGAGCAAACCACTCATGAATGCAGCAAAATATGACCTTGAGAATATACCACTGGAATTTAAAGACTGCCTGTTGCTTTAGATACAAATTACAGAGCTCCAGAAGAGTTATGGAATGACATCAAGAAGGTTGTGTTGGAAGAAAGCGAGAAGTCTCTACAAAAGGTGAAAAATCAAAAACGGCCAAAATGGATGATGGAAAAAACTCTGAAAATTGCCCAAAAATGCAGAGAAGCTAAATCCAGAGGAGAAATAAAGACAATAACAGAACTCAACAGAGATTTCCAACGTGCAGCAAGACAGGACAAGGAAAAGTACTACAATGAAGCATGCAAGGAAACAGAAGCAGAAACTATTAGAGGAAGAACAAGATCAGCTTTCCTAAAGTTATGAGAGTTAAAGAAAAAGTTCCAGCCTCGAATTGGAATGTTACAAGATGCTCAAGGTTCTATGTTGAATGATGCTGAGAAGATCAAGAAAAGGTGGAAGGAATATACAGAGTTTTTATATGATAAAGATCAAGTGGACCAACAGCCGTTTCAACCTGTACCTTATGTTTGGGAACCATTGGTGATGAAAGAAGAAGTTAAAGCAGCATTGAAAGCCTTATCAAAGAACAAAGCACCAGGCATTGATAGCATTCCCATAGAAGTATTACAGCAATCTGATGCAGCTGTTACTGTACTTACAAGGCTCTGCCAATAAATATGGAAGACAACATCATGGCCAACTGACTGGAAAAGATCTGTGTTTATACCAATACTAAAGAAAGGTGATCCAACGGACTGTGGAAATTATCGCACAATCGCTCTGATCCCACATGCCAGCAAGATTCTACTGAAGATTATTATAAAGAGACTACAACCATACCTGGAACAAGAACTACCTGAAGTGCAAGCAGGGTTCAGGAAAGGGCAAGGAACGAGAGACATCATTGCGGATGTGAGATGGCTGCTTGAAAAGACTAAAGAATACGAAAAGGATACCTATTTGTGCTTTATTGACTATAGCAAGGCTTTTTACTGTGTAAACCATGAGAAACTCTGGGCCACATTAAGAAGCATGGGTATACCAGAACACGTGATCGTACTCTTGCACAATCTGTACATTGATCAAGAAGCAGCAGTTCGAACGGAACAAGGAGAAACAGAATGGTTTAAAATAAGCAAAGGTGTAAGACAAGGCTGCATACTTTCCTCCTACCTGTTTAATTTATATGCAGAACAAATCATCAGAGAAGCAGGATTGTATGAAGACAACAGAGGTGTGAAGATTGGTGGAAGACTCATCAACAACCTTCGCTATGCTGATGATACCACATTACTGGCTGAAAGTGAAGATGATCTGAAACATTTGCTTCTCACAATCAAAGAACATAGTCTCAAAATGGCCCTGCATCTTAATGTAAAGAAGACAAAGATCATGACAACTGGCATAATCAACAGGTTCATTGTTGAAGGAGAAGAAATTGAAATCGTGAACAACTTTAACCTACTTGGATCAACTATCAATAAAGAAGCAACAAGCAGTCAAGAAATCAGACGACGCATTGCTCTTGGCAGAATGGCTATGAAAGACCTCGATAAGATTCTCAAGAGCAGAGATGTCTCTCTCCATACAAAGATTTGACTTGTTCAAGCTATGGTATTTTCAATAACATCATATGGATGTGAAAGCTGGACAGTGAAAAAGATAGACAGGAAGAAAATTGATGCCTTTGAATTATGGTGCTGGCAGCGAATACTGTGTATACCATGGACTGCGCGAAGAACAAACCAGTCGGTACTAGAAGAAATCAAACCTAAGCTTTCTTTAGAGGCTCAGATGACAAGACTTCGACTTTCATACTTTGGACACATCATGCGAAGAGAGAGATCATTAGAGAAAGACATCATGCTTGGCAACATAAGAACATAAGAACATAAGATATGCCATACTGGGTCAGACCAAGGTCCATCAAGCCCAGTATTCTGTTTCCAACAGTGGCCAATCTAGGTCATATGTACCTAGCAGTTTCCCCAAGGG
The DNA here is from genome assembly GCA_033557465.1 of Ichthyophis bannanicus. Lineage (NCBI taxonomy): Eukaryota > Metazoa > Chordata > Amphibia > Gymnophiona > Ichthyophiidae > Ichthyophis > Ichthyophis bannanicus. The sequence continues at coordinate 196,898,297 of CM066032.1, read as the reverse complement.
ACACAGGTTCCACACAATGCTTGTATTGGTTCAAGCATTGATATCCTGGGTCCCTTCTTAATAATGGTTTATGGACATTTCCTCCAGGAACTTGTCCAAACCTTTTTTAAACCCAGCTACACTAACAGCCTTTACTACATCCTCCGGTAACAAATTCCAGAGTTTGATTACACGTTGAGTGAAAAAATATTTTCTTTTATTAGTCTTAAATAGTTTACCCTGTAGCTTCATTGCATGTCCCCTAGTCTTTCTATATTCTGATAAGGTAAACAATCGATCTACGTTTACCCGTTCCACTCCGTTCATTAATTTATAGACTTCTATCATATCTCCCCTCAGCCGTCTCTTTTCCAGGTTAAAGAGCCCTAACATTTTTAGCCTTTCTTCATAGGAGTATCCTTCTATCCCCTTTACCATTTTGGTGGCTCTTCTCTGAACCTTTTCTAAAATCGCTATATCCTTTTTAAGATACGGCGACCAGAATTGCACACAATATTCAAGGTGCGGTCTCCCATGGAACGATATAGAGACATTATAATATCTTTTGTTTTATTTTCCATTCCTTTCCTTATCATACCTAGCATTCTATTTGCTCTCTTGGCCGCTGCTGCACACTGGGCCGAGGGTTTTAACATGGTATCCACAATGACGCCTAAATCTTTTTCCTGGGTGGTGGTTCCTAATGTGGAACCTTGCATCGTGTAACCATAGTTTGGGTTGTTCCTCCCTAGGTGCATAACCTTGCACTTGTCCACATTAAATTTCATCTGCCATTTTGATGCCCAGTCTTCCAATTTATCAAGATCCTCTTGCAATTTTTCACAATCCTCTTGGGTTTTAACAACTTTAAATAGTTTTGTGTCATCTGCAAATTTGATCACCTCACTCGTTATTCCACTTTCCGGGTCATTTATGAATATGTCAAAAAGCAGCGGACCCAGCACAGATCCCTGGGGTACACCACTATTCACCTTTCTCCATTGGGAAAATTGGCCATTTAGCCCTACCCTCTGCTTTCTATCTTTTAACCAGTTCCTGATCCACAATAGTACACTGCCTCCTATCCCCTGACTCTTTAGTTTTGCCAAACGTCTCTGATGAGGGACCTTGTCAAAGGCTTTCTGAAAGTCCAGATACACAATATCAACCGACTCACCTTTGTCCACCTGTTTATTCACTCCTTCAAAAAAACATAACAGATTAGTAAGACAAGATCTTCCTTGTCTAAAGCCATGTTGGCTGTCTCCCATTAGGTTGTGACTATCTACATGCTGAGTAATTTTATTCTTTATGATGGTTTCTACCATTTTTCCCGGTACTGACGTCAGGCTCACCGGTCTGTAGTTTCCCGGATCACCCCTGGAACCCTTTTTAAAAATTGGTGTTACATTGGCGATCCTCCATTCTTCAGGTATTAGAGATGATATTTAATGATAGTTCACAGATTACTGATAGCAGGTCTGCAATCTCATATTTCAGTTCTTTCAACACCCTTGGATGTATACCATCCGGCCCAGGTGATTTGCTACTCTTCAGTTTATCTAATAGTTGTAAGACATCTTCCCGATGTATCGATATTTCCTTCAATTCTTCCGCAACTTTAAATACCACTTCAGTCATGGGTAACATCCCTACATCTTTCTCGGTAAAGACCGAAGCAAAGAATTCATTCAGTCTCTCCGCTATCGCCTTGTCGCCTCTTAGTGCTCCTTTAACCCCTTTATCATCTAATGGACCAACTGACTCTCTCACAGGTTTTTTGCTACGAATGTACTTGAAAAGGTCTTTATTTCGCGTTTTTGCTTCCGCAGCAAGCTTCTTCTCAAATTCTCTCTTTGCCTGCCTTATCAATGCCTTGCATTTGACTTGCCAGTGCTTGTGCTGTTTCCAGGTTTCATCGTTTGGCTCTTTTTTCCATTTCCTGAAAGATGCTTTTTTGGCAACAACAGCCTCTCTGACCTCATCTTTAAACCATGCTGGCAGTTTTTTGGACTTCCTTCCACTTTTCTTAAAGCGTGGAATACAGCTGGTCTGGGCTTCCAAGATAGTATTTTTCAACAACACCCAAGCTTGATGTACGTCTTTAACCTTTGCAACTGCTCCTTTGAAATGATAAAGCAGTATATAAAACCTGTTAAATAAATAAATTACACTGGCTCCCAATCCTTCAAAGATCCAACTTCAAATCACTTACCATCATCTTTAAGATAATTCACCAACTGGCACCAATCACTCTCCAACCAATGATAGAGAGAGATCCAGAAATAAGAAACCAACGCGCATCCACAGAAACCTATTGCTCGTACCACAGGCAAAAACTAAAGCAAAACAGATAACCTGCAACAGAGCACCCTCTCTCTATGCATCATCGCTCTGGAACTCATTACCAGATACCATAAGAGCCACCACAGACCTCCAGGATTTGTGCAAAGCCATAAAGATAATCCTATTCTTGGAGCACTATGCCAGCACTATTTGATGAATACCTCCTACCCCTATCCTACACCCTAGACCCTAGTCCCTATTACATACCCTCTCACTACCCCTCAGATCTAATCCAAAGGATTTAATGTTCCACTGTATAATGCTACTGTATAACAGTTCACCCAAGTTCATATATGTTATAGGTATACCTCTCCAAGTTAATCTCTCTGTCCATTGTAAAGCTGTTGAAGTTGTAATGTAAACTACCCTGAATGGAAGATAGGGCAGTATATAAAACCTGCTAAATAAATAAATAAATACACAATTTTTTTCAGTTTTATCCCAAAGAATTCTCTTTTCCCCCAAGATTTAAAGAATGTCTCAGGAGATAAGTACTTACAAGTACACATTTCTTTCCAACAGTAGCAGCCCTCTTGGTAGTCCTTCAAAACTGAAAGTCACTGAGTTCTGGTTGACCTACAGTATTTTATATCTGTGCTTCTAAGGCAATATCCTAATTTCCTTGGCGATTCACACTGCCCTTAGTTTGTTAGAGTGAGCCTTTCAAGTTGCCCCTTTGATCTGTCACTTGGCTTTAACCGAAATGCAGATTTCGTCCCAGCAGTAGCAGCCCTTTTGGTAATGGGAAGTTGGAATCCAGGGGAGGAGAAAGAAAAATGAATGAATCAAAACAAGAAGCAACATTGTAAGGAAATGGAGTGAGAAGGAAAAACCTATTTGCGCTACAGAAGGATCTAGATAGTGTCACCCACCTCTAGGTTCCCAGAGGCATAAAGCATGGGAGCTACAGTGGGGCCTCTACTTAAACAGCGAGGGTGTCTCAAGCAGGTGTTGAAATGCCCCCTGGGATTTGTAGTCCCACAAGCTAATCTAAGAGTGTAGTTGCAGTCGAGTAGCAAGGCTTCAAAAGAGGTCTTTTTATTTACCCGTCCCGGGTGAATTTTAGCACATATGAACAAAGGACAAAAACCATACTTCTGGTATGAAATAAAGGCAAACTACTATAACAAAAATGAATGCTTGTATCTTCAGCCTGACAAAACAAAGGTAATGCAAAACAGTCCTTATTCTTAAAACAAGCACGTTTCTTCACTCCTGTTTCCTTAAACAGATTCTCTCTCTGGCCAGTTCAGTACAGTGAAGAAATATCATCTGAAATTATTAGTGTACAATCCATATAGGATTCAGCAGGAGTTTCATCACAAAAATCACATTGCATATCCTCACATGCTTCCCCGGAGCTATCTTCTATAGGATTGTAACTCAGGCTACTTTTAAACAATCCCTCTTCTCTGTTAAGAGGGCTCCCCTCCTCCTCTCTACCGGAGTAAAATGGGAGGTTACCACACACTGCAGAGTTTCCTTCCTGAGAGCCACACACTCTTGGGTAAGTGTAGGAAAAACTCTGACTTTCAGCTTCCCTTCTATTATGAGGAATAAGCCTACCTTCTGGCTTGGTTTTCACGGAGCTTCTGGGCACAGGAAACTTAACGGAGCTTTTCTCAAATGAAAGCCTCTCACTGCCTTTCTCTTTCCATTTCTCTTTGGGCACAAAAGTATCCTCCAGATAAAAACTTTTGCCCTCCTGGTACCTATTCTTAGGAAGATTCTTTCCCACAGCTTTTCTCAGCTTGCCTTCAGAAATACCTCCGTGGCTCAGACCACTGGGCTTTTGTTCAGTCCTGCACTGCTCCCTGAAACAAATCCCTGGTATTCTCTCCTGGGCTGCTTCCTGTAGGATTCTGTGTGAGTCTCCGTGTGAAGCTCTCTCATAAGCTCTCCAACCAGTTCCTTCCTCTGCTCTCACTCTGACCTCTGGTGAGTGATTTTTAACTGCGTCACCTCTCCCCAGCTGTCCCTCATTACCTAATGAGCTATGAGGTAATCTACTGCTTGGGCGTGCTCTTACACCTGGTACTTCAGTTTGTGTTTGTTGCCTATAGCAACCCTGGTCCATGTGCTGTTCTAACCTGTCACTATTAGAACTGCTCTGCTCAGATTTTCCTATTTCCATAGGTACTATTTGATCCACCTCATGACAATAGAAAATAAGCTGAGTCATGCAATGATTTGAGAGACTCAAAAGCAGAAATTGTGGCCCACAATAGCTTAAAAAAAACCTTCTCAAAGACAAAAGACCAGTTGAGATGGCATAAGAGAAACTATAAGAAAATCAGTACGTATGGAAAACCAATCTGAGAGAAGCATGGAATAATGGCCAAGGGGCAGCATGTGCAGAATGAGACAGGCAAGGAGTAAGTTATAATGTAGATGGAACTGAAAAATTGGGGGAGAATTTTATGAGCATTATCAAATAAGCAGGAATGAATGGAACTGATATTTGGCAGTTCATTCACAGCTTAAATAAACTGAATGATACATACAGTTATCTTTAAGCGGATTTTCAGTGGAGATCCATTTAAGGTGGACTGCTACACATGTACCAAGGCCATGACACAGTGTATCTGATCTCATCTGACTTTGGAAGCTAATCAGGGTTGTGCCTGGTTAGTTACTTGGATGGGAAACCACCTTTGAATACCAGGTGATGTAAACTTACTACTCAGAAGAAAGGCCTAGAAATCTACTGCTGGTTGCACCTTGCCAAGAAGACCCAGGCAATAGTCATAACATATGCAATTGTTCACAGGGTTACCAGGTGATATCAACTCAACTGTATGTAACAACAATTGAACATGTGATCTTAAACCAATAAGTCATCTGTTAGGATAGCTATTTATGCAGTCCTGCTTAATTAGTGCAATCTAGTTAACTTTTTTGTCATGACCTCAACATCTCTATGCCTTCCCACATTTGACAGTTAAATTTTGACTAGATATCAACTTGTCTATCCAAACTTTAACCTATTTCCAAGAGGATGGGATCATTTTGTAAAGCAGGTATTTATCTGGTTAAATGGAAAAATGCTTTTGAATATTAACCACCCAGCTGATTGAAAGTAAACCAAGTAGTAGAGGCAGGTTTTAGCTGGACTAGCAATGGGAAAATGAAAAGAAAGCCACATTATATCCAGAGCTGGTTTAGAAAGTCACCAAAAAAGGATTTATAATAAGTGGAGAAGATACTAGAAGAATAGCAAATGGAGAATGACAGGAAGGGGAATATGAGCTTGTCTTTATAGGACTGAGTTTTAGGTGGTGCTCAGCTATCTAACAATAGATAAGTGATAAGCAGAAAAAGAACAAAATATTGTATTTCAGGGAAAGAAGAGAAAGGAGATCCACATATACATTAAGCAACATGTAAGAACTTAAGAAGAAGGAGAGTTTCATTGGTCATGTTGAGCATTTGCTGGTATCTCGAGATCCCGAAATTCTCTAGTTTGTACTGCATTTTCTTCTTTTTATTGGTTTTGACCTTAGTAATATTTGTCTGATATGAGGAAAAGGAAGGACACAGTATGGGGCTCTCCCTCTCTGTTCTCTCTGACAACATAAGGATTTATGGATGCTTTCATTGTATGAGCTCCTTGCTGGTCAGCTCTATTGGTATCCTTGCTGGGATAAGAGGTGGATAGCTCCTGTGGTGTAATCCTTCTGGACCTTGAAGTCACCTTGAACCCAGAGCAATGAGCCCTTCTCAACCTGTAGCTGAAGGATGAGTAGAGTGGTGCAGCAGAACTGGAGTTATTCAAAATGTTGTCTAAACTGCTTCTAGGCAGAGTTGATATGCTTGCCTCCAGAATCTCAGATGACTTGAGAATCAGCAGAGTGAGCATGGATACCAATTGTAGTATCAGAGAGAAGAGGCAAGGGGCTTGGGAATCAGGGCTGGACCAACCATTAGGCACACTAGGTAGTTGCCTGGGGCAGCAGCTTTTGGCGGGGGTGGGGGAGGGAAGGAAAGAACAGTGCATTCAGAGCTAAACAATAGAGTCTGACAGCCGGGGAGGGGCATAAGGATTAGGATTTGTCTAGGGCAGCATTTTTCAACCACTGTGCCGCGGCACACTAGTGTGCCGTGAGATATTGTCTGGTGTGCCGTGGGAAAAATTCCAATTTCATCTGTAACATGTGGCCTCGGCTCACAAATTAGGGTTGCCAACCGGCTGGTTTTCAGCCGGCCTGGCGGGTTTTTCCATGGCCTGGCCGGCTGCCGGCACAGTTGTAAAACCGGCCATTGAAAAGCCGTTTTTTTGCTCTGGCCGCAAGATCGGGAGCGGCCAGAGCAAAAAACCGGCTTTTGTGCCGAAGTCCGCGGTGCGAACGCGATCGCGATTCCCTATAGCAGTGCAGCCGCTGGTTCTGCTTTGTACAGAGCAGCGACTGCACTACACTTACATTGAAAAGTAAAGAGAAACTGTGTCAGGAGCCCTCCGATCATGCAGAGCCCGAGGAAGTGATGTCATGGGGCGGGCTCCTCACAGGCTGTCTTTCCTTTTCAAATTAACTTTAGCTGCAATAAAGTTAATTTGAAAAGGAAAGACAGCCTGTGAGGAGCCCGCCCCCATGACATCACTTCCTTGGGCTCTGCGATGACCGGAGGGCTCCTGACACAGTTTCTCTTTACTTTTCAATGTAAGTGTAGTGCAGCCGCTGCTCTGTACAAATCAGAAGCAGCGGCTTGGGCAGAGGGGGGTGTGTGTGTGTGTGAGTGAACCAGCAAGGGGGGGGGAGTTTGAGTGAACCAGCAAGGGGGGGGGGGGAGTGTGAGTGAACCAGCAGTGGAGGGGGGGGGGTGTGAGTGAACCAGCAAGGGGGGGGGGCGATGGTGTGAGTGAACCAGCAGGGGGGGGGGGGTAAGTGAGTGAGTGACCCAGCAGGAGGGGTGAGTAAGTGACAGGGGGGTGGGTGAGTGAACCAGCAGTGGAGGGGGGGGGTGGTGTGAGTGAACCAGCAGGGGAGGGGGGTTGGTGTGAACCAGCAGGGGAGGGGGGATGGTGTGTGAGTGTTTGATTCCTATTCAAGAGAATTACTTTATATATAGTCAATATAGGCACAGAGGTAAATTTTTTTAACATTTTCTAATGGTGGTGTGCCTCGTGATTTTTTTCATGAAAAAAGTGTGCCTTTGCACAAAAAAGGTTGAAAAACACTGGTCTAGGGTGCCAACAACTTGAACTAACTCTGGGGTCAGTTCTGCCAGGAACAGCAACAAGAGATGAACACTCCACTGACATGATGCCAGTTGTGGCTAGAGATACCTCAAATGTTGTAGGTTGCTTGAAGTTGCAGCAGACTGCTGTTGGAGGGGTGAGTCTTGACGGAAGTGAAAATGGCAATTACTAACATGGACTGCACAATAACTGCTTGTATAAATGCTTTGAAGAAATCCATTTTAATCCATTTTAGATCTATGGGTTCAGTTCAGTTCAGAACTTGGTGAGATGAATGATATTCTTACTCATGTTGGAACTCTCTAGGGGTTCAGGTCGAATTTCTGCAGGACTCTAACATTTCTTTTGTTAGTCCTTTATAAGAAAATCAAAAATCTAGAGAACACTGCTAGGAAGAACATTCCCTTGCTTGATAATCTTCCCTTGAATTTCTTTCATTTCTGATTTGATTCTTTTTAAGAAATACCTGTATTTTTTAAAAAGAATCAAAACAGAAATGAAAGAAATTGTAGGGAAGTTTATCAAGCATGGGATGTTCTTCCCAACAGTTGCAGCTTGTTGTGCTGTGAAGGTTTGTGTGCGTTAGTAATACTGAGAGCTAAGCTATTGGTAACTTAACTACTGGCAGGATCTCCCAAGATGCACAGGTCTCAGCTGAGGTGCTAGGCTAAGATATACCACCCATCTTGTTGCACTTTAGTGCTGGAAGATGAGACCCTCAGGTTGGAAGGAACTCAACTGGCTTCTGGGAATGAGCTGAAGACTTTTCAGGGTAAAACCAGCATTTATGATGTGGTTGGGCCAAAACCCTTGAGATGTCTGACTGCTGATTTATTTATTTAGCTTTATTTATTTATTTAGCTGTATTTATATCCCGCTTTTCGCCGGGTCAAAGCAGTGTTACATAGAAGGGTGGGGGAATTAAGTTGGTAGGGCGGGGCCATCACCAGGGAGGCAACATTAATGATTTTGACATGGTACAGACTTTGGACATGGGACAGACATTGGACATGGGCAGGTTACTGTAGTTTGAATCAGGGGTTCTTGGTGGACGAGATCAGAGGTTAGTTCGCTTTTTGGTGGGGGTCGTGTTGAGGTATTCCTGGAACAGGGTGGTTTTCAGCTGTTTCCTGAAAGATGGTAGATCGGAGTTGTTTCTGAGATAACTCGGTAAAGAGTTCCATAGGGATGGAGCATAAAGTTCAAAGGCTCGGTTGCAGGTCCGTTGCAAGCATTTAGTTCTTTTGTGGGGGATGGTGAGTGAATTGCTGGAGGTTTGTCTGGTAGTTCTGCCATGGGCTGGACGAGACAGTAGGGGGCGAAGCTGGGAGTTCTGTGCTTGATGGATGGCTTTGTGGGTGAGTAGGATGGCTTTGTATTTAGACCTTGCTTCGATGTAGCTGTGCAAGAAGTCAGAAGCTGCAAAGATGCCTTACGTATTGGAACATGGAATATATGAAACACGAACCAAGGGAAGTTGGAGGTGGTCAAGAATGAAATAGAACATGTACAACTCGATTTGTTGGATGTCAGTGAACTGAAATGGACTGGCATCGGGCACTTTACATCTGATGATCACATGATCTACTATGCTGGAAATGAAAGATAAAGAAGAAATGGTATTGCATTTATAATTAAGAAGAAACTTGCAAGAACTGTAATGAAATACAATGCAATCAGTGAACACTTAATTTCTATTCGTCTATGAGGAAGACCCATAAGTACAACTATTATTCAGGTATATGCTCCAACAACAGCTGCAGAAGAGGAAGAAGTTGATCAGTTCTATGAATAAGTGCAAGCTGAAAATGACAGAACTTGCAAGCAAGATATTCCGATAGTCATGATGACTGGAACCAAATGTTGGCAACAAAGAAGAAGGCAAAATGGTTGGAAAATATGGACTTGGCAATAGAAATGAAGCTGGAGAAAGACTGGTAGAATTTTGCAAGACCAATGATCTATCCATCTTAAACACCTTCTTCCAGCAACACAAGGTATATATGGACTTCACCAAATGGATTGTACAAAAATCATATTGACTACATCTGTGGAAGTCAACAATGGAAAAATTCAATATCATCAACAAAGACAAAACCTGGAGCTATGGAACACATCACCAACTATTAGTATGCAAACTCAAGCTACAGCTGAAAAAGAGCCAGCTACTCATGAATGTAGCAAAAGTGACGAGAATATACCACCAAAATTTAAAGGCTACCTGCAAAATTTATTTGCTGCTTTGGATACAAATAACAGAGCACCAGAACAATTATAGTATGACATCAAGAAAGTCGTGCTCAAAGAAAGTGAGAAGTTACTCAAAAGGTGAAAAGCAAAACTGGCTAAAATGGATGACCAAAGAAACTATGAAAATTGCCCACAAACACATAGAACTAAAGCAGAGGAGAAAGAGAGGCAATCACAGAACTCAACAGAGATTTCCAACTTCCAGCAAGATGAGTCAAGGAGAAGTTCTACAATGATGCATGCAAGGAAATAGAATCAGAAATTATTCGAGGAAGAATAAGATCGGCTTTCCTAAATCTACATGAGTTAAAGAAAAAATTCCAACTTCAAACTGGAATGTTACAAGATGCTCAAAGATTTATTTATTTATTTCTCTTATATACCGCGCTCTTCAACATCAGTGCGGTTTACATGGAACATTTAGGTTTTACGGTGGGGTTAACCGTAAAAATACAGATAACAGGTAACTCAACTTGGATAGTCAAAATTAACTATTTACACATATTCGATACATAGTAGTATTTACATATTATACAACATTTTGAGGGATGTTACAGTGTACATGGAGCTTATTTGTGGGAAGGTCGAGATGGTGCACCTTCATTTGGATAACATTCGAGGAAAAGGTGGTGTTTCAATGCCCTTCTGAATTTAGTCAGTTCCGGGATTGCTCGTATGTTGGGAGGCAGGGCATTCCAGTATCTGGGAGCACTGATACTGAAGGCCCTGCTTGCTGTAGCCTGTGTACACTAGGTCAGTGTTTTGGGGATTGCCAAGGTGTTTATTGCTGTAGTTCTTCTGGCTCTATTGGGGGGGGGGGTAATGTGTGTGAGACAAGCGAGTGACGGGGGGCAGAGCCCATTTATGTTCTTGAATGTTAGTAGTAATGTTTTGAATACGATCCTACAGTGGATAGGGAGCCAGTGGAGACTTTTGAGGATGGGTGTTATATGGTCTCGCCTCAAAGCCCCATTCAGAACTCTGGCTGCGGTGTTCATGGCAAGCTGGAGCGGGCTCAGGGTGGATTTAGGGAGCCCTTGAAGGATCGTGTTGGCATAGTCCAGGTGTGGAATGGTTAGAGCTTGGAAGATAGTTCTAAAGTCGTCTGGTTGTAAAAGAGGACGTAGATGTTTGAGCGTTCTGATTTTGTGATATGTTGATTTGACAATGTTGCCAATGTGTGTCTTCATGTTAAGGCTCTGGTCTAGAGTAACACCCAGGTAACGGATTGTGGGCTTGGTTTGCAGTTCTATATCGCCGACATTTAGGTGGGTTGGTGGAGAGAAGTTAGAGTTTCTGGTGATGAACAGCACTTCAGTCTTTTTGTGTTGTATGCGAAGATTCTGATTCTGGAGCCAACTTTCTACTGCGCTGAAACATTCCGTAAGGGGTGAGAGGTCAGTTTGGTCAGTCTTGAACGGCATGTAGAGCAGGACATTGTCTGCATATATCATGCATTCAATGTCGAATGAACGAATGATGTCGCAGACTGGCTGCATGTAGATATTAAACATTAGTGCTGAAAGGGAGGATCCTTGTGGGACACCTTGTTTCTGATGGAATGGTTTGGATGTAGCAGTTTCGGTTTGCATATGCTGCCATCTGTCGGTGAGGTATGACTTGCACCAAGTTAGTGCTAAGCCGCCGATGCCCTTCTCTTCGAGTCATTTCAGGAGGGTGTGGTGACATACTGAGTCAAATGCTGTGGCTATGTCTAGGAATATAAGGGCCACGCCGCGCTGGATGTTATCAATTGTGATGAGTATGTTATTGAAGAGGGTGGTGAGTAGGGTCTCGATCCATGTTGAATGATGCTGAGAAGATCAAGAAAAGGTGGAAGGAATATACAGAGTCATTATGGAGTGGAGGAGTAGCCTAGTGGTTGGGGCAAGGTACTTCAGGCCGGAAGGTCGGTGGTTCAAATCCCACTAGAGGACAGCAACCTTGGGCCGGAAGGACTGGGGTTTCTAGTCCCACAGGTGCTCCTTGTGGTCTTGGGCAAGCCACTTAACCCTCCATAGCCCATGTTCCCTGTAAAATAGTTATCTCCAAGTTATAATGCCCTGTTCAATGTAATTTCAGTTTGTTCAATGTAAACTGCACTGATGCAGAATAGCATGGTATATAAGAGAATGTAAATAAATAAATAAATATACCAGAAAGATCAAGTGGAGGAGTGTCCTAGTTGTTGGGGCAAGCTGTCAAAGGCTGGGGGTTCAAATCCTGCTGGAAGGACTAGGGTTTCTAGTCCTGCTGGTGCTCCTTGGGCAAGCTATATAACTCTCCATTGCCTCAGATACAACATGTAGATTGTGAGCCCTATGGGGACAAGGGAAATATATACTGCACCTGAATGTACAATGCTTTGACCTGGTGAAAAGCAGTATATGAACATTGCTAAATAAAATAAAATCAAGTGGACTAATAGTTGTTTTTGATCAGGAACCATTGGTGATGAAAGAAGTATAAGCAGCATTGAAAGCATTATCAAAGAACAAAGCACCAGGCATTGATGGCATTCCCACTGAAGTATTATAGCAATTGGATGTGGCTTTTACTATACTTACAAGGCTCAGACAGGCAATTTGGAAGACAACATCATGGCCAACTGACTGGAAAAGATCTGTGTTTATACCAATACTGAAGAAAAGTGATTAAACTGACTGTGGAAATTATCACACAATTGCTCTGATTCCACATGCCAGCAAGATTCTACTCAAGATCATGCAGCAGAGACTACAACCATACCTGGAGCAAGAACTGCCTGAAGTGCAAACCGCGTTCAGGAAAAGGCGAGGAACGAAAGACATCATCATGTATGTGAGATGGATCCTTGAAAACACAAAAGAATACCAAAGGATATCTATATGTGTTTTATTAACTACAGCAAGATTTTTGACTGTATAAGCCATGAGAGGTTCTGGGCCACATTAAGAAGCATGAGTATACCAGTATATCTGATAGTTTTCTTGCACAATGTTTAGATTGATGAAGAAGCAACAGTTCGAATGGAACAAGGTGAAACAGAATAGTTTAAAATCAGCAAAGGTGTACTACAAGGCTGCATACTTTCCCCCTACCTGTTTAATTTATATGCAGAACAAATTATCAGAGAAACGGGACTGTATAAAGACAACCAAGGTGTGAAGACTGGTGGAAGATTCATCAACAACCTTCGCTATGCTGATGATACCACAATACTGGCTGAAAGTGAAGATGATCTGAAACATTTGCTTCTCAAGATCAAGGAACATAGGGGTATGTTTACTAAACTCCGTTGCTGTGCGGGTCCCCATTAGTGTGCGTGTGCCATATAAGGAGTGGGCGGTTCAGGCAGAAAAAAGAAAAAAAAACGCAGCGTACGTGTGTGCGTCGCGCTAATGTGCGGGGCCCACATTAGCGCGTGAGAAGGCTAAGTGGGGCGCTGCTGCATAACCAAACAACAGAGCCGTAGTACAACGGTGAAGACACTGACCTATGGTGCAGGGGCCAGGGGTTCAAACCCCCATTGCACTCTTCAAAAAAGACCAGCTGAGGCATCAGCTTTTATGGGCAAAAGTGGTGTAGGAGGCATATTGATTATGGGCGGAAGAAGGCGGCGCACTCTTTTTTTATACGGCATGAGGCGGCGCGCTGTTCATTGTGGGTGGCAGATGGCGGCACGCTGTTAAGGTTGGGCGGCAGAGGGCGGCGCGCTGATAAAATTGGGCAACAGAAGGCGGCGAGCCGGTGGGCAGAAGGCAGCGTGCTGATGTGTGAGGGGGCAGCCCAATAGTGGGAGGGATAAGTAAGTGGCGCGATGATGTGCAAATACCAGGAATGGAGCCATAGCACAATGGTGAAGACACTGACCACTCGTGCAGGCATCATGGGTTCAATTCCCCACAGTGCCCATTGAAGACAGCTGGCTGAGGCATTATTTTAAGGGGCATGCCCATGTTGGGCGACATAAGGCGGCGCGCTGTTAATGTTACACGGCAGAAGGCGGCGCACTGCTAATTTTGTGCGCCACAAGACGGCGCGCCGATGGCTACAAGGCTGAGCGCTGCTGCTCAACCACAGGAACAGAGCCACAGCACAATGGTTGCGACACTGACCAATGGTGCAGGGACCAGGGGTTCAATCCCTCACAATGCCCATTGCAAAAGACTAGCAGAGGCAGTATGTTTTATGTTGTGGAGTGCTGTAGGAGGCCCTCTAATTTTATTTTGTGATAACAACTAGCAAACGCACGCTCCCAGCATGTTAACATAAGGCAGCCCATAAGGCACATGTTACAGTGCACCGTCCGCCAAGGCACCCTAGAATGTCCCCTATAGGGCAGCATGTATGTTGCGACACAGGATAATGTATAGTGCACCCTATATGGATGGCAACCATAAAGTGCCGTGTACGGCGCCCCATAAAGCACCCTCAGAGGCACCTTATGGGTACAGTACGCTCAGGGTGTTATTGCTGGCAGCAACATATGTACAGTAAAGTAAAAAGATGCTGTGGACACCCCTATCACAGAACCCCACTGTGGGTTTGAACCCATGACCACTGGCTGCATAGGCAGTGACGTAACCATTGGGCTACAGCTCCATAGCTGTAAGCAAGCCCCTGGCTGGCTGCAGATAGCCTGCACGTCACCTCACAGACAGTCTGCCGGTGTAAACAGGATAGGGTTAGGCCACACGTACCCATGATGCACTGCACATGCAAATTAGCTGTCCACAGATGGACACAAGATGGGGAATGCACCCCTACAGCACCTCGGCCCTGTTGGGGGAAGTGACCGGGTGCACCCATACAGCACCTCCGCCTGGTAGGGGGCACTGACTGGGTGTTTTACTGGCACAGAGTAGCTACACACCGTTACATCGTGCGGGTTCTGTGCTCACCCTGAGTGTGCAATGAGGCGCCCAGGACCAGGTCCACAACACCTTCCATGGCTGATGGAGGCCAAGCAGGAGTTCCAAAGCAGTGTTAATGTGTGAGATAGTTAGTTTCTGCACATAGCACCATGGATATCCCACTCAGGCACAGCCCCCCCCCAGGTGGCAAACATGGTCCCCCATCAAGAGATCCACACTCTACCTCCCTGCAAAGGTGGCAGTAGTGGGGCAACAGCAACCCAAGTCCTGCTGAGGAACACCCCCCCCCCCCCCCCCAAGGCAGCTCCATACACAGCCATAAGACCAGGATAAGGTAAGCTGCACCCCACCACCAGATACTCCCCTGCAGCAAGCCAACAGCCACTGCACCCTGCAAGCCATTCCAGCAAGACATATACCAGCTACAAACTGTCTGCTGGTTAGTCCATAGTGCATGTTCCCAGTGGAGACACATGTACCCAGAACTGGGCTGCCAGCATACACAGCAAGCAGATAAATCAGTGACTGGGCCCCAAATAGAAACCCATATCTATCACATGAGGAATACTATATAGCACTATGGGGGTGCCTAGCCATGCTGTGGTCACTGCACAGTCAGGGTGAGCGTGATCTCCCAGAAGAACATGGTTTGGCCACCCTGTCTGTGTAGGTGGTGGCCGGACACTACAATGTCCCTGCCAGTGCCCTATGGCCGTTGCAGATGCATCCTGGCCAGGCCACCCTGTCCTGGCTATACCCATGGTACCTTGCACCTCATTATGCACATTGGCAGGCCAATACTGGCAACAGTGCTGGCAGTGTGGGCTGTGGAAGGGGCTTGCAGACAGACACACACTTGGTAGACAGACACACACTTCCACACCTATGCCATCATGGTGCTACTATTGAGGAGGTAATTAGCCTTGCCCACCAAACCGGTCCTGGGCACGGCAAGGCATGGATATGGTACGCAGTACAGCTGGGGGTCACTCCCCAGGGTGGTAAACACCATCAGAGGCCAGGCCTGGAGCACGCACCGCAAACACCTAACAGATTGTTCGGATGGGGTCAACTAGCAGTATGTGCGTAACGTATGGATATCTATCTGCCAGTACTCCTAGCAAACGTCTCAGAGCTGTGTACCGTATACCTCAGGTGTAGGGTGACATTGTTAAGTTATGCAAGTGCTAGTTTTGGGAGATGCATGCAGGGTCCAATGGTCTGCCTCTCCAGGAGACATTGGCCAATGAGGCCTGTGGGTGTGGGTGTGGGTATGTCTGCCCCTGTTGGCTGCTGCTTTACGGCACAGATTCCCAACTCCAGTCCAGGTTTGCATCACACTGTTCGGGTTTTCCTGCTGTCCCTCATGGATATGCATGAGCTACATCTACATACCATGGGTGTGGTGCATAGATATACAGCACAGGCATTTGTATGAGTGGCATCATGGAACCTGACTGGTGTGTGCCCCACCAGGACTGCATTTGGGTGATTCTGCTCTGGGTACTGGCCCTGTTCATGGTGTCTGTGCTCAGTGGGGTAAACGATAGACGTATTGCCATTGCATATGTCCTCGCCAGGAAAGGTGTGCCCTTACTATCACTGTTTAATTGGGGGAAAAATATGTGGGCAAGATTGGCAGTTGCCCCAGTTGGGCTTTGAACCTGTGACCTTCTGCTCTTGCATACAGTGTCTGTGTGCACTGCACCACCGTGTAGTAACAGATTGGGTGGATTCCCTGGAATGTCCATGACTGTGGATCCGGCAGGGCCTGTCTGTTGCAGTCTGTTGCAGTGGACAGTGGCAGCCTGCACATGGCTAGGCCTCTGTCTTCTGTCGCTAGCAGCCACTGCCCCCTGCACCACATGTACTTGTCCGCCAACATGCTGGCATGAGCTTCTCCCATAAAAAGCAGGTGACCTGATTGGAATGTGGCAGTACGGGACTGCATTTGGGGTACTTGACTGTGGGTAATGCCCATTGTTGTGGTGTGTGTGCGTTGTTGGGTAAAATATGGGTGTTTTCCCCATGCTTATGTCCCCTGCAATACAGGGGTGTCTGCGCTATCTGTGTTTAGTGGTAGGTAAAATATAGGGACTGGGCTGACAAGTGCCCCAGCTGGGCTTTGAACCTCTGATCTTCTGGTCCTAGAGGTACTGACTCTGTCCGCTGCACCACACTGACAGTGCAGCCCCTGGAGGTAGTGAGCCTGGCAGGATGGAGTCACAAACCCTGCTCTACGCAATTTTACTGTGGGCATATGCACCCTGTCTGGTGACAAACGTGCACATAAACCCCGGAAATGACCATGGGAAATGGGGGACAAAATATCACCATGCTGGGCAACAGTGATATTAATGGGCAACCATAGCAAACACTCCCAGGAAAGCACCACAAAAGGAAATGTTTTTTGGAAGAGTCTCCGTTCCGTAAACCCTTCCAAAATTCATTTCTTTTTTCTGGAGCTTTGCTGGGTGTGTTTTCTGTATTTGCCCATTACTATAACTGTTCCCCAGCTGACTTACTATTTTTAATAGTTGTGTTGTGGTCATTTTCTATTTTTATTTGCACTTTTGTGCTGTGCACATGTATCACACTGCTCACGTTTTGCTGGTTTCCCCGGTTTTGCTCTACATTGCTGACGGAAATGGTTTCTCTTCCCTTTAAATGCTTTCTACCGCGAGTGATTCACTCGCGCTATTTTTTTTGTGGAAATTCAGCCCCGATAATGTGCGCCCCGCCTCTCCCCTCCCCTTCCCCGCCCATTAACCTCTTCTCTCCGCCCCTCCGGGGCCTTCCTCCGCCCTCTGTTAGCCTTTCCACGCCTCTATCGGACATTTGCGGGCCCGTACTTGTGCGCCACCCGTTACTGTGACGCACAAGTGTGCGGGGCTTCATCGCACGTTTGCGGGGCGTTTAAGCGCTCTTAACTACCGCTTTTAGTGCGCTATTTTGCGGCGCGCAAATTAGCGGTTTTTAGTAAACATGCCCCATAGTCTTAAATTGGGCCTGCACCTTAACATAAGGAAGACAAGGATCCTGATAACTGGCAAAATCAATAAGTTCATCGTTGATACAGAAGAAATTGAAATAGTGGACAACTTTAACCTGCTTGGATCAACAATAAAGAAAGAGCAAGTAGTCAAGAAATCCAATGATGCATTGCTCTTGGCAGAATGGCTATGAAGGACTTAGGCAATATTCTCAAGAGCAGAGATGTCTCTCTGCACACAAAGATTTGACTTGTCTAAGCCATAGTATTTTCAATAATGTCATATGGATGCGAAAGTTGGACAGTGAAAAAGATAGACAGGAAGAAATTATGGTGCTGGTGAAGAATATTGAGTATACCTTGGACTGCCCAAAGAACAAGCCAGTCAGTAGTAGAGGAGATCAAGCCTAAGCTTTCTTTAGAAGCTCAGATGACAAGACTTTGACTTTCATACTTTGGATACATCATGCAAAGAGAGAGAAAATTAGAGAAAGACATCATGCTTGGCAAGGTTGAAGGTCAATGCAAAAGAGCAAGGCCAGCAATGAGCTGGATTGATATGAGCTGGATTGATATGAGCAGCTATGGATGCCATTCTATCAATAAACAGCCACCTGATTGAAGACTGAGCATAGCTTAAGACAATTATCCAGAGGGTCGTCATGAGTCGATACTGATTCAACGGTACTTAACAACAACAACAACAACCACAGACAGTTGTTAAAGATTCCTGAACAGGCAATCCATCTAGTTACTAAAGTGTTCTATCAACCATCGAGCAGACATATAAGGGAAGATCAAATAACTATTGAGGAGGGCAATCTCATTGGACAGCCTGGACTTATCGCAATATTTGTTTTTTTTTTCAGGAGATGACATTGATTGTTACCCATGCCTTTGAAGCTGACAAAGATTCCCTTTGATTAGTTTGCCATAATAAAGATACATATGTCCAAATGCTTCCCAGGCTGCACAATTTCAGCATAAGACGTTTCTTGCTCTGCGTGAAGAGTTAGGTTGTATTGGCACAGAGTACATAGTTAAGTATCCTTGCAAATGCCTGATTGTGATGGGGTCTATAGAGTGTTGCCCATCCCTCTCCAAAGGGATCATCAACAGACCTTTTAAGAGAGCCTGCAGCCCAGAGCTGGGAGGGCGTGGCTTACAAGGAGAGGTAAAAAAAATCAGAAAACTGCAGGAGGGAGAGAGGCCCGTGGAGCCAGGAGTCCTTTCCAGGCAAGCTGTACAAAGTAGAAACCTTAACTGGGCAAGGAAGGAACTTTAACTGGGCTGGAGGAAGGGTCGGGAGACCAGCTTTGTGAAGGTTTAACAAACTGGGTCTGAATAGAAATGTTTTGTTTTCCCTGAACGGCTTTCTGTTTGGTGTTTAACAGAAAACTCCTTCCCACCGTACGCCACACTATCACACTGATATATCAAAGGATTAAATTTCCATTCTGAACATCTTATGACTCTGAACATCTTATGACCTTTCCTGTCAGTAACAAGACAGTGACTCCTCTTTCTACCCCCTAAATCCAGTTCGTGGCTATGTTAATTTAAATCTGTTTATTGACACCAGATATCATAATAGGAAAGCCATAGCAGCAATACAACACAACCATAATAATAGGCTTCCAATCAGCCAAACCCAAACAAACAGTTATATTTTTACAATTTAGTCATTTTTCTTCCTCCCCAAATTACACCTTCCTCCCCTCACTCAACCAATTCAAGGTTAATACATAAGTCTAGATACAAGCAGCAGTACAAAATCGCAAAACAGAACTACAATTATGTACATCATATGTTTCACACATATCTTACCCCCCCACCTCCCCCCATCCACTTGTCCCATGGTCTCCATAGGTTCTTATGAATCCCATGGGCCCCCCCAACCCCATAGACCGCCCCTTCCCCAGAGAGAATATAGCATGGTCCCCAACTACCTCTCCCACAGCCCCTTCACACACACCAGGCATTCAGAATGTGTTCACTACTAAGCTGCGGGCTTGCAGTGGAAGTGATTGCAAGTATTTGTCCCAGACCAACACAAAGTTAGCTCAACGTGGCAGAAAGCCCCCATATCCCTTTGCTCAAGGAGCAGCAATTCATGGAGTGCATTCCGCCATTGCCAATAGACAATGGACAGCCAGTACTGCATAAGCACTTTCCCCCCACAAATAATGCCTTCTGAACACAGAGCATCTCAAACTGCCCTTTAATACCATCAGCCCCAGGGGCATGAAAAAGCACCAGTTTCGACTCAGCCCAAATCTCTTGACCCACCACCTCCCGAAGACTTGCCATCACCCTATCTCACACGATATGACCAAGAGTAGC
This sequence comes from Ichthyophis bannanicus, assembly GCA_033557465.1. Lineage (NCBI taxonomy): Eukaryota > Metazoa > Chordata > Amphibia > Gymnophiona > Ichthyophiidae > Ichthyophis > Ichthyophis bannanicus. Next base: position 196,878,334 of record CM066032.1, on the reverse strand, counting down.
CTCAGTCGTGGCATATTTCAAGCACATGGGGGAAGATGTCAGACCCACCCGAAGAACCCAAGCAGTCAAGAAATACGCCCACACCATCAACTTATATTGACATTCTCTTAATCGCATACTACAGACCAACCCAGGAATACAGGCCAGACATGCCTGACGATCCAACCCCGTATCCCAATCCCCCAACTCCCCCTGTCACCGAGCCTTTACCATATCTAAATTAACAATTGGCATTTCCCGTCTGATGGTCTCAACGAAAGAGATACGCTACTTCCACTCCTCCTCCAACCTCCATACCTGCTGCAATCTTTTTGGCTACATTAAATTGGGGACTGATAGGTAATCTTATGTTCATTTAATTGGAGAAGTTATTACTCAGCTTGGCCTTTTCCCTTGATTGGAGAAATTTTATTTTCTTTCGTAAAAGCTTTTGTCAGACCTCTCTCGCTCCCTTTGAATTAAGGACTTGATATGCTGATTTTTATTTTAGTACTTTTCCAAATTTATGGTTGGCTGTTTGCATTTCTTTAACTGAACAGATTTCTGTGTAAAGATAAGTAGCTTATACAAATTTACTGAACGAATAAAGAAAATTGAAAAAGAACTTAAAAAGCTGAATGATTACATGAGATGACTCGGAAAACCAAAACAGAGAGAAAACAAGACGGGGACTGACACCCAAGCCTTATATGACCTCTGAGAAAGTGTAAGCTCATGAAAAGAAAACCTAAAAGATGTGGAGAATAAAGCTAATCTGGATGTTGCTTTTGAGTTGTAAAAACAGAATAAAAAGGATTTTAAAAAATATTACAAAGTTGAATTCCTACTTATCCTTTCCTTTCTTATCTCCATTGCTGACTCACCTCTTCAGTGCAATCTTGGCTTTTAACAGAACTACTGTACTCCTGATTTCAACTTCTTTCAGTTCAAAAGATGAACACCTGCATGTTTGGAAACAGTTCTGATTCAACCCAATGCATGAATATTGCTGGACAAACAGTTATTATATGTATGCCCAGTAGGTGGCAGGAAAGAGCTTCCTTTATTCGGCATTGCTTTAGCAATGGAACAAGTTTTTACCATTCGCTGTTCAGTATGTTTTCTTGGGTACATATGCATCAAGATTTTCTGAAGTAAACACTTATAGTGAAGCTGTATGAATGTTTAGGGCAGTCATGAAATTTTCTTTTAACCCCGACATCAAGATTATGGGCCCGATATTCATCTGGGATGACTATGCGCTGTTATGGCGCATAGCTATTGCCGCCAACCTTTAACCCCAGATATTCAATGCTGGCATCATATGCAGCCCGGCATTGAAATTTGGGGTCGCTGCACAGCCTCTGCAGCCACAGAAGCTAACCGGGTAGCAGCAATATTGAGCCACTGCTCGGTTAGCTCCTACGGGTAAAGCTAGGCCAGCTTTTACTGCGCCTAGCTTTACCAGTGTGTCGCTAACCAAGTAGCGGTTCAATATCGCTGCTACCTAGTTAGCACTGTTGCTGCCCATGACACGCCTCAATGCTTAGTGGTTACCATCAGGGCATGTAGCGGCATTAGTAGGAGATATTCAGCAGCACGAACTGTGTTAGTGCCGTTGAATATCCCATTTAGCGGCATTTACACAGTTTACTGTTCTGTAAACAGTGTAAATGCCTTTGAATATCGGGCCCCCTATGAATAAGACTAGCATGCTTTTTCAGTAAAAATTAGTTGCGTACATCTTATATACAATGAGATTATTATGGTTATGTCATTCTACGATAATGCTGTCTTGTGGACTTTATAAAATTCATATGCCAGCTTGTTTAAAGCTGTCACCTGTCCCTTTTCCTAGGTATCATGCTCCTTGTTCTGTTGTGTGCAGCGCTGCTTAATCTTTCTCATAAAGGGACATATGACATCCATAAAAGCAACAAAGGAAGGCAACAAAAATGATTAGGGATGTGCAACAATTTCCACAGAAGGACACACCTGCAAATAAGGCATGCATTAAGAATACTTAATGAGCGATCAAGAGGCAGGTAACGTTAAAAAGCATTTTCATAAAGTAATGCCTTAGGCGCAGAAACGGCCTGTTACAAAAATGGTTGCCTGATATGTGGATGAATTTCTGTGCATACAGCCTAAATAGTGGTAATTTTATAAACTGTTCCCGTGTATACAACCACTTTTATAAAATTACCCCGGATGAATTTTCAGATGAAATCTTAGGGCCCAATATTCAAAAAAAGCTGAGCTCCTAAATTTAAGCACCTAAGTTAGGCTTCTAAATTTGTGCCCTATTTTCAGCCACGCTAAAGCTTATGTTTTCAGTAGGAAATTCATCCCAATTTAGGAGTTTAAAATGTATACTCCTAAATTTAGGTCCTCCATTCATTTGCCTATATTTATAATCCTAATCTAGGTGCCTAGTGTTGAAAATCAATGCTCCCAACTTTTTTCCCCGTCCTAAATCAACCCTCAGAAGCTGGATTGTGTTTACATAACCATTCCCGATAAGCATGACACACCCTAGTATAGGCTTGTCAAAAAACACTGGCATGGAGGAGTAGCCTAGTGGTTAGAGCAACTGCCTACCAACTGAAGATCAAGGGTTCAATTCCCACTGGTACACATTGTGACCTTGGGCAAGTCACTTTACCCTCCATTGCCTCTGAAAAATCCAAGTCACTGTTTAATGTACATTATCAAGTTGAAGTTACAACGTAAACTACTTTGATTGTAAATGATAAAGCAGTATAAAAAACCTGTTAAATAAATTTAGGAGTTTAGTGACAGTTTAAGAAAATATTTAGGACAGTGGTATATAGCTCAAAGGCAGTATACTCGGAAGTTACATAAAGGCATTATAGATTCATGGAACGTTTTCCCAATATAGGGCCAAGACAGTAATAGAATTCACAAAGCTATGGGCAAATCATAAAGGACTTCTAGAAGCAAGGGCATGAGGGTAAAACTTGAGGTTGGGTAAACCCTGACGGGCGTTGCTTTTCTTTTTTTTATTTGCCATCAGTTTTTATGTTTTAACATAGAACTCAGACTCTTCAACATAAAAAATGGATGACTGAAAGTGATAAGTGCATTGTGTGACAGAAAATATATGAGCCATGAACTTATGTTAATATAATTTAATTGAACTTTGGCATTTCTAGCCCACTTAACTCTCAAGAAATTCAAAGCAAAATTACAAGAGAAATATACACAAAATCATCTAAAAACAATGGGACCGACAGTCAAAGGAAGTTATATGTTCGACGTGTGTTAGTGAATGTAGAACTTGCTTATCCGTGCATTTTAAGAAAATATATAGATGATATTGGGCTGTTTTAATGGCTAAATGGCCCAATATTATCTGTATAAAAAGGGGCAAGATGAGAGTGAGCCAAAAAACTATCCAGATTGTAACGATATTCACCCACTATCCAGATAAGTTATACATGTGGAGGCCAATTCCATAACATGCACGTCAGGCCCGCATAGACGTCTAAATTAAACACGGATTCTAGACATGCCCGTGGGTCTGGAATCGGGAAGGTAGATGTGTTCAGTGCAGTGTGGGCAAAGCGCTATTCAGCCAACTCATGCACGCATCCAGTGTGTGGCACACGCATGTTGCAGGCACAGGCCATGTGATATAATGGAGAAATCCATCCCCCCGTCAATATTATCAGACATGGCTAAATGTTTTGGACATCCCTGTGCTCACCGTATTCTGAAAAGTTACAAGTTTCGGATCCTGCCCATCTCCACGATGTACCCGTAGACGACATGCCCCTCGGGAAAAACGTGCATCTCCTAAGCTGCTCTTCACACTGACAGTTGTTTGCTGATGCAGACTAGACATAAATACCAATGAGAAATGACTGCTGCTGCAACCTAGACCACTGAACCTGAAAAGTGCTAGCTAATCCCAGTGCACCCTAATATGGTAAAAGAGAATGTAAATATGAACATGTATGTCAGGAAATACCTTGCATCAAATAATACTTGACATTAGGAACCGGCTCCAGTGATTCCTGCCTTGGTCATCTCTACATACATGCTTTAAACTGCTAAGGATGGACCCTTATCAAGTGCACCAAACCCCAAACTAACATTGTAGTTCCCCAAAGGATGCATAACACTGCTGAGTAACACATGTATGCCCTTTTCATGCCTATGGCTTATAAGTGCACTCATTTCCCCTCTTATCTCTCCCTACACCCCTCCTTCAGAACTCTGCTGTTTTGTCAGATTGCTTCTATCTGTGCCCTTCTCTTCTACTGGCAAATCCAGACTTTGCTCCTTTCACTTTGCCACTAACTATGTAAAGTGACCAACCATCCCGTATTATACGGGACAGTCCCGTATTTTAAGGATTTATTCCTGGAATGATATGGGATGCCTAAATGTCCCCTATTTTAAAACATGTGTCACACTCCTACACTCCTCCATATTTGTACCAGCAGACTTCTCCATTCTAACTGAAATTTTCAAAGGGAAACTCTGTTTATATGAGACTATTTCCATCAGAGACACAGAAACATATACACACACACGCATATGCATTCATCCACTCCCCATCCCCCAAATTAGGTACATACATGAATTGGCATTCTTTTCTGTTTCCCAGCAGTCTTGAAATTTTTTTGTAAACCACTCAAATGCTTTTAGTACGAGCGGTATATTAAGTTTCTTAATAAAGATAAAGATACATGCACACTAGCACTTTTCAGACAGACAGATTTTGTCTCTGACTGTCTACTGATGCGGTGCTGCTTCTGCACTCTATTTCAATGCCCCTAGTTCTTGCTTTTGCTACCAGTTCTTTTTCTCAGCCTGGAATAGCCTCCTCATAATTTACCCCATTCCTCTTACATTTCTACCATTTCTCAGCAACTGCACTCACCCCTACCAAGAAACCCACTTATTCCACTGACTTTCTTTCAGACCCTGTGCAGAAAATTAGCCCAACCTTCCTGTGACTAGTGCAACCTTTCCATTGGCTGGAACCTACCACTTACACTGCACAGGGAGGGGGCAGTACTGGCGAGCTGTAGAGCTAAACTCTAAAAAATACCCAGACAATTTAGACATCATTCTGACTAAGAAAGCTACTTTACAAAGTTGTAGAATCCTAAAATAATTTAGATGGTTGGCAATCCTAAACTCCTCAGCCCTCAGCATATCTGACAGATCTGGCTCTGCTTCTTCCCCAGGGCCCAGGCAACCATCTGTCAGACAAAGCCAGCCAATAGGCTGCAGCAGACACAACCAGCCAATAGAAAGCAGGGAGAGGTGGGAGCAGTAGCTAGGATACAGAATTTTTTTTATGTTTGCCAGTTTCCAACGCTCCAACTGAAAGGTGCTTTTCAATCATGAACGAAGTGTGGTCTACAGGAAAAACCCAACTGCATGTAGAGACTCTCAAATCTCTAATGATTGTAAAGTACAATTTTGAGTTGAGTTTCCCAGAATTTATTTTAATAATATTAGTGGAAATGTTGCTATTTTGAAGAAAATTCATGCTGTAAAGAAGTACAACAAGTAGGCCTGATTAGCATATTTGTAAGTAAAATTATAAACCTAGCCTACTGATTAAAATTTTCGGTTAAAATTAAAATTGTAATTATAAACATATTTTTTATTTTCCTTAACTTTGAACCCCCTGGCTTGATTGAGTGTCCCGTATTTGAACGTAGAAAAGATGGTCAAGTTACCCTATGCCTAAAACAAACTACCTGAGTCTGTACATCAGGCTTCTTCTCTGGCCCTTCCGAAATCCAGGCTGAGCGCTCACCTCTTTGTTGCCGCTTTTGGATCTGATCTGCCTAAGCTCCCTTGTGTTTTCTTACCATTCCCCCTAAATGTATCCTGTCCACAGCTGCTGTGTTGTCTGTCTTGACTAGATTGTAAGTTTTGCTGAGCAGGGACCAGCTTTTATGTGTGTCTGTGCAGCACTGCTTATGCCTTGCAAATTATCAGTTGTAGTAGTAGTGGTAGTAGTATGGCCTTCTGGCTTTGGCATCTGATTCCCACCTATCTGGGTGATGGCATTTCTCATAGCAGCTATACCTTTCCCACTGTGGCGTATGTCGGTCTCTATACATCCGCTATCTGTAGGGCAAACACGTTTGCCTTCCCATAGTCTGCTTTGAGGCACTGCTCCCCTGGTCAGGCTTGTGTGGGCATGGGAGGGGGGATCCCTATGCCATCATATTCAGGTAGCCAGCCTCCAGAAATATCACTGCTCTCGCAGCTTGCATAGAACCTGGACCAACGAAGGATGTAGGCCTCATGGCCCAATTTTGGGGATGTTGGCACATCAATCATGTCTCCCAGTGCCTGGCATAGCTGATGTATTGCTGCCCTATCACAATGGCACCTGGTGACACTGCAGTCATCCATATGGTCCAGGTACTGGCCAGCCTTCATGACCTCCCTGAATTGCAGATCAGCACATCAGATCCTCCTGTGCTACCGCCGCTCCACACACTCTCACTTTTAATCACAAAAGACATCATTCTGCCAAACCAAACCTATGACTAACAGCTGCTATGCCATAATGGCATGATGTCCCAGAACTATACATATGATCTACCTTTCTCACTGCAACATGACTGTTTCCAGACTCATTCACATACTATATTTACTACAGCAGTCCCAGTTTCAGAACACAGGGTATATTAGGGTCCCCTGGATCAGCTGTTTTAGCACAAAGAGCACATTTCAGCATAGCCTGTATAAACACTATTGCTCTTAACATTTCTGTAAGGGTGTTTCTAAATGTTTCTTTACCTTACAACATTCCCTCATCTCTGTTTTCTGTTCTTTGTAACTGCATCTTGTATTTTTCTAGACTGCAGTCACATACTTGTCACAGCCAGTCTTCTATATGGAACGCATTGCAGAGCACAGCAGAATATTTTCTATGTCCTTGCCTTATTCCATGTATTCAATTTACTTTGAAATGCCATTTACAACAGATTGAATTTTTGGACCTTTTGGTCTATAAACATAGGTTAAAACTGGCTACTACTTCATACAGAAAACCTGTTCAGAGGAATAATTTATTGCATTTTCATAGTTATCAACCACTGTCATTACGTCGGGGGTTTCCTGTGGGCCAGTTTCTCAGACTGCAACATATCTGTACTACACTGCAAGAATTTTCTATACATGCAGAAGATTTAGTCACTCAGTTGCAAGAGAGAGGTTACCCGGATAATGTTTCTAGACAAGCCTATACTAGGGCGCGTCATGCCCATTGGGAATGGTTATTATGTAAATTCAATCCAGCTTCTGAAGTGACACTGGATGATAACATTATTGGGGTTCTTCCTTTTATGACCAAGTCTTCTCATGTAGCAGCTATTTTGAGTAAGCACTGGCATTTGTTATCATTGCACACCTGTTTTTCAAAAGGATTTGATATTGGCCTTTATAAGGGGTTGCAATGTTAGAGATTGGCTAGTACATACTTCTACTATGGATGATGCCCAAAGCACAAAATCTCAGCATTCTTTGCCAGGATATTATACCCGTGATCATTGCATGTTTTGTCAATTGGCGGTGACTGGTCCCGCTTGGCTTGACCCATGTACCAAGGTCTCTCATACTACATTTTGGCATACCACATGTGAATCTGCCTTTGTTGTGTATTTGCTTATCTGCCCTTGTCCTTTAATGTATGTGGGCAGAACTACACGTACAGTGAAAATTTGATTGGCTGAACATCGAGCACGTTTGAAGAATCGGGCACTTTTGGCACCTATTGTACCTCACTGTGTGGAAAAGAATCACAACTTCGAACAACTAAAATGGCGTATCATTGACTTTGTTTCTGCTCCTGCTAGAGGTGGTGACAGGGTGTCACGGTTGCAGATCTGTGAGCAACGTTGGCTCTTCTCTCTGAATACTGTAAGTCTGACTGGTTTAAATCAGGAAGTTGATTGGTGGAGTGTTATCTGATCATCTTGAGAATATTGACATTCAACATTAATTTAAGGGTTTTCCTAAATGGCTGTTTTTTCAAATGTTTCAAATGTTCTAATGGTTTTTTCTAATATTCTAATTTCCATTTCTCCTTTAATGAACTACTTCCTCCTATGGTTGCAGATGTCATACATTCCTGATGCTTTTTAAAGGGCATTCAGTTGACCTCGTCTTCATTCATGATTGTGGAGAGGAATTTATGCACCATTCTGGATCTCAATCTAGCCTGATGCAGAGCTCTGACATATTTGAATGGAGCTCAAAACACTGTCTGTGTCGCTGTTTGTGACTTCTGGTGCTATTTCAGCTGTTCTTGGAGCTGTCGCTTTGGACTGGATATCAGTGTGGACATTTAGCCAATGTGAGTGGTTACATCTTAATTTCAGTGGATGCGTACCGGCTACCAGTCAACAGCTTTCAGCTAAGTACTAACATTTTGTTTTTGTGGCTCACCTTTTTGGTGATTTCACATTTTTGAAGTCAGTGGGACGTCTTTTTATTAGAATAAAAGGAAAATCTTGTTTCTTGAGAAGAGGTTGCTCCTCCTGACAAGGATTCAGACAAAAAAGTTGTTTGTTTTCATGGGGTCTCTTTTCATTTGTGTGCCCTTTTATTCCTGGCTTTAATTGTTTTGGGGTCATTTGGTAAGCTGAGTTATACTTGGTAATTTTTATTATTACACGTTTCAGCAGGAATAACATGGACGTTTCTAGGAAGCACTTAAATCATACACGGGCCTTTCCTGATTACGCTTTATATGTTTCTGCAGCTGATCACGCCCCCGTTCCGTCCCTTCTAGGCATGTTCTGGGATCCCCATGCTAGTGCCATGTACATGTATGATAGCTGTGTTTCAGAATACGGTCGGGGAAGTTTTCGGCACATAAACATCCCTGCCATACTTACAGACCCCTTATTCATATTCTGGAATGATCCCCTTGGAGGGTAATTTTATAACAGGATCTCCAAGGTTTTTTTAGCGATTGTAAGGTATCTATTTTAAGTGGGCTCCTACTTGTCTTTATAAAATGCTAATCAAAGTGGCAGAAATTGCACCTTGACTTAAGGCACCCTAGGGATGGTGTAAATGCTCATATATTCTGTCTGCATCTATTTCAGTGAACTGCTTATAGATTGTAGGAAGACAAATTGGTCTGTAATTTTTGGAAATATTACTTGGGTTACCTTTTGGAAGAAGACATTTTCTTTCTGTTATAAGTCATTGTGGTGTTAAGTCTGGCTGCTTGATTGGTTGGTTTTTGCAGTCTGCCAGGATATAAGAACATAAGATATGCCATACTGGGTCAGACCAAGGTCCATCAAACCCAGTATCCTGTTTCCAACAGTGGTCAATCTAGGTCACAAGTACCTAGCAGTTTCTCCAAAAGACACAGGTTCCACAATGCTTGTATTGGGGCAAGCAGTGGATTTCCCAGGTCCCCTTTAATAATGGTTTATAGATCCTTCCTCCAGGAACTTGTCCAAACCTTTTTTAAACCCGGCTACATTAATACCTTTTACTACATCCACTGGTAACAAATTCAAGAGTTTGATTACACGTTGAGTGAAAACATATTTTCTCTTGTTAGTCTTAAATAGGTTACCCTGTAGCTTCATTGCATGTCCCCTAGTCTTTCTATATTTTGATGGTGTAAACAATCGATCTACGTTTACCTGCTCCACTCCATTCATTAATTTATTCAGTGCCTTCAAAAGTATTCATCCCCTTGGTTTTTGTCCTGTTTTGTCACATTATGTATAACCTGGAATGAAAATGGAGGTTCATTTGCATGTTAGGTAATGGACCTAACAATATAGTCCAAATTGGTGAAGTGAAATGAATAAAATACCTTGTATATATTAAAAATCAAGTAAAAACTGAAAAGATGTTAGTGCATACGTATTCATTCCTTTTGCTATGAAACCCCTAAATAAGATCTGGTCCAACCAATTAACCTCAGAAGTCACATAATTAGTTGATTAGGGTCCACCTGTGTGCAATCAGTGTCACATGATCTGTCACACTATGCCTGTATAAATATACCTGTTCTAAAAGGCCTCTGACTCTGCAACACCACTAAGCAAGCAACATGAAGACCAAGGAGCATTTCAAACAGGTCAGAGACAAGGTTGTGGAGAAATATACATCAGGGTTGCATTATAAAAAAATATCCCAAATTCTGAATAGCCCATGGAGCACCATTGAATCCATTATAACAAAATAGAAAGAATAAGGCACCACTACAAATCTGACAAGAGAAGGCCGCCCACCAAAACTCACAGATGTGGCAAGGAGGGAATTAATCAGAGATGCTACAAAGACACCAAGGATAATGAAGAAAACTCCATGATCTGACCACAATACCACGGCTCTTTAGGTCTCTGGTCCATCAAGCAGTGAGAGACAGGCAGAGAGTAATACAGAACACAATCACACACACACAAAGTGCTATTTTCTTTGAGCTCAGAGGGAAGACAATAAGCGGTCTATGAACAGGCATAATTTCAGGCTTATTGAATTCAAAGTCCTCCTTGTGAAAAGCTCCTTTTTATTAGAGAAAAAGAGGAAGTAACAGTCATTTATTATAACCACAAAATAACACAAGGTGTCGCCAAAGTTCTTTTTACAGAGTAAGATCTGATTACAGTATATTAGATGAAATTTATAATTGCAAAAGTTGCAAAAATTATGTTTTGTCAGCAGGGACGTCCAGTTGACTGTACAATGAACTTTATGCTTGCACAGTTCATAGCCTTTATGCTTAGTTAACATTGTTCCATCTATTTTAAAGACGGTTTTACAGAACTCATGATCATGACATCCTATTCTATTTAAAAGGAAGTAGGTGAGAAGTCAAACTTCTAAACACATTTTGTATCAAGAAATTCATCCATCTTCAATTACATATTGGGGATTTTGGTATCCCTTTTATCTGTCCATTCCTACAGTCCTCCCTGTGATTCTATAAAGAATCATTACTAAAAAAGCAGTAGTTGAAACATGTCCAATTCCAGAATAATCTTCTACAGTAGGCTTCATTTTGCAGATGTTCTTTCAAAGTCCTAGGCACATCTGGTCCATAGGTGAGCTCCATCTTGTTCATTGGAAGAAATAGTTATACAAAATCATGTAACATTGTTTACCTTTGCTTAGCCTCAATAACAATGTGTACAGAGAGCAAGACTTTACCAATTATTCTTGTAAGCACTACCTTTTCCAGCAGTGGCCAACTGCTTCTCGTAGATCTAGCAATAATTCAGAGATTAGTCTCTCATATCATGACACCAGTCATCACTCCAGATTCGTCAGCAGCATCCTTTCTCACCATGGGCTATGCTATGCACATCTTAGATCAATCTTTTTCAGTGACCATCCACCCCGGCTTCACTGCTGCACATACATGAGTAGTTCCGCTGGAATTGCTGATCTTTATCAGGAGTCTCCATATCCAGTAGCATTTCATTCAGTCGTTTTCTTCCTCTTCGGCCCATTAGATTCAGTGCATACAATATATAATTTGTAAAAATCCAATTCTCCACTACAGCATCTCTCTTGATTCCACGCAATTGCAAACAAGCACAATTATTCATCCCTAACGACAGTCTTAAATTGTTGAACAGAATTATATTATCTATTGTTAATTACAATACATCCATAGCTAGCACTAAATTATTACATAGCTAACCTGTAACATAGTTATCTTTTTCATCTGTATTCCTAAACTTATTCTGTCTACTTGCCAAATCAAATGTTAGCATGTGGTCTGATAGACACATTGCTTTTTCCTGTCAGGAACACAATTGTACATATTCATATCACTAATTATATTTGTGATGTATTCTCCAGCCTTAACAATATACAAGATATAGTCAATCTGGTTTATTCAAGGGGTAACAACATTAAAACATAACTAGCAATTTATGACAAATAATTTAAACTCATTTCAATTGTTTGTCAACAATTATTAGGAAGGCTGTCTTATCTTAGGTGATGATTCAACTCACATTACTTTAAACATTATCACCACATCCTGCACACACAAACACCCCAATACCTCACTGGTCTTCTCCGCTTCCACGTCCCTACACGTAGTCTTCATTCTCTTCACATTAATCAACTTCACTTCCCCCTACCATCTCATGCACACTTACAGTCTACCCGTCATTCTGCCTTTTTCTTCCTTGGTCCAGCTCTGTGGAACTCTCTTCCCACTCCACTCCGTCTGGAAGATAACTACACCAATTTCAGGCCCCTACTTAAATCCCATCTGTTCATCTCAGCATATAACCTCCAAGCCACACCCAACTGACCTGGTTTATCTATTTTTACACTTTTCTATATTTGTTTCTAATACTACTTTCCCCACTAATCACAGCAGTTCACATTGCAACTAAAACTTGGTACAGCACATTAAACAGGAACATTGATAACTTGAAATTTTTCTTTGTAAGACAATAAGGGTTAAGTGACTTATCCAAGGTCACAAGGAGTGCTAGTACTCTAGTCATTAGACTACTTCTCCATTCCATTCTAATTCACATAGACATCTAAGCTCACAAAGGAAGGAACATTTATATAAGAGTGTGTACATTCATCAACTATAAAACCTTTTTAACACCAAATTTGAACCAATTAAAACTGTTAATTACCACTTCTTTTCAGAACAAAACAGCATAGTAGTAGAATATCAGCACATAGAGCTCCTCATGCAAGAAGCCTGAGGCAAAATCAGTATCAATCAAGTGAGCAGATAACTCAAGAGCTCTAGAAAGAGCGAACACTCCAGCTAGTTGAGCATTAGCAAACAGCAAAGCAGCCACTGTCACAGAATTTGGATTGCAAAGACTACTGCTACCAGCCCAGTGGCTTACATCCAATGGGAAATCTCTGAGCAAAAACACAAACAGTAGCAATAGAAGAGGTAGGCATATTGGATCACACTTGCAATTAACAACATCAATTCTGCAGAGGTCTTTCCATAATAACTAAAACATATACGACATGAGAATTTAAGATCACTCCTCCAATTGACTCCTGCAGATTAGTTTAAAAGAGACTAGGAGAATATCAACATTTTTCTTCAGACATTTACTCATACACTATCATAGTTGAACTTTCAACATTATACATATATTCGCCATACTGTTTTAATTACTTAATTCACTTGTTTGAATGTAGTTGCATCATTCACTTTTTCCCTTTAAGTAAACAAACTTGCTTGATTTAACTTGACTAGCAATTCAATTTTTTTCCAGTTAAGTTACTAACTTCTCTTTCCTTTAAAACTAATTTTTAAACCTTTATTACATCACACAATTTTATCAAATATCTAAATATATCAAAGCATGGAAGATCTTCCCGTTCATTCACATCAATTATAACTAGAAATACAAGTTGGAAAATATATCAATCATTTTTTCCCAAAGCATCCAGAGACATAAGAAACACCAAGGAATAATGTTTCTAATAATATTTTTCAGCATTTGCATTATTACACATAGAATGGAATCAGTAAATAAATTCTCATAACCCAAAATAAGTTCAGATCCAGACCTAAAAACAAAACTTATTTACTATACATACACAAGTAAGAGAAATAGTTAATCACATTTGGAGGGTTTTTTTTAACTTCCCTAATGGTTAGTCTAACAAAGAAAATCTTACCACAGTTGCTCAAGACGTTCTTTCCTGCTAATATTGCAGTCATGCCAAGCCGTTATCTTGAGAAAACAAACTTCATACTACAATTATGACATGAAAATTAGTCCTTCAAAACTTTGTTTGATTAATTCTATTTTACAGTCATACAGCAACAATATAAGTTTTTCCCTGTAAGCTTCAGTTTCTTTTATATTTACACTATCCATCCTAAACACTTGATTTTTAAACACAAAGTCAGTGACTTGCTGCACTTTTCAGCCTTAAATCATACACGGTACATTCATGACTGGTATGAAATTTGCTTCAAAAGCCATTTCATACTGTAACTAACACAATTTGTCCTACTGAAATTTTCCACCAAGGAGGAACGGCAAACTGTGGTTACTGGCAGTCATCGAATATTAACATAAGGGCGCTTCACCAAAACTTGCGCCTCATTTCACAATTAGGGCTTCCTTTCTCTGCCCCATATCACTTCACTTATCTAACTGAGATCTCTAATTAATCTTACCGACTTTACATTATAATCACAATATACACACAGATATCTGTCAATTCTTTAGTATACTCACTCACGGCAACCACTGCCTGTGTCCTTGAGACTTGTCTGCTGTTTCCAACTGCGGAAGGAACACAGAGATCCGAGTCCAGCACCAACTGAAGAAAACTCCAGATCTGACCACAATACCACGGCTCTTTAGGTCTCTGGTCCATCAAGCAGTGAGAGACAGGCAGAGAGTAATACAGAACACAATCACACACACACAAAGTGCTATTTTCTTTGAGCTCAGAGGGAAGACAATAAGCGGTCTATGAACAGGCATAATTCCAGGCTTATTGAATTCAAAGTCCTCCTTGTGAAAAGCTCCTTTTTATTAGAGAAAAAGAGGAAGTAACAGTCATTTATTATAACCACAAAATAACACAAGGTGTCGCCAAAGTTCTTTTTACAGAGTAAGATCTGATTACAGTATATTAGATGAAATTTATAATTGCAAAAGTTGCAAAAATTATGTTTTGTCAGCAGGGACTTCCAGTTGACTGTACAATGAACTTTATGCTTGCACAGTTCATAGCCTTTATGCTTAGTTAACATTGTTCCATCTATTTTAAAGACGGTTTTACAGAACTCATGATCATGACATCCTATTCTATTTAAAAGGAAGTAGGTGAGAAGTCAAACTTCTAAACACATTTTGTATCAAGAAATTCATCCATCTTCAATTACATATTGGGGATTCTGGTATCCCTTTATCTGTCCATTCCTACAGATAACACTGAAGGAGCTGCAAAGATCCACAGCAGAGATGGGAGTATCTGTCTATAGGACCACTTTCTGGGGCTTTATGGAAGAGCGGACAGAAAAAAAAGACATTGCTTAAAGAAAGAAATAAGAAAACACGTTTGGAGTTTGCACAACAGCATGTGGCGGACCCCGCCAAACACATGAAAGAAGGTTCTCTAGTCAATGAGATGAAAATTGAACTTTTTGGCCATCATGGGAAATGCCATGTGTGGCGCAAACCCAACACTTCCCATCACCCTGTGAATACCATTCCCACCGTAAAACATGGTAGTGGCAGCATCATTTATTTTATTTATTTATTTAGACAGTTTTGTATACCGCCTTATCCTTCAATCAAAGCATCATGCTGTGGGGATGTTTTCCATTGGCAGGGACAGGAAAACTAGTCAGGATTGAAGGAACGATGGATGGCACTAAATACAGGGCAATTCCTGAGGAAAACCTGTTTCGGTCTGCCAGAGATTTGAGACTGGGGACGAAGGTTCACCTTCCAGCAGGACAATGACCCTAAACATACTGCTAAAGCTGGTTTAAAGGGAAACATTTAAATATCTTGGAATAATCTAGTCAAAGCCCAGGCCTCAATCCAATTGAGAATCTGTGGCATTACTTGAAGATTGCTGTACACCAACACAACCCATCTAACTTGAAGGAGTTGGAGCAGTTTTGCCTTAAGGAATGGGTGAAAATCTCAATGGCTAGATGTGCTAACATAACAGAGACATACCCCAAGAGACTTGCAGCAGGTGGCTCTATAATATATTGTCTTTGGAGGTGAATACATATACACACTCCTGCTTTCAGTTTTTTTTGTCTTAATTATTGTTTGTGTCACAATAAAGGATATTCTGCACCTTCAAAGTTGTAAACATGTTGTATATATCACATGGTGCTACTCCCCAAAACTCCATTTTAATTCCAGGTTGTAATGCGACAAAACAGGACAAACACAGAGGGGATGGATACTTTTGCAATGCACTGTAGACCTCTATCATATCTCCCCTCAGCCGTCTCTTTTCCAGGTTGAAAAGCCTAGCCTTTTTAGCCTCTCTTCATAGTGGTATCCTTCCATCCCCTTTACCATTTTAGTGGCTCTGCTCTGTACCTTTTCTAATAATGCTATATCCTTTTTAATATACGGCGAACAGAATTTCATACAATATTCAAGGTATGGTTGCACCATGGAACGATACAGAGGCATTATAATATCATTTGCTTTATTCTCCATTCCTTTCCTTATGATTCCTAGCATTCTATTTTTTCTCTTGGCCGCCACTGCACACTGGGCGGAGGGTTTCAACATGTTATCTACGATGACACCTAAATCTTTTTCCTGGGTGGTGGTTCCTAATGTGGAACCTTGCATCGTGTAACCATAGTTTCCTATTCGTCTCTCCGGGCCAGTCCAGGAAAGTAGGGTAGTCAACCTCCTCTAGCAGCTGAGGGCTGAAAAGAACTGAAAACTCTTTGCTGACAGGCGCACTAGCTCCCCCTGGTGTCCGAGAGAGTCCATCAGTCTTTCAGTCCTCAGCAGCTGAGCTGGTTGCATTGCTGACAGGCTCCGGAGAGACTGCTAGATTCACAGTTTTCTTATTGGAAATTCCTTTATTTCTCATCTGGAAGTGAGCTTCAGATAGTTTGAAAGCTGATTGAAGAGCTCTGGCAGGGTTATTCAATACAGCTGCTTTCCGTTTTTGGTCCTGTGCTTCTCAGGGTAAACTACCTTTGTTTCTTGCTCCAAAACCGACGAATCGGTGTGTTTTTGCAAGCAGAGCCTGCTTGAGGGAGATGATCTAATTTCCTGAAGGTACGTCGGAGAATTTCGCTGGGAGCCCCAGGGAACACTTCTCTGTTTTGATTGACGGCAGTTCCGGTTACCCGCTAGCAGCGGGGAGGCGGTTGCTGACCGAGTTCTTTCCTAGGTGCATAACTTTGCACTTGTTCACATTAAATTTCATCTGCCATTTGGATGCCCAGTCTTCCAATTTATCAAGGTCCTCTTGCAATTTTCCACAATCCTCATGGGTTTTAACAACTTTGAATAGTTTTGTGTCATTTGCAAATTTGATTACCTCACTCATTATTCCCATTTCCAGGTCATTTATGAATATGTTAAAAAGCAGCGGACCCAGCACAGATCCCTGGGGTACTCCATTATTCACCTTTCTCCATTGGGAAAATTGGCCATTTAGCACTATCCTCTGCTTTCTATCTTTTAACCAGTTCCTGATTCACAATAGTACACTGCCTCCTATCCCATGACTTTTTAATTTTGCCAGATGTCTTTTATGAGGGACCTTGTCAAAGTCTTTATGAAAATCCAGATACACTATATCAACTGACTCAGCATTGTCTACCTGTTTATTCACACCTTCAAAAAAACATAACAGATTAGTAAGGCAAGACCTTCCTTGGGTAAAG
Organism: Ichthyophis bannanicus; assembly: GCA_033557465.1. Classification (NCBI taxonomy): domain Eukaryota; kingdom Metazoa; phylum Chordata; class Amphibia; order Gymnophiona; family Ichthyophiidae; genus Ichthyophis; species Ichthyophis bannanicus. The sequence continues at coordinate 196,860,969 of CM066032.1, read as the reverse complement.
CCATGTTGGCTGTCTTCCATTAAGCCATGACTATCTACATGTTCAGTAATTTTGTTCTTTATAATGGTTTCTACCATTTTTCTCAGTACTGATGTCAGGCTCACAGGTTTGTAGTTTTCTGGATCACCTCTGGAACCCTTTTTAAAAATTGGCGTTACATTGGCCATTCTCCAATCTTCAGGTATTACAGATGATTTTAATGATAGTTCGCTGATTACTAATAGAAGGTCTGCAATCTCATATTTCAGTTCTTTCAACACCCTTGGATGTATACCATCCGGTCCAGGTGATTTGCTACTCTTCAGTTTATCAACTAGTTGTAATATATCTTCCTAGTGTATCGATATTTCTTTCAATTCTTCTATGGCATCACCTTTAAATACCATTTCAGTCATGGGTAACATCCCTACTGTACATCTTCCTCAGTAAACACCGAAGAAAAGAATTCATTCCATCTCTCTGCTATGGCCTTGTCTCCTCTTAGTGCTCCTTTTGCCTCTCTATCATCTAATGGTCCATCTGAGTCTGTCACAGGCTTTTTGCTATGGATATACTTGAAAAACTCTTTATTACATGTTTTTACTTCCACAGTTAGCTTCTTAACAAAATTCTCTCTTTGCCTGCCTTATCAATGTCTTGCATCTAACTTGCCAGTGCTTGTGTTGTTTCCAGTTTTCGTCCTTTTTCTATTTCCTGAAAAATGCTTTTTTGGCAACAGCCTCCTCTGTGACCTCACCTTTAAACTGTGCTGGCAGTTTTTTGGACTTCCTTCCATTTTTCTTAAAGCGTGGAATACAGCTGGTTTGGGCTTCCAAGAGAGATTTTTTAAATAGCACCCATGCTTGATGGAAATCTTTAACTTTTACAACTGCTCCTTTTAGTTTTTTCTTAACTATTTTACTCATTTTATCATAGGCTCCCTTTTGAAAGTTAACATAAGAACATAAGATATGCCATAATGGGTCAGACCAAGGTCCATCAAGTCCAGTATCCTGTTTCCAACAGTGGCCAATCTAGGTCATATGTACCTAGCAGTCTTCCCAAAAGACACAGGTTCCTCAATGCTTGTATTGGGTCAAGCAGTGATATCCTGGGTCCCTTTTAATAATGTTATATGGACCTTTCCTCCAGGAACTTGTCCAAACCTTTTTTAAACCCAGCTACACTAGCAGCTTTTACTACATCCTCCGGTAATAAAATCAAGAGTTTGATTACACGTTGAGTGAAAAAATATTTTCTTTTATTAGTCTTAAATAGGTTACCCTGTAGCTTCATTGTATGTCCCCTAGTCTTTTTATATTTTGAAGACATAAACAATTGATCTACGTTTACCTGTTCCACTCCATTCATTAATTTATAGACCTCTATCATATCTCCCCTCAGCCGTCTCTTTTCCAGGTTGAAGAACTCTAACCTTCTTAGCCTCTCTTCCATTCCCTTTACCCTTTTGGTGGCTCTTCTCTGTACCTTTTCTAATAATGCTATATCCTTTTTAAGATACGGCAACCAGAATTGCACACAATATTCAAGGTGCGGTCGTACCATGGAACGATACAGAGGCATTATAATATCCTTTGTTTTATTTTCCATTCCTTTCATTAAAATACCTAGGTAGTACTGTGGATTTCCTTACCATCCCTCTTCCATTTATTAAATCAAACGCGATCATGCTATGATCACTATTGCCAAGTGACTCCAACTCCCTTATCTCTTGCACCAGATCTTGTGTTCCACTAAGGACTAGGTCCAAAATGGCTTCCCCTCTGGTCAGTTCATGAACCAGCTGCTTCAAGAAGCAATCATTTATTTAATCTGGAAACTTCTAGATCTGCTGTGACATTGACCCCCATTCGATACCGGGGTAATTTAAATCACCCATTATTATTACTATGCTGTAACTTTTGTTAGCTTCCCTGATTTCTTTGAGCATTTCATCATCCATTTGTTCATTCTGTCCAGACGGTCGATAGTACACCCCCACTGTCATCGCCTTCCCCTTCCCCTTTTTACATGGAACTTCAATCCATAGACATTCTACAGTAAATTGTGTTTCCTGCAAAACTTTAATCCTTTGTGACTCAATACCCTCTCTAGCATAGAGTGCAACCTTTCCACTAATTTAATCTGGTCTGTCATTAGATAGATGTAGTTTGTACCCAAGTATCACAGTGTCCCACTGGTTGTCCTCCTTTTTCCATGTCTCTGAGATACCAATCATATCTAACCTCTCATTTAGTGCTATATATTCTAACTTTCCCATCTTATTTTTTAGACTTCTAGCATTTGCATACAAGCATTTTAGAGGCTGAATTTTATTCATATTAATCTGCCTATCGGTAGGCAGGTGTAATTTGGAATCTTTAAGCTCTGTCTGCTGTGTACTGAAGGGCATTTGGGCTACTTTTGTCTTTATTTGCACCTCTCTGCTGATATGCCCTAACTTCAATCTTTTGCTAGTATCCTTCAAGGATATATTGTTCCAAACCATACCCTCTTGAGCGACTGTCGGCTCTCCCCTTTTATCTAGTTTAAAAGTTGCTCTATCTCCTTTTTAAAGGTTAATGCCAGCAGCCTGGTTCCATCCTGGTTAAAGTGGAGCCAGGGCCGGATTTAGCTATACGCCATGTACGCCATGGCGTAGGGCCCACAGCTGCAAAGGGCCCACAAAAATTGAACTAGTTAGGCTTTTTTTTTTAAATAAAATAAAAAAAAACCTGCTGGCTGCCGCCGCGGGGCCCCCTCTGCTGCCGCGGCAGCATGGACTGACCCGCGGGGGCCCCCTCTGTAAGCTCGGTCCCTCCCTCCGTGCCTCCGTGTCTCCCTCCGTGTAGGCTGTTAGAGACGCGAAGGCAGACTGTCTCCTTCTGCCTTCTCGTCTCTGTTAAGCCCGCAGGGGCTGATGGGAAATTTCCCATCAGCCCCTGCGGGCTTAACAGAGACGCGAAGGAGACAGTCTGCCTTCGCGTCTCTCACAGCCTGCACAGAGGGAGACACGGAGGCACGGAGGGAGGGACCGAGCTTACAGAGGGGGCCCCCGCGGGTCAGTCCATGCTGCCGCGGCAGCAGAGGGGGCCCCGCGGTGGCAGCCAGCAGGTTTTTTTTTTTAAAATTAAATTTTACTTTAGGCCGGGGGAGGGGGAGGGGGTAGGACTGGTAATTGGGGGGGCTGGGACTGGGGCTGGAAATGGGTTGGGACTGGGACTGGAAATGGGCTGGGACTGGGACTGGAAATGGGTTGGGGGGATTAAGGCTGGAGGTGGGCTGATGAGGTTAGGACTGGTAATGGGCTGTGGGCTGTTGGGGGGGGGGTTAGAACTGGTAATGGGCTTTGGGGGGGTTAAGACTGGTAATGGGCTGTGGGCTGATGGGGGCTGTCTGGTAATGGGCTATGGGGGGGGGCTAGGACTGGAAATGGGCTGGGGGGGGTTAAGACTGGAGGTGGGCTGATGGGGTTAGGACTGGTAATGGGCTGTTGGGGGGGGGTTTAGAACTGGTAATGGGTTTTGGGGGGTTTAGACTGGTAATGGGCTGTGGGCTGATGGGGGCTGTCTGGTAATGGGCTATGGGGGGGCTAGGACTGGAAATGGGCTGGGGGGTTAAGACTGGAGGTGGGCTGATGGGGTTAGGACTGATAATGGGCTGTTGGGGGGGTTTAGAACTGGTAATGGGCTTTGGGGGGGGTTAAGACTGGTAATGGGCTGTGGGCTGATGGGGGCTGTCTGGTAATGGGCTATGGGGGGGGGTTAGGACTGGAAATGGGCTGGGGGGGGTTAAGACTGGAGGTGGGCTGATGGGGTTAGGACTGGTAATGGGCTGTGGGCTGATGGGCTGATGGGGGGGGGTTAGGACTGGCAATGGGCTATGGGGGGCTGACTGGAAATGGGTTGATGGGGTTAGGACTGGAAGTGGGCTGATGGGGGGTTAGGACTGGTAATGGGTTATAGGGGGGGCTTAAACTGAAAATGGGGTGATGGGGGGTTAGGACTGGTATTGGGTTGGGGGGTTGCTAGGACTGGAAATGGGCTGATGGGTGGCTAGGACTGGAAATGGGCTGATGCAGGGACTAGAAGGGAATGGATGCTGGGTGAGGCTGGAACTAGAAGGGAGCTGATGTTGGGGGAGGATTAGAATGGGATGGGGCTGGAAGAGTAAAATGGAGAAGGGAAAAATATTTTGTGTGGGAGGGATAAAAAAATCTACAATTGGCTGGGTATTGGGAGAGTAAGTGGGGATTGAGGATGGAGGGGTAAAATTTGAGTGGATGAAATAGGAATGAGGAAAGAGCAAAAGGAGAAAGATTAGTATGTTAAAGCAGATGTAGAGAGAGAATGGAAAAAAACTAGAAGAGAGAAGAAAGGACAAATGGACAGCAGACGATGGAGAGTTAGCAGAAGACATGAAGAAACCAGAAGAAAGTGGCTGGAGCAATTGCAGCTGAAAAAAATGCACAAAAGGTAGAAAAATATCTCTTTATTTTGAATTTATTAATTGGAATATGTCAGCTCTGGTAAATGTGCATCATTAACGTCTGCGCTTTGTTTAGTACAAGAGCAAATTAATGTATAGTTTTATTTCTACAGTGTTGTACATTCCAAGTTTGGCTTTTGGGATTCCCAGTTTAATTATTGTCTTCCTGTTTCTAAAATGTGATTACTTGTTTGGTGATGGTCTATGTTCTGCATGTGTAACTGAGCTGAGGTGTTCTGTTTATATAATTCCTATTTGACATTGCCACTTGTTCTCTTTCCCCAGTAGGTCATGTATTGTTGTTCTCTGAAATGTATTGGTTTAATATTTGCAGTGTTGCCTTTTGATTGGTAGAGTATGGTGCTTTGTGAGTCCTGGTAGTGCTGTTAGGATACGGCGGGTTTGCTATGGGTTCTAAATGGGCAGTGTTTGTAGTAGTTCCTAATGTGTCTGGCAGTTGGCACTGGATTATAGTAATGTAGAAATCTTTTAGTCTTTCTTTATCCATACACTCATTAAGAGGCACGTTTACTAAAAGTTAGTATATGGTAACATTATGCAAATATTTATGCAAATGAGGCCCCTTATGCAAATGAGGCCCACCCCCCCCTTGGGCCGCCCCTGCTGGGGGCCCACAATTTTTGTTGGCATAGGGCCTCACTCAAGGTAAATCCGGCCCTGAGTGGAGCCCATCCCTTTGGAAGAACCCCTCCTTTCCCAGAATGTTTCCCAGTTCCTAACAAATCCAGAACCCTCCTCCTTGCACCATTGTCTCATCCACGCTTTGAGACTCCAGAGATCTGCCTGCCTTTTGGGTCCTGTGCATGGAACAGGAAACATTTCGGAGAATGCTACCCTGGAAGTTCTGGATTTCAACTTCCTACCTAAAAGCCTAAACTTAGCCTCCAGAACCTCCCTACCACACTTTCTTATATCATTGGTACCAACATGCACCAAGACAGCAGACTCCTCCCCAGCACTATCTAAGACCTTGTCTAGGTGGCGTGTGAGGTCCGCTACCTTCGCACCAGACAGGCATGTTACCAAGCGATCCTGACGTCCACCAGCCACCCAGCTATCTACATGCCTAATGACTGAATCACCAACTATAATGGCTCTTCTAACCCTTCCCTTGTGGGCACATGGCCCTGGAGAAACCGCCTTGGTGCTAGAGGGTTTTACATCACCTGGAGGACAGGTCCTAGCTATAGGATCATGTCCTGCCACACCGGGGTGATGCTCTCCTGTCACATGACCTCTCTCCTCCATTGCAACAGGGATGCTGCCAGACTTTAGGTGGGACTTCAGTACTACATCCCTGTAGGTATCACCTATGTACCTCTCTGTCATCCTTATGTCCTCCAAGTCTGCTACTTTAGCTTCCCGAAATTGGACTTGTTCCCTGAGAGCAAAGAGCTCCTTGCACCTAGTGCTCAAGTAAGACCCCTCACCAACTGGGAGAAAATCATACATGTGACACTCAAAGCAAAGATTGAAAAGCCCTCATCTCACTGCTGGACTGGTGTCTGCATCTTAGTTTTAAGGTTGTGTTTAGGTATTTAAGTTGTTTATTTACTAAGGTTTGCTGGGGATACTTATACTAATACAACTATACCTAATACGTTTAATGGACTTCGTTCACCTCAAGCTTAATCAATCTCAGGTCCTTAATGTATGCCTGATGAGCATAAACACCTGCACCTGTGAGTGAATATGGCACCTCCTTCCCTTTAAGAGGTTTAAGCACAGGTCTTGATGGAATGATCTTAACTCTGAGACAAAAGTTGTTCATGCCATTGGGGCCAGGGCTTGTCCAGTTTGGGACTCATTTTAACCTGCTTTCCAGCTCTTTTGATGTTTGCTTTTTCTACATTCTTCTGTATGGATGGTAATCATTCTGCTTCTTGATTGTACTTTATGGTGTCTCGTATAGGCTTCTCCAGAAGGTTTATATTTCAACTTTGGTTGGTGGTATCTTTACCATATTAATGCTCTTTCCCAATTCCCTCAGTAGGGTTCTCTCTAAATAGTTTATTTTGATATCTTTCTTTTCTGTTTACTTCATATCTTTGCAGTTTTTGCTCTTCTGCTGCTTCTTTCAGTTTATTGTTGGAGCATATAAATTTAAGGTCTTCTGTTAAAGCAGCATGTTTTGATTTGATGTTTTGGATTTTCCTCAATATCTTTGAGACTCTTAATCCTTTTAGATACCCATCTATCAGGTATATCTCCGCACGCAGTGATTTTAGTTTTCCTTCAATGCGCTTTTTCCAAGGAGGAACTGTTATTGTTCTCTCTTCTGGCACTGCATTTTATTTGGTAGTATTATTTCAGTAATAATTTTAGTGGCACAATATTGTATATCTCCTGCCACAGTGGGACCATGAACATGCTCACCATGGCCTTTATCTATGGAAGGGATGTTATCTTCATCTGCAGTGTCTGCATCATTGATATCAGTATTGATAGCCCTAGTGCGTAAAGCTACGGGTGGACAACTTTTTATCCTGGGCAATAGGTGCCCAGTATGTATTTTTCTTTTTCTTAGCTACCATACTTCAATTGTAGTGCTGCCTTGCTGAGATTTGAATAGAGTTTATACAACGAGGTCATCATATGAAGGTTGACAGTGAGACTTGAGGAGGAATCTTTATTCTCTCCCCCTAAGAGATGCACAGTAGTACACCAACTGTTGCTCGTGACTTTTACGTTGCTTATCCCTTTGACCCCTTTGCTGGGCTCTAGGGAAACCTTATTTATTTAACAGGTTTTTTGTTATTACCGCTTTATCATTTCAGTCAAAGCAGTTTACATAGTAACTTAAACTTGGCAATGTACGTTAAACAGGGACATTGATAACCCTCCATTGCCTCAGAAAAATCTGAGTTAAGTGACCTTCTTTCACCTCAAGTGATTTCCTAAGGAGCTGTCATTGTGGTTGGTCCTCTTCCTCAACCCTGGCCGTGGCTTCCCACTACATAAGAACATAAGAACATAAGAAATGCCATACTGGGTCAGACCGAGGTCCATCAAGCCCAGTATCCTGTTTCCAACAGTGGCCAATCTAGGTCATACGTACCTAGCAGTTTCCCCAAAAGACACAGGTTCTGCAGTGCTTGTACTAGGCCAAGCATTGATATCCTGGGTCCCTTTTTAATAGTGGTTTATGGACCTTTCCTCCAGGAACTTGTCCAAACCTTTTTTAAACCCAGCTATACTAACAGCCCTTACTACATCCTCCGGTAACAGATTCCAGAGTTTGATTACACGTTGAGTGAAGAAATATTTTCTCCTATTTGTCTTAAATAGTTTACCCTGTAGCTTCATTACATGTCCCCTAGTCCTTCTATATTCTGATAGCGTAAACAATTGATCCACGTTTATCCGTTCCACTCCATTCATTAATTTATACACCTCTATCATATCTCCCCTCAGCCGTCTCTTTTCTAGGTTAAAGAGCCCTAACCTTTTTAGCCTCTCTTCATAGGAGTAGCCTTCCATCCCCTTCACCAATTTGGTGGCTCTTCTCTGTACTTTTTCTAATAACTCTATGTCCTTTTTAAGATACGGTGACCAGAATTGCACACAATATTTCAAGGTGCGGTCGTACCATGGAGCGATACAGAGGCATTATAATATCCTTTGTTTTATTCTCCATCCCTTTCCTTATGATACCTAGCATTCTATTTGCTTTCTTGGCCGCCGCTGCACACTGGGCGGAGGGTTTTAACATGTTATCCACGATGACTCCTAAATCTTTTTCCTGGGTGGTGGTTTCTAATGTGGAGCCTTGCATCGTGTAACTATAGTGTGGGTTGTTCTTTCCTAGGTGCATAACTTTGCACTTGTCCACATTAAATTTCATCTGCCATTTGGATGCCCAGTCTTCCAATTTATCCAGATCCTCCTGCAGTTTTCCACAATCCTCTTGGGTTTTAACAACTTTAAACAGTTTTGTGTCATCTGCAAATTTGATAACCTCACTAGTTATTCCCTTTTCCAGGTCATTTATGAATATGTCAAAAAGTAGCGGACCCAGTACAGATCCCTGGGGTACTCCGCTATTCACCTTTTTCCATTGGGAATATTGGCCATTTAGCCCTACCCTCTGCTTTCTATCTTTTAACCAGTTCCCGATCCACAATAGTACACTGCCTCCTATCCCATGACTTTTTAGCTTCGCCAAAAGTCTCTGATGGGGGACCTTGTCAAAAGCTTTCTGAAAGTCCAGATACACTATATCAACCGACTCACCTTTGTCTACCTGTTTATGCACACCTTCAAAAAAACAGATCAGATTAGTAAGACAAGATCTTCCTTGTCTAAAGCCATGTTGGCTGTCTCCCATTAGGCCATGACTATCTACATGCTGTGTAATTTTGTTCTTTATGATGGTTTCTACCATTTTCCCTGGTACTGACGTCAGGCTCACCGGTCTGTAATTTCCCGGGTCACCCCTGGAACCCTTTTTAAAAATTGGTGTTACGTTGGCGACCCTCCAATCTTCAGGTATTACAGATGATTTTAATGAAAGTTCACAGATTACCAATAACAGGTCTGCAATCTCATATTTCAGTTCTTTCAACACTCTGGGATGTATACCATCCGGTCCAGGTGATTTGCTACTATTCAGTTTATCAAATAGTTGTAATATATCTTCCCGGTGTAGCAATATTTCTCTCAATTCCTCTGCAGTATCACCTTCAAATACCACTTCAGTCTTGGGTAACATCCCTACATCTTCCTCAGTAAAGACCGAAGCAAAGAATTCATTCAGTCTCTCTGCTATAGCCTTGTCTCCTCTTACTGCCCCTTTTACCCCTCTATCATCTAATGGTCCAATTGACTCTCTCACAGGCCTTTTGCTACGAATGTACTTGAAAAAGTCTTTATTTCGTGTTTTTGCTTCCGTAGCAAGTTTCTTCTCAAATTCCCGCTTTGCCTGCCTTATCAATGCTTTGCATTTAACTTGCCAGTGCTTGTGCTGTTTCCAGTTTTCATCATTTGGCTCTTTTTTCCATTTCCTGAACGTTGCTCTTTTGGCAGCAACAGCCTCTCTGACCTCACCTTTAAACCATGCTGGCAGTTTTTTGGACTTTCTTCCACTTTTCTTAATACGTGGAATACAGCTGGTCTGGGCTTCGAGGATAGTATTTTTAAATAACACCCAAGCTTGCTGTAAGTCTTTAACCTTTGGAACCGCTCCTTTTAGTTTTTTCCGAACTATATTCCTCATTCTATCATAGTCTCCCTTTTGAAAGTTAAAAGGTAGTACTGTGGATTCCTTTACTATCTGTCCTCCACTGATTAAATCAAACATGATCATACTATGATCACTATTGCCAAGTGGTCCCAACACCCTTATTTCTTGCACCAGATCTGGCGTTCCACTAAGGACTAGGTCCAGTATGGCTTCCCTCTGGTCGGTTCATGAATCAGCTGCTCCAAGAAGCAGTCATTTATTTCATCTAGAAACTTTATCTCTTTAGCTTGTCCTGCTGTGACACTGTCCCAGTCGATACCGGGGTAATTGAAATCACCCATTATTACTACTCTGTTGTGGCTTTTGTTAGCTTCCTTGATTTCTTTGAGCATTTCATCATCCATTTGTTCATTCTGGCCAGGTGGTCGATAGTATACTCCCACTGCCATCACCTTCCCCTTCATAAATGGAATTTCAATCCATAGAGATTCTACAGCAAATTTTGCTCCCTGCAAAACTTTAATCCTTTCTGACTCAATGCCCTCTCTAACATAGAGCGCAACCCCTCCACCAATTTGTTCAGCTCTATCATTACGATATAGTTTGTATCCAGGTATCACAGTGTCCCACTGGTTATCCTCCTTCCACCATGTCTCTGAGAGTGCAATCATATCTAACCTCTCATTTAGTGCTATATATTCTAATTCTCCCATCTTATTGTTTAGACTTCTAGCATTGGCATACAAGCATTTTAGAGACTGTATTTTATTAATATTAATCGGGCTATTGGTAGGCATGGGTAATTGGGAATCCTTATGCTCTGTCTGCTCCTTACTCAAGGGCATTTGGGCTACTATACTCCCTTTTGGAACCTCACTGCTTTTGGTAGTATCCTTCAAGGATACCTTTGTCCGAACCATGCGCTCCTGGGTGACTGTCGGCTTTCCCCTATTTTCTAGTTTAAAAGCTTCTCTATCTCTTTTTTAAAGGTTAATGCCAGCAGTCTGGTCCCATCCTGATTAAGGTGAAGCCCATCCCTTCGGAAGAGCTCCCCCTTTCCCCAGAATGTTCCCCAGTTCCTAACAAATCCAAAACCCTCATCCTTGCACCATTGTCTCATCCACGCATTGAGACTCCGGAGCTCTGCCTGTCTTTTGGGTCCTGCACGTGGAACAGGAAGCATTTCGGAGAACGCTATCCTGGAAGTTCTGGATTTCAACTTCCTACCTAAAAGCTTAAATTTAGCCTCCAGAACTTCCCTACCACATTTTCCTATGTCATTGGTACCAACATGTACCAAGACAGCAGACTCCCCCCCAACACTATCTATGATCCTATCTAGGTGGTGCGTGAGATCTGCTACCTTCGCACCAGGCAGGCATGTTACCAGGCGATCCTCACGTCCACCAGCCACCCAGCTATCTACATTCCTAATGATTGAATCACCAACTATAACAGCTGTCCTGACCCTCCCCTCATGGGGACATGGCCCTGGAGAAACGTCCTCGGTGCGAGAGGGTTTTACATCACCTGGAGGACAGGTCCTAGTTACAGGATCACTTCCTGCCACACCAGGGTGATGCTCTCCTGTCACGTGACCTCTCTCCTCCATGGCAACAGGGATGCTGCCAGACTGGAGGTGGGACTTCAGGACTATATCCCTGTAGGTCTCGTCCATGCACTTCTCTGTCTTTCTTATGTCTTCCAGGTCTGCTACTCTAGCCTCTAGAGAACGGACTCGTTCCCTGAGAGCAAAGAGCTCCCTGCACTTAGTGCATATGTAGGACCTCTCACCAACTGGGAGAAAATCATACATGTGACACTCAATGCAAAAGACTGGAGAACCCCCATCTTGTTGCTGGACCTCTGTCTGCATCTTAGTTTAAAGCTTGTGTTTAGGTCTTTTACCACTGCTGCCTTTCTTCTCCAGTTGGTATTGTTAGTCTTAGGTTCTTTGGCTTCTGTAATTCCACCAATTCTCCTGCATTCGGTTCTGACTTCTGCCACACTTCAGTGTTCACTTTCTAGAGAGGACTTTTTTGGACTCTGGTTCATGGCAATAGTGATCATGAAGTAGAACGGACATTGAAAAAATTTCAAGGGAGAGAGGATATGCATCAAAGCAATTGAACTTAACCTTATTTATTGGCTTCCCCACGTAAATATGTTTCTGCTTTGGGATAAAATAGAAAGGAAAACCATATTTTTGTCTTCTACTTAATAGAATTTTGAAATTTAATATAAGCCTTTTAATTCAAAACAAAACAAAAATCAGAGGTCCTTTAGCTAAATACTCCTTAATGCTGCCCCTAGAAAGTAATATTAGTTAAGCAATTACACACTGCAATTTCTTCTGATTCTGGCCAAACATCCAGAAGGGCTGAGGTAGACACAATTGCTGTCTGTACGGCCAGAATACTGTGGGCACAGCCCAAGACCTTCTTCTAGTATAGTTTAATCACATTGCATTCCCAAAACATATGTCCGAGGGTCACTGAGGCCACACCACATCTGGGACATTCATCCGTCATTGCTAACCCAGCCCTCCAAGTGTGGTGGAGGGCAAAATATAACCTCCACACCACCTTGAACTGTAAATCTCAGAGTGCCACAAAAGAGGTCAGTGACGGAATGCCTCTAAGGGATTCCATCACCTCTTCACCTGAAACCTGCACCCCAAGTTCCTGTGTCTAGGCCGCTGCTAAATCCACCTCTACAACTGAGGGACACAGCCCTATTAGGGCCTGGTGTAGGTGAGTGATGCCAACATGACGATTCCTCCCTCCATAAGCAGTTCTTCCAAATGTGAGCAAATACCTGCTGTTAAAGATATTTGAGGTAGAGTGCAAACACAGCTCCTGACCTATAAATAGCAGAAGATGTGTGTTTTGTGGAGCCCAAAGCACTCCCTGAGTCTGAAAAGAAGAGTGGCACCCCCGATTCTTCCACCACCGGTTCCACATTAGTGATACCCAACTGCTCCCACCGTGTGAACACTGATCCCCTATGTCTTGGGGGAAACACACCATTTTCCCGCAATGGTAGATAAGGGGAACTAAAAGCCTCACATATTAATAGTCCACAAAGATATTGCCATGCAGCTCAAGCCAAGTAAAACCTCACATTTCGCTGTAGAATGGGGAATCTGGACATATATATATATATCTTAAATGACAAGGGGCAGCTAGGGCCCGATCCCAGTCCATAGGTGTATAACCAGACATGTCCCAGAGCCAATCCTGAACATGATGCAACCCACAGGCCATATTATATCTCTGAAAATCGGGACAACCCATCCCTCCCTGAGCCCAAGACCGTTGCAGCACAGCTAGCTTCACCTGGAGTCTGCGCCCCACCATAGAAAAATATTAATCTGCCATTCTATCAGTTTCAAGTCTCACTTCTTGAGCACTAGAGGGAGCGTCTGGAGAGTATATAGCCACTTCGGGAAAATTATCATCTTAAATAGTGCTACCTGGCCCCCCAAAGATAGAAGGAGATTCCGTCATCGCTGGACTCGCTGTTCAAGATCTGCTATTAAATTAGCAATGTTTACTTGATAAAGGCCTGTTAATTTTAATGGAAGTTGAATTCCTAAATATTTAAACTGTCCTTCAGCCCATTTAAGAGGGAAAGCGCCCCACCAACTCTGTGATAAGAAGAAATCCAATGGAAGCGCTTCAGATTTATCTGAATTTAAGCCCCGACAACTTTCCATAAGTGTTGAAAAGTATCAGCAGTGCCGGCAGTCCCCTCTTAGGACTCTCAAGATGTACTAAGATGTCATTCACGAAGGCTGCCACTTGAAATTCTACTGAGTCTCGTCATACCCCTTGTAGTTCAGTTGCTGAGCGAATGCAACACAGCAGAGGTTCCTGGGTCAAGACAAACAATAAAGGAGATAGAGGGCACTCTTGCCGTGTGCCCTGCCAAAGAGGGATGTCTGCTGTCAATTGTCCATTAGCCATCATGACCCCCCAGCGTTCAATCAGAAAGCTTTTGGGAGCATCCCACAGCGCCTGCATGCTGCCTTCCCGCCTTTCCCAACTGCCTCTCTCCAGTTCTTCTTTTTCTGCAGAGCCAGCAGGTCGTGTTCCTGTCACCGCAGAAGAATTTCCTTATTTCTTTATTTCTTTTTGTGTTCACGTCTGCCTTCCCCGACGCTCTACCGGTACCGCCGGTCTTTCTTTTCTATTTAAAAAAATAATTTATCTGTTTTTTCCTTTTCTTCAGGTGCACCCGCCTTTTTGGGCCTTAGGCCCCAAAAATTTCCTTAACATGGAAAAACCTGCTTCAGGTTTTAAAAAGTGCACAAAATGTGGCGGTACCATTTCCGTCATCGACACCCATGAATGGTGTTTAAAATGTTTAGGTCCTGACCACTCCATCACAGATTGTGTGTCCTGTGCTATGATGTCTAAAAGAGGTTGACAGAACCGAGCTGCTAAGCTCAGTACCCTGTTTTCCTCTGATGCGGCTTCGGTGGCATCGACGTCTTCCAGGGCTTCTTCTTCTTCCCGTGGATTTCAGGTAACTAAACATAAATCCAGCCAGTCCTCGAAGGGTAGATCTCCTTCTAAGCATCGAGATGCCTCTGGCGTTGCCCTCAAGGATTCTGCACTGGCAAAATTACCCTGGTGGGAGGCTTCAGCTTCCAAAGCACCATCATCGGGGTTCCAGGATGTTCTCGATGGCTCGGTCTCGACAGATCTCCTGGTGCTATGCTCTGGGGTACTGGTGGTTTCCACCGGTACCGACTTCCAGGCATTGGCAGCGTCTATGGACCAGAGAATTCTGTCCATAGAACGCAGTCTAGCGGCTTTCCTTGTGGCATCGATGCCCTTGGTACCGCGACAGACAACTCCACCGGTACTGGCACCGGCACCGGCATCGGTATCGGTATCGCAACCGGTACCGATAGCATCGACATCGGCATTGGTGTCTGCTATGCCGGTACCCTGTCCTCCGATGCCTGCCGGTACTGATTCCCCGGTACAGGTTATTCCCGATGCCGATTTTGCTCGGTACAGGTATCGGGCTCTGCAGGAGCATCCAGAAAGACGATACTTCGATCCCTCAGAAGAATCTGAGGACTCTGAAAGTTCTGTCGATGCAGCGATGATTCTTCCACAGGAGTCCTCCTCCCCTAAACGCAGGATGTCTCCTCTAGAGGACATGTCTTTCCAAGACTTCATCCGAGAGGTGGCTCGGGGCCTGTCCATCACTGTGGAACCTGAGACAGAGCCAAGGGCCAAGGAGTCGGATATTTTACAATATCCCAAAACTCCTAAGGAGGCAGCTACCCTACCCATTCATGAGATTCTATATGATCTCATGTTGAGGATGTGGGAAACACCTCTTACCACCTCTCCTCATTCTCGTAGGTTAGATACTATGTATCTCATGTCCCTCCTTGTCCTGGTTTCCATAAAACTCAGCTTCCTCACCACTCTATTGTGGTGGAATCTGCTAAGAGAAGGATTAGAAGTGCAAAAAGACATGCCTCTAATCCTCCAGGACGTGAATGCAGAACTCTGGATGCTTTTGGACGTAGAGTCTTTCAAGTTTCCATGCTTGCTGCAAGAATCAGTTCCTATAGTCTTTACATGGAAATGTTCCTAAAGGAAGTTACTGATCATCTACAGACTTTAAGTCCTTTCATCTCTGAGGATAAAAGGCAGGAGTTTCTCACTTGGCTCAAACATGCCCAAGATGTCTCTAAAGTCTCCAACCGTGCAGTCTTCGACTGCTTTGAATGTATAAGCAGAACCTCGGCTATTGCCATAGGTGCACGTAGAATTGCTTGGCTCCAAGCATCTGATTTAGAGCTCTGGGTACAAGATAAATTGGGAAATATCCCTTGTACTGGTGAGAACCTGTTTGGTAAAGATTGGCAGGAAAAAGCCAATGAAATGGATGCTGAAAATTCCACTTTGGATAGACTATCCAAGTCTACTGCTAATCCTGTTAGGAAAAAGGTGTTTAAGAAAACACCTTTTTCTAAAAAGAAAAGATTTTATCCTGCTTATGGTCAGCAGGCATCTTCTGCAGGTCAGTTTTCAACCAAACGCCAGCAAACACCCAAACAGAAGAAAGCAAAGGCCTCAAAAATTTAGGGGTATGTTTACTAAACTGCGTTAGTGTGATTCGCGTTAGGAGCCGCGGTAGAGACAGAAATCCCAAATAAGGACATGGGCGGTACATCATTACCGATAACACGCCGAGAACGCGCGTTACAAGGCGCCATAAATGAACGAGCGATACAGGGCACGTTACCGCGCGTTAATCTTAAGAAGGCACGCAGGCATGCAAGCACAGCAACAGAGCTGTAGCACAATGGTTACAATACTGACTGATGGTACAGGGGTCATGGGTTCGATTCCCCAGTGGGCCTAATGTATAAGGCTGGCTGAAGCAGCACCCTTTACATTTAAGTAGTGATTGTTGAGGCATTTGACGTGTATTTTAATTAGTGCTGCCAGCAAACACACCCTCACGGTGGCATAACCTAAGGTCCCGCATAAGGCACCCCATAAGGCACTCCATAAGGCACATTATAAAGAGTACTGTCCGCCAAAGCACCCTATAATGTCCCCTATAGGACACTTTATAAGGCTGTGAACAAAGCCCTGGCTGGCTGCAGAAGAACTGCACGTCACCACACAAACTGTCTGCTGTGGTTACCAGGATAGGGTTAACCCACCCGTACCCATGATGCACTGCACATGCAAATCAGCAGTCGACAGATGGGCACAAGATTGGGTATGCACCCCCACAGCACCTCAGCCTGGTAGGGGCAACAGACCATGTGTGGCACTGCCACAGAGTAGCCACAGACAGTCACATTGTGCAGGTACTGTGCCCACCCTGAGGTTGAGGTGGGGCGCCCAGCACCAGGTCCACAGCACCTTTCATGGCTGAAATACGCCATGATGCAGGTCCCCATCAGTGTGTGATAGGTAGTTCTGTTAGCCACACCTAGGATACATCTGTGTCCTGCTGTATGTCTCGGTCATGTCTAGTCCTTATGGGTGATGATGCACCCAGAATAGTGCATATCCTGTGTTGGTGCCATGGTTACCTGCTGTGGGTGAGGGGTGAGGTGTGAGGGGGGAGGGGAGAGGGGAGGGAGAGGGGGGAGGGGGAGGGGAGAGGGGGGGAGGGGGGGGGGAGGGGGGAGGGGAGGGGGGAGGGGAGAGGGGAGGGGAGAGGGGGAGGGAGAGGGGGGAGGGGGGAGGAGAGGGGGGAGGGGAGGGGGGGAGAGGGGGGAGGGGGGAGGGGGAGGGGGGAGGGGGAGGGGGGAGGGGGAGGGGGAGGGGGGAGGGGGAGGGGAGGGGGGAGGGGGGTGAGGGGAGGGGGGTGAGGGGAGGGGTGAGGGGAGGGGTGGGGAGGGGAGGGGGAGGGGAGGGGGAGGAGGTGGGGGGAGGGGGGGGGGGGGGGAGAGGGGAGGGGGAGGGGTAAGGGGGAGGGGGGAGGGGTGAGGGGAGGGGTGAGGGGAGGGGGTGAGGGGAGGGGAGGGGGAGGAGGAGGGAGGAGGGAGGAGGGAGGGGGGAGGGGAGGGGGGGTATGGACCCATAGGCAAATTATGTACCACCACACAACCCACCCTCTGTGGCTCAGGGTGGGAAACAGGATCACCCACCAATAGATCCACAGTCTACCTCCCTGCAATGGCAGCAGTAGAGGGGACCATCAACCCCAGTCCTGCTGGGGAACAGACAGAGCGGTACACATCCATAACGCAATAGCAGACAGACGGCAGGCCTGGAAATGCTCAGCTGCCCCCCACCATTATCTGACATTCTCCAGCAGCAAGCCTCCAGCCGCTGCACCCTGCAAGGTGTTCCAGCAAGACACATACTAGCTGCAGACAGTCCACCAGCTAGTCCATAGTGCATGGTCCTGGAGAAGATGCATGTACCCAGAACGGGGATGTCAACATACACACCAAGCAGATAAGTCAGTGATTGGGCCCCAAAAGAAAACCCATAAATATCAAATTTATTTATTTAACTGCATTTATATCCCGCTTTTCACCGGGTCAAAGCGGTGAAACATATAAGGGTGGGGAGAATTAAGTATCAGGGTGGGGCCATCACCAGGTGGGCTACATTGATGATTTCGACATAAGACAGACTTTAGACATGGACAGTATAGTGCAGTTGTCACTCAGAGGTTCATGATGGGAGAGTTCAGGGGTTGGTGCGTTTTTTGGTGGAGGTTGTCTTGAAGTATTCTTGGAATAGGATGGTTTTTAGCTGTTTTCTGAATGATGGGAGATCGTTATTGTTTCTGAGGTGGCTCGGTAGAGAGTTCCATAGGGAGGGTGCATATATTTCAAAGGCTCGGTTGCATGTCCGTTGAGAGCATTTGGTTCTTTTGTGAGGGACGGTGAGGTAGTTGCTGGAGGCCTGTCTAGTTGTTTTGCTGTGGGCTGGACGGGTCAGCAGGGTGCGAAGCTGGGTGTTTGGTGCTTGGTGGATGGCTTTGTGGGTGAGTAGGATGGATTTGTATTTAGCTCTTGCTTCGAAGGGAAGTATCTGAAGGTCTCTTAGAATTGGGGTGATATGGTCGCTTTTCTTTGCTCGCTGAATGATTCTTGCTGTGGTGTTCAATGCAGTTCGGAGTGGGTTGGTCTGTGTGGCTGGTAGTCCATGGCAGATTATGTTGCAGTAATCCAGATGTGGGAGTGTCATTGCTTGCATCACCGTCCTGAAGTCCTGAGGTTCGAGGAGAGGTCTGAGGCGCTGCACTGTTTTCGCTTTATGGAATATATTTCCTGTGGTTTTGGAAATTTGTTGCTTGAGGGTTAGCGCTTGGTCAATGATAATGCCTAGCTATCTTATTTGTGGCTGTATTTGGATGCATGTGGTTCCTATGTTGAGGTGTGTAGGTGGTGTGAAATCTGGGTCTTTTGTTACTATGAGGGCTTCAGTTTTCTTTATGTTTATGGATGAGAGAAATGCTATATAGCACAATGGGGGAACCTAGCCATGCCATGGTCACTGCTCAGTCAGGGTGAGAGTGACCTCCCAGCAGGACATGCTATGGCCACCCTGTCCGTGCAGTTGGTAACGGGCACTACAATGTCTGAGCCATTGCCCTATGCCCGGTGCAGATGCGGCCAGGCCAGGCCACCCTATCCAGGCTTTTCCCACGGTACCTTGCTCCTCATTATGCACATTGGCAGGCCAATACTGGCAACAGTGCTAGCAGTGTGGGCTGTGGAGGGTGTTGGCAGACACCACACACTGGATAGACAGACACACACTCCCCACACCTATGCCAGCATTGTGCAACTATAGAGGTGTTGGGCAGCCCAGGCCACCACACCAGTCCTGGGCACAGTGCAGGCATGGCTATGGTACGCAATACTGTAGGAGTCACTCCCCAGGTTGGTATACACTGTCAGACACAAGACCTGTAGCACACTCCACAGACATCAGAAAGGTTGCTATGATGCAACTCACTCAGAAAATTGTACTTAACCTAGGAATTGCTATCTGCTAGTAATCATAGCAACCTTTTGATAGATGTGTACCATATTCCCAGGTTTAGGGTGGCATTACTAAGGTATGCAAGTGCTAGTATTGGGAGATGCACGCAGAGCCCAAAGTCCTGCTTCTCCAGGAGGCTTTGGATAATGGGGCCTGTGGGTGCGGGTGTGTCTGCCCCTGTTGGCTGCTGCTTTACGGCAGAGGTTCCCAACTCCAGTCCTGCAGTGCCAAACACTGTTCGGGTTTTCATGCTGTCCCTCATGAATATGCATGAGATAATCTGCATACCATGGGGGTGGCACATAGAAATGCAGCACAGGCATCTTTATCAGAGGCAGCATGGAACTGGAATGGTGTTTGGCCCTCCAGGACTGAATTTGGGTCACTCTGCTCTAGGTAATGTGCATGTTTATGGTGTCTGTGCTCTGTAGGGTAAAATGTAGGTGTCTTGGGCATGTTTACGTCATCTGCAATAAAGGTGCTGTCTGTATTAGCATGTTGTAGTAGTGGGTAAAATATGGGGACTGGGTTGGCAGGAACCATAGCTGGGACTTGAACCTGTGACTCTCTGCTTCTGACTACACTGGTTTTGTGCACTGCACCACCTTGTTATCACAGAGTCAGTACATTCCTTAGTGATACCATGACTGTTCGTCAGACAGGGCCCATCTGTTGCAGTACACGGCACCCACCTACACAGGGCTAGGCCACGGTCTGCTCTGGGCAGCTGCCACTGCCCCCTCCACCACCAGTATCCCTCAGCCACCATGCTGACATGCCCTTCTGCTGGTGGTGCTGGTGGTGCACAGTCTCAGGCCATCCAGTGTGCAGGTAGGCGGCTGCCTATGGTGCGGGTTCTGGGATAGGGATGCCTGCATAGACGTCCACGCTCCCCCCAGCCCCGCCTGCCAATGTTCCGTGCCCTTGGGGGTAGCTGTTGGGTACTATCCCCTGTGACACTGTGGGAAATACACTCGTGCCCATGTTGGCCCTTCAGCAGTTGCTGTCTGGCTGCTCTGCATCACCCTAGTCCGCACTGTGGCCCAGCTCCACCACAGCATGTGCCGCCTGCGGCCCTCTGTATCCCCTTCTCCGGCATCTGTCCAGTTGCCGTTCCAACATGCCCGCCCTGATGTTGCGGGACATGTGCCCACCATAGGAACCCTGTCGAATGGTGGGGAAAACCCTGAGCAGTGCTATTTCACTGTGGGCTCATTCACCTTGTATGGGGACGGAGTATAGACCCTTCCACGATTTATATCTTTTCTTTGGAGCTTACTCAGGGGGGTGGGGTGGGGTTGATGTTTTTACATTGCTACCACTATTGGCCAGCTTGGTTATGGATTTTTTCCAGTTTGTTGGGGTCATTTTCAGTGTTTATGTGCCCTTTTGTTCTGTGCACATGTATCACACTTATCACTTTTTTTGTGTTTCCCTGCCTGGGCTGTACATTGCTGACACTGAAATGGTTTCTCTCCCCTGTAATGTGCATTTAACGGCAGGTTTTCAATCGCGTTTGGATTCAGCTCTTCAGATCAGCGCGTAAGTGTGAAGGGAGCCTCTCCCCGCCCACTCTCCGCCCACTGACCCCTTCTCTCCGCCCTCTCTCCACCTTCTGCGGTGTTTTACCGTGCCGCGGAGCTTTACGATCGTTAACGTTACATAATGCGCGTTATGTACCGTTACCGCAGTTTAGTAAACATACCCCTTAGTGTTGAAATTATTTTAAAAAAATGAATTGTTTTGTGGACAGAAGATAAATATCTTCCCTGATGTGTCCAGACAAACACAGATTAGGCGTAAGGGTTTCTTGGCCCTGAAACCACGAGTTTTTGAGGTGGGAGCAACTTTTTTCTTGAAATTTCCCTGTAAATGTCTGGTCACATCTGGGAAAAATTCATATGTGTTTTTTGAGCCCCTTCAGCTGGAAGATTTTTTGAAGTCAAGTTGACTGCCTTAGTTTTGGGGTCCACCATATGTTGGTTAGCTTAGTATGAATGGGATGAGTATTGGGTAAACTTCTGCTAATATATTTTTTTATGAGTTTTTTTTTTATTATACTACTTTGGTTTCAATCTCCCGTAATGTGGGCTTGTACTATTTTCCTCTCTATTCAGTTTTATTTTTATGAATGGATTGTTTTGCCTTGTATCTTTATTACTTTGTAATATTGGTTGGAAAATCTGATAAATAAATTAAAACAAAAAAGATACAAGCCATCAGTCTGCTGGAAATTCCTGTGCTCTCATATATTTTTGGTGATTGTAGACTGGCCTCTTAAAGATCTTTAAAAATTGGATGTGTGAACGAGAAAACTCCTCCATGCTAATGAGAATTTACAAGAATCAGTGTATGCCTAGAGCTGAAGGAGGGTTAGTCATAAAGATTGATTACACAAACAGAGCTACTATCATAGGCCTCAAGGCCTACCATAGAGCATCATCGGATTCAAATACACATAAAGTTCTGAAATATGAAAGTAAACATCTAGAATCTGTCTCCATTGTCGAACCTGGGCAAGGGTTCCAACGACTAGAGGGAATGAGTGACAATCCACAAGGACACATAGGAAAGGAAGCAACATTTTTGTGTACTGTAAACCACATAGCTTGCATGCAGTTTTTGTGGTATATCAAATAAATGCAAATATAAACATAAACAGAATTTGCAAAACAAGAGAAAAAACTCTTCAAAGAATTAGAGTTACAGCAAATGAGGAAAAACAAGTGGGAAATGCACAAATACAGTGGGAAATACAAAGTGTTACTCCAGGAACACATTTTTGATCACGAACAGACACACGAATGGTTAAGGAGAGGTGAACTGAAACCGAAGGATGAGAGATTGATAGCTGCAGCCCAGGACAGTGGATTACAGATGAAATGGTTTACAGCGAGCATTGGAAAAAACTGGCAACACAGAGATATGCTGATTCTGTAAGACCTGGAAACAGTGACTCTCCTCATAGCTGGCTGTGAAGTTCTGATGGCAGAAAGGTTCTATACAGCAAGGCACAACAAAGTAGCACGCCTCATCCACTGGAAATTCTGTAAACATTACAACATCACTGTACCTGAAAAACACTGGGATCGTAACCCTAAGAAAATTATAGAGAATGAAGAGGTTATGATCACTTGGGACATTCCTATTCCGACGGATAAGAAACTGGATGTGAGGAGAAAAACACCAGAATATCATAACAGAGGTGTTGGTTCTGAGTGATTATTCTGTGAATGGCGTGGAGAGGCAGAAGAACCTGAAGTACCAAGAAATGCAGTCAGAGACCAAGAAAATGCAGCAGAAAGATACAGAAATATTTCCCATTGTACTGGGAGCCACAGGCTTGATAAAGAAGAATTTCCAAGCAGATCTTGACAAACTATCCATATATGTTATGTCATGAGGCTGGAGCCACGGAAGGTGCAGGTTTAGAAAAAACCCTGTTTTTCATAGAGCTGTGGATATGCAGAAGATGCAATTACCTCGCAGCACAGCTAGAGGGGGCAAGAATAAGCCTACAGAGGCTGAGTCAACGTGCCCAGCCACTGATTGTATGAGTGTTAACCAGCTGCACCTGAAGGCAAGCCCGGGAGTTTCAAAGGTAAAATACCTTTATAAAGGAAAGACAGCCAGAGGGTGTAGGTGTGCAAGGAGTGGAGGAGGAATCCATTCGGAGGAAACTCAGCCGGCAGCAGTTCAGCCAGAAGGAAGGAGGAATGTGGAGAAAGAGAGAGTCCACACGGAGCAAGCCCAGAGGGACAGAATCCAGACGGATAGAGTCCAGAGGGGCAAAGCACAGAGAGACGGAGTCCAGAGAGAGACTGCCAGGACAAGCAGTTTGGCTGGAAGGAGTGACACTCCCAGCCCAAGTAACGTAGCTGGATCAAGCAGCATGACAAGAATAATAACAGCTGAAAGACCTTCCCACGTGTGCTGTGCTTTCTCTGCCAAATCAATGTGTGTATATTTCTAAATTTTGACATGATTGTACAAATCCGTTTCGTTAATCAAACCGCTACCGATCGCTGGAAGTAGCGGTATACAAATGTATGCTAAATAAATAAATAAAATAAAAGAGGAGCACAGAAAGCCAAGGAGCCATGCTTTGAGAGAAACCTACATTCACCGGAGTTCCCTGGATCAGGATTACAAGGTACCAGAAGGAGAGGTTCCTATAGCAAAACTAGCTTTACACAGAAGCACAGAGGTTGGGAATCCTCACCAGGTTTTCCTGGGCTTCAGGAAGGCAAAGTACTGCACAAGGAAACCTGTCTCCAGAGAAAAGTATGTCAGAGAGAGAGCTCCAGGTGTAGCAGCTGCAGGAAGCCAAGGTATGGTGGCTCTTTACTTTTAAAAGAAAGCCTTGCTCCTAGAAGCTCTGATAAAGCAGACGCTCAGTATATGAGAAGAGGGAACAAAGCAGAGCTTTTCAAAACAATACCTAAGAGCTTAACAGGACAGTCTTACTGGAGGCAAAGAAACAGAGACAGACCCTGTAAAACTGTAGCCACAAGGGGAAGCTCTTATTCAGAGGGAGAAGCCAGTGACGCAGAGTCCATGGAAATAGAGTTTGAGAATACTATTCCCATCCCTCAAGAGGAATCTATGGATGGTAGCTTTTGTGTTGCTACTAGCTGTGAGTCCATAGTAGAACTGTAAATATAAAAGAATTCCTGCAATCAGTTGTGAAGTTCATAACAGTTTGTTTGCCTGTTTGTTCAACTTTATTTTGGAGTAAAAGAATCCTCAGTTAAACCCTGCAATCAATTGTGAAGTTTATAACAATTTGTTTGTCTGCTTATTTTGGTGGAACCCTTTATAAAGAAGGACTATCTTCATATTCTTATGTCTTAGTGAACCCTTGCGGTAACAGGGGAAATAAAAGCTTATTACCCTTCACTCTTGGCTTATATAATTCTGTTCTTACAAGGAGCTAAAACTCCAAGGACCAAACTGCACTGGGTCTTAAAGAGCCATTGCTCCTTTAAAATAATATAAATGCGCAGCGTGCCTTTACAGCCATTGGTCACTGGGGGCACCTGACGACATAATGGCGTAGTTGTTTGGATAAGGTTACCGCCCTAAGACGTATGGGAAAAGAAGAAACCACCAGTACTAAGCTGGGAAAACCTGCACCGGAGGAGGAAAACCCGGACCGGAAGAGAAAAAAAACCCGGACTGGAAGAGGAAAACCCGGACCGGAAGAAGGAAATCCGGAAAGGAAGGCCGTGGTGTTGCTGACAGCAGTCACAGAGTGCTACGCCGTGGAGCAGCAGCGTCCTTTTTTTTGGAAGCTGGATCAACACTTCTACCAGGTATAAGGTAGAGGGGCATGACCTGTTTTGGATGCTGGTTTGAAATTTGAAAAAAAAAGGGAAAAGGGGGGCTGATTGTGTTATCAGACCACACTTGTTTTTTTTTTCTGTGTTTTCCTAGGAAATCTCATCAACATGGAGCAGAAAGAGATGTTCGCTTGGATGGCTATGCAGTTCGACAAGCAGAGAGAACTAGCTTGTCAAACACAGCAGCAAGCAATCTTGGCTCTGCAAGAGCAACAAAAACCCGTCTTGCAGATAATGGAGGCTTGGGTAGCCCATCAACAAAAGGTGCAGGAAGCAGCCTCCAGTCATCTGGGACAGAGTTCTGGACTGGGCAACTGTCCGGTAGGACAATGGTCCTATGATTCTTTGACCTTAGGGAAGTTAGCAGTTACAGATGACATCGATGACTTCCTGGACTCCTTCAAAAGGATAGCAGGTTCAGTAGGCTGGCCGAAAGAACAGTGGGCTATTAGACTGGCAGCTTCTCTCACAGGGGAGACGCTGTCGGTCTATAGAGCCATGCCCACCTCGTCAGCAAATGATTATACCGAGGTAGTGAAGGCCATCAGGGATCGCTTGGGTCTGACTCCCCTCGTGTATAATCGCATGCTGAGGGCCGCACACTTTAAAAGAGGTGAGACACCAAAAGCATTGGGACACAGGCTGAGAAGCTTAGCCGCAAAGTGGCTAAGGCCTGATGAGAAAACGGTTGAGATACTAATGGATGTGATAGTCCTAGAGCAATTCATGTCAGCAGTACCCAAAAATGTGCAGAACTTCCTTATCCTGCAGAACTCTCACACCACCGCAGAAGCCATTATCTTGACAGAGAGATATTTGGAGGTGGAATTGGCCACCCAACAAACTGGGGAAGTTTCAAAGATGGCAGTGGGTGCGTTCAAGCAGTCATCAGGAAGTCTCTCACATTGTAAAACCCGTGATATGAAAAATGTTAATGCTGTATTAAGGAGTCACGATAAAAGATGTTTTACCTGTGGGAAAGCGGGTCACGTAAGGAGTGAGTGCCAAGCACGTACTACTCTCATAGGCGAGAACAGAAAGACACTATGTGAAGGGTTTGTGTTGGATGTGACTGTACAAGGGGTTGCTGCCAAAGCTCTTCTTGACTCTGGCGTGGATCAAACTATGATTTCTCGCAAGCTATGGTCTGTGATTAAAGAGCGAGCTGAATCCGCACCAGATCAACCAGAGGGCAAAGTGAAGATAAAATGTGTTCATGGTGCTGCCACATTTTACCCTGTATATAACCTGATTGTGAGAGGTTCGGGAATAATGAGGAAAATGTTGGTTGCTGTAGTACCTAGGTTACCTCAGGAGTTAGTCTTGGGCAGAGACTGGCCCCAGGTTAAAAGAGGCTTAGAAGAAGGCTTAACACCCCGAGAAGCTTTTATGTCCACAGGCACTCCCTCTAAGGGTAAGGTAGTTCCTAGTCCTCTCTTAGGGAAAGCTAAAGGACCCAAACTCAAAGTACAGGAGGAGCCTGTAAAGAAGTTCGCCTTAAAATTTTGTAAGACCTCCAGGCAAGCTCGAAGTCCCTGTCGAGCATCGGCCCAGGCCGCTGGGTATGACTTGTATAGCGCAGAAAGTCAAATTGTTCCAGGCACGGCAGAGCCTTACTTAACACCGGTATTCAACTGAAGCTGCCACCAGGATGCTATCATAGGATTGTGCCCCGCTCGGGCTTGGCCTCCAAGCATTTTATTGATGTAGGTGCTGGGGTGGTGGACCCAGACTACAGAGGTGTCATAAAGGTCCTGCTATTTAATTTTGCAGACAAAGATTTTGAGGTGAGAACAGGAGATCGCATTGCTCAGCTAATATGCGAGCGGGTTGGTTTCCCAATCCTGGAGGAAGTGGATATGATAACCCCCACGAGCCGAGGGATCGGAGGGTTCGGTTCCACCGGTCAAGGTGAGATGAAAAGTTTTGTAGCAGTAACCGGAGAGCAACCGGATGAAGATCTAGGCCCACTTTTGTCTGACTGCAAAACCAATCCTGAGCCGCGCGTCAGTGATGAACTCTCTACAGTACAGTGGCAGCAATTGTCCAGCATGTTGGGGGAGTTCAAGGATGTACTGTTTAGTTGCTCACAAAATAATTACACCTCCCGGGAGAATTATTAGGCAAAGGCCTTATCGTTTGCCGGAGGCGAAAAGGCAAGAAGTCATAACCCAGGTACAAGAGATGATACGTATGGGCGTCATCGAAGAATCACGAAGTCCGTGGAATAGTCCGATTGTTCTGGTGCCTAAACCAGACGGAACCATGAGATTTTGTATCGATTTCCGCCAGGTCAACGAGATATCCACCTTCGATGCATATCCAATGCCCCGAGTAGAAGAGCTGCTAGACAGACTGGGTCAAGCTAAGTTCCTCACGACCTTGGATATGACCAAAGGATATTGGCAGGTGCCCCTGACCAGAGAAGCACGCCCCAAAACAGCCTTTAGCACTCCACTCGGGCTGTATCAATTTAGGAGTTTGCCCTTTGGGTTACACGGAGCAGCTGCGACCTGTCAGAGGTTAATGGACATAGTTTTGCGTCCTCACCAAAATAATGCCACCGCCTATATGGACGACGTAGTCATCCGCAGTGCCACCTGGGATCAACACTTGCTCCAAGTAAGAGCGGTGTTAACAGCGATGAGACAAGCGGGTTTAACCCTAAATCCCGAAAAATTTATTACATGTTCCCTGTAAGTATTAGCGTATGTGTCTCATATCCCCTCCTGTTCAATGTATCCCCCAATTGACCGCTTTGACCCGGTGAAAAGCGGGATATAAATACAGCTAAATAAATAAATAAATAAATAAATGTTTGCTGCCCCAGAAGTCAAATATCTAGGACATCTGGTAAGCCAGGGTACGGTCCGTCCCTTATTGAATAAGGTGTAGAGTGTAAGAAATTTTCCCGTTCCCCAAAACAAAAAGCAACCGTGAAGCTTTTTGGGCCTTATTGGGTATTATAGGCGCTTTCTTCCCCACTTCGCAGAGGAAAGCGCGTTATTCACCGAAATGTTGAAGAAAAACGCCCCGAACGTGCTGCACTGGACATCAGATGCGGATGAAGCCTTCCAGAAATTAAAAGAGAAGTTGTGCAGGACACCAATATTGTGAGGTGTGGATTTCCGCCAACAATTCCTGCTTCAGACGGATGCTTCGGAACTCGGCTTAGGGGCCATCCTTTCCCAGGTGCAGGAGGGTGCTGAACATCCCATCATGTTCCTAAGCAGGAAGTTGTCTCAAGCGGAGAAAAAGTACTCAACAATTGAAAGGGAGTGCCTAGCTATAAAATGGGCAGTAGAGTCTTTAAAATTCTACCTAACAGGAAGGAAATTTATTCTTATTACCAATCATGCCCCGCTGAAATGGTTAAGCCACATGAGAAACAATAATAGTCGCCTAACCAGATGGTACATGGCATTGCAGCCATACGAATACAAAGTAGAACACAGAGCAGGAAAGCTGCATTATAACGCAGATGCAATGTCAAGGATTACGTGCTGTAGTAAAGATGAAAACTCAGCCCGTAATATTTTAAGACGGGGATGTGTCATGAGGCTGGAGCCACGGAAGGTGCAGGTTTAGAAAAAAACCCTGTTTTTCATAGAGCTGTGGATATGCAGAAGATGCAATTACCTTGCAGCACAGCTAGAGGGGGCAAGAGTAAGCCTACAGAGGCTGAGTCAACGTGCCCAGCCACTGATTGTATGAGTGTTAACCAGCTGCACCTGAAGGCAAGCCCGGGAGTTTCAAAGGTAAAATACCTTTATAAAGGAAAGACAGCCAGAGGGTGTAGGTGTGCAAGGAGTGGAGGAGGAATCCATTCGGAGGGAACTCAGCCGGCAGCTGTTCAGCCAGAAGGAAGGAGGAGTGTGGAGAAAGAGAGAGTCCACACGGAGCAAGCCCAGAGGGACAGAATCCAGATGGATAGAGTCCAGAGGGGCAGAGCACAGAGAGACGGAGTCCAGAGAGAGACTGCCAGGAGAAGCAGTTTGGCTGGAAGGAGTGACACTCCCAGCCCAAGTAACGTAGCTGGATCAAGCAGCACGACAAGAATAATAACAGCTGAAAGAGGAGCACAGAAAGCCAAGGAGCCATGCTTTGAGAGAAACCTACATTCACTGGAGTTCCCTGGATCAGGATTACAAGGTACCAGAAGGAGAGGTTCCTATAGCAAAACTAGCTTTACACAGAAGCACAGAGGTTGGGAATCCTCACCAGGTTTTCCTGGGCTTCAGGAAGGCAAAGCACTGCACAAGGAAACCTGTCTCCAGAGAAAAGTATGTCAGAGAGAGAGCTCCAGGTGTAGCAGCTGCAGGAAGCCAAGGTATGGTGGCTCTTTACTTTTAAAAGAAAGCCTTGCTCCTAGAAGCTCTGATAAAGCAGACGCTCAGTATATGAGAAGAGGGAACAAAGCAGAGCTTTTCAAAACAATACCTAAGAGCTTAACAGGACAGTCTTACTGGAGGCAAAGAAACAGAGACAGACCCTGTAAAATTGTAGCCACAAGGGAAAGCTCTTATTCAGAGGGAGAAGCCAGTGATGCAGAGTCCATGGAAATAGAGTTTGAGAATACTATTCCCATCCCTCAAGAGGAATCTATGGATGGTAGCTTTTGTGTTGCTACTAGCTGTGAGTCCATAGTAGAACTGTAAATATAAAAGAATTCCTGCAATCAGTTGTGAAGTTCATAACAGTTTGTTTGCCTGTTTGTTCAACTTTATTTTGGAGTAAAAGAATCCTCAGTTAAACCCTACAATCAATTGTGAAGTTTATAACAATTGTTTGTCTGCTTATTTTGGTGGAACCCTTTATAAAGAAGGACTATCTTCATATTCTTATGTCTTAGTGAACCCTTGCGGTAAAAGGGGAAATAAAAGCCTTATTACCCTTCACTCTTGGCTTATATAATTCTGTTCTTATAAGGAGCTAAAACTCCAAGGACCAAACTGCACTGGGCCTTAAAGAGCCATTGCTCCTTTAAAATAATATAAATGCGCAGTGTGCCTTTACAGCCATTGGCCACTGGGGGCACCTGATGACAGTTACATCTTATGAACTCCAGAAGGAAGCTCTCTTTGACACGATGCAAGCACTCCTTCAAGCATTAGCAGTAAATTTGAGAGTCTGAGATCATATGGCACATACCCTGGCTTAGAGGTGAGATTCATGACTGCCATGGTTTGTGCAAAACTAACCCATTTGGAGAAACTGCCCCAAGGGAAGCTCTAAAGAGTCATCAGGTAACAGCAAGAGCCAGGTAGAGAATGTTGAGTCACTACACTACCATGGTACATCTCCATTTGAGGCAATCTGAGTGAACCCTAAGAAAGCAATTAACACACAAGCTCAGTGATGTCATTTCTATCACCAAGCCCCTCTCTTCTGTTGGATGCTTGCATCAAATCTGGCTGCCCCTTCCTTTCAAAGCTCTTGATGACAGACTCATCCAAACTCGTCTGAGGAGCTCATCTCAATGGGTTTCACACTATAAGGTTATGGTCATCCAGGAAAATCAGAGAACACAATCAATAAATTAAAGATAATAGTCAATAGACTGGAGGAGTAACCTAATAGTGCACTGGCTTGGGAACCAAGAGACCAGGGTTTGATTCCCAT
Organism: Ichthyophis bannanicus; assembly: GCA_033557465.1. NCBI lineage: Eukaryota > Metazoa > Chordata > Amphibia > Gymnophiona > Ichthyophiidae > Ichthyophis > Ichthyophis bannanicus. The sequence goes on along the minus strand of CM066032.1, from coordinate 196,830,838 downwards.
TAGCACATTTTGGGCAAGTTACTTAATCCTCCATTATCTAAGGAAAATCCATTTTTCAGATATTTATTTATTTAAGAGGTGGTTTTTTAAAAATGTTTTTATATGTTGGTGCAGTACTTTTTAAACTTTTATCTTGTATAACCCCATTTTAACAACTGAAAATTCACGTGACCCCAGATGATGATGAAATCAAAATAGCAGGTCTCCAGCCAGGAATCTACTGTATATACCTTTTGGGAACCTGACACATATTTGTGACATGGATGGACACTGCTGGAAACAGGATATTGGACTTAATGGACCTTTGACCTTATGCAGTATGGCATATCTTATGTTCCCTTCCCTGCACTCATTTATAGCATGAAGGCACAGCAATAGTCAGCAGCAACAGTCAGCAAAGGGTTCCTTTAGTCAGTGTGCAGTGTGTACTTACAGACCTCAGTACTCAGCATGGGTTTCCAGTCTCAGGAGGGTACAAGGGCCTATGAATGTTCACTGGCTCACAAGCCACATGCTGACTGGTGACTGCCACTGCTTGGCATAAGTTATAGGAAAGTCCAGAGAGAAGGGGAAATGGCCATGTTTCTGTGACCTCATCCACTGATGATGTGACCCCATTTGGGGTCCCAACCCCAGGTTTGGGAACCACTGTGTTAGTGAGAGGAGAAAGTGCAAAAATGGTATTGTCAGACTGAAGGGCGAAGAAGGGGAATATGTAGAAGCTGATGAGGATAAAGTGGAATTGCTTAACAAATATTTTTGTTCTGTGTTCACAAACGAAGGGCCAGGAGCAGGACCTCAGAAACACCCACAAATAGGAACAGAAGTGAAGGGGATTTTGAACACTTTCAGAAGACTGTGTTTTTGAGGAACTAGTTAAACTAAAAGTAGACGAAGCATTGGGGCCAAATGGGATACATCTGAGAGTATTGAAGTACTTAGGAAAATTCTAGCTGCTCCACTGTCTGACCTTTTCAATGCTTTAGAGTCAGGGATGGACCCAGAGGACAGGAGATGAGCGCAGAAAAGTGGAAGTATGGCTGAGGTTGGGGAACTGCAGGCTGGTTAGTCTGATTTCTGTGGTGAGTAAATTAATGGAAACGCTGCTAAAACAGATGATAGTGAGGTTTCTGGAGTCCAATGGATTGCAGGATCTGAAGCAGCATGGTTTTACTAGAGGCAGGTTTTGTCAAGCAAATCTAATTAATTTCTTTAATTGGACAACCAGAGAATTAGACAGAGGTAGAGCCCTAGATGTGGTGTACTTAGATTTCAGTAAATCCTTTGACACCATTCTGCACAGACGACTTATAATTAAATTGAGCACCCTCCGGATGGACCCTAAGTGACTGACAATGTTAGAAAATGGTTGAGTGGGAGGAGACGAAGGATACAAGTAAATGGAGCTCTCTCAGGGGCAATTTCTCCAAATGGTTAGTTTTGCACATACGATGACTCTTTGAGGAGAAGGATGTTGCCTGTGATGTGCCTTGGGGATCTGCCCTTGGTTTGACTCTTTTTAAGGTTTTTGTTAGTGATATTGCAGATATTGCAGATCTTGTTAGTTTGCCTCTATGCAGATGATACTAAAATCTGTAATAGACACTGAGGAAGGAGATGATAACATGAGGAGGGATCTAGTGAATATTGAAGAACAGGCAAGAATTTGGCAGTTGAGATTTAATGCTAAAAAATGTAGGGTTATGTATTTGCGCTGCAAAAATCCAAGGGAGCAATACAGTATAGGGAGTGAAGTACTTCTGTCCATGAAAGAAGAGCAGGACCTGGATGTGATTGTTTCTGATGATCTTAAGGTGGCTAAACAGGTAGAAAAGATAGCAGCAAAAGCCAGAAGGATGCTTGGGTGCACAGGGAAAGAATGACCAGCAGGAAGAAGGAAGTAATAGTGCCTATGTATATGTTTTTGATGAGACTTTATTTGTAGTATTGTGTAAAATTCTGGAGACCACACCTTCAAAATGATATAAACAGGATGGAGTCATTGCAGAGACTGACTATCAGAATGGTCAGTGGGCTTCATCATAAGGCATATGGGGACAGACTTGAAGATCTCAATATACTAACTTTTGAGAAAAGGCGGGAGAGGGGCAATATGATAGAGATGTTTAAATTCCTCCATGGCATAAATGCACAGGGGGAGAGCATCTTTCAATTAAAAGAGAGCTCTGCAACGAGGGGGCATATGATGAAGGTGAAAGGGGATAGACTCAGAAGTAATATACAGAAGTACTTCTTTATGGAAAAAGTGGTAGATGCATGGAATAGTCTCCCAGTGGAAGTAGTAGAGATGAGAACAGTATCCAAATTAAGAAAGCATGGGACAAACACAAAGGAACTCTAAAGGAAAAAAAAGGACTGGAAGGGCAGGCTGGATAGGCCGTATGGTCTTTATTGGCTGTCATGTTTCTATGTTTCTATTCTCAGGGTCCTGGATTGCTTTGCAGTGTTCTGGTCATGAAAAATGTTCCCCCACTGAACAACTACCTTGGTCTAATTTGTGATGTCTGATATTGTCTCTGTGTGGATTGATTCTTTATTTATTTATTTATTTTATTTAACAGTTTTTTTATATACCGCCCCTTCCAGAGATCAGGGGCGGTTCACATTGAACAAAAATCAATATACTTCTGTATATTTTACATGGAACTTGTGTTAACTATATACACATTTTGTTACATTGAACATTCTTGTTTTGTTACATTGAACATTCTTGTTTTCAACATTTGACCCATTAAAGATAAGAATCATTTCATACAGGTAAATCCATCTCATATATATGCTAACACAGAGACTAGCTTCAAAATCATATCGACTCCTAAAGTGGCTCATATGTGTCAATATGTATAGATCTCAGTGCTTAGATACCAAGGAACGTAAATCATTCACACTGTCTGGATCAAATTTGGTATTGATAATAAATGCAATAACTAATATCCTACAATCGCCCAATTTTTCTCAGTAAAAATTCATATGAAATATGGACCATCATATCACTGAGATTCAGTGCATATCTTGCCACTTAGCACAGCTTAGTAAAAATGCCCCTAACTGTTAATGCATGCTGGAGCACTCACTAACCAACATGTGTGGGGCTGCTCTATCAGCACACATGCTAAACAGAGAGCACATGGTTAATTCCATGCTATCTGCTTAGTGTGTGATGTGGAGGGGTGAAGAGAGGTTGTGACTGCACATCACAGAGCAGGGGTTGGCAATGCATGTTCACCATCAATGTTGCAATTAGCGTGGATGCATTTAACGCCACCTCAATGGGATCATTGGTCCTCTTAAAATAAATATATTTGTATATATTTTATGCAACTAAAATCCATTGTTCATTTAATAAATCATTCATTAAACTGATCATTCTTTAGTTGGACTATCAGTTGTTTCTATTCACCAATCAGTCAGTAAAAAATATACAAATTTAAAGGGCCCTCCTCTTTGAATAGACAATGGAATGGTCTCCAACACAACCAAATTCGCAATTTAAGAAACCTGCAGCCAAAGAGGAGAGCTTCTTGGGTACAACCCCCACTCCCAAACAAATCACAACAAATACGTACAGCATATAGCTTACCTCAAATTCATCCTATAATATTTAGACTCCCTTTTTGTTAATAAGATGTATGAATGCTAAGGGATTTTAAAGCTAAAATTATAGACATTGACTATTAAGAAATGAGGTAAGTTTGCTATGATACAAATCATAGCGACAATGTATAATGTAATAGATTTTAGCAGATAATGTACCATTTGGTCCATGCTGTCTGCCGAGTGACGTGCTGAGTGCTTAGGAGGTGTCATGTCCCTTTCTTCAGCTGGGCTGAATACAAATGTCAGATCAGCAGTAGCTTAATGAATAAGACTGGAGTCCTCTTTGTGTGTGGGAAGAAAATATATACTGTATGCGTTTGATTCTGAAGCTTCCCAGACATATCTTCTGTTTCATTTATTGCCAGAATTGGTCATGTCCTACCCTTTGGATGTGAGGGAAATTGAAAGATTTTGCTAATTTGGATGGATTTTGCATACTGATTTTTATAGATTAAATAAGTAAAAAAAACACTAAAAAACAAAACTAAAGGCTCAGTCAAAAGAAGGAATTTAGAATTTTAGCTATGTGTTTTGAACTAGAAATTATTTAAAGAAATCTGGCAGTCTTGCTTTCTTCCCAGAGGTGCCCACTGTGATCAACAGAACTAGCTGCCAGTGGGAGCCAGCTTATTCCCTTTTTGCTACTTAATACCACATAATAGCAATGGCACAACTGTTACTTTTAGATAAGAGTAAGATTTATCATGCATTGCTTGGCACAGGGTGACACACACTTCCTTCTGCGCTCTATAGAAGCCATCCTAACGGCAGTGTTGTTTTTCTTTTAAACTCAGTTCTATATTTTAAATATTTTTATGATGGAGGGAGCAAGGGTAGATGGTAAATTTACGGGATTCCATTGTTTTCTGTCATTTCAATATTTCTTTCCATATCCTGCATGCCTATCAAATGCAACCAGGTATTAAAAGCCAAGTGCAGCTGATGCATGGCTGTGTAACGATACTGTTATGCTGTGACATTTCTGATACACTGTGAAATTCACACCACATGTGCTTATGAACACTATCCCCTGTCATCTGTGCACTGTCACCATGACTGGGTCCCCCATTTCCTCTTTCACATGCACAAAGAAAACAATGCACTAACCAAGTCTGAAGGAGGCTGGAAAGAAGCACAGAGAGCTCAGTATGAACATTCCTTCTGTTGCCTGTCTTGATTTGCTCTGATTCAAGACATAAAATAATTGCATTTATTAGAAAAAACCCCTAATAAACATGATTCCTGAAGCCACTAATTGGAATTGCCCAAAGCAGGGTACAAAAGTTAAAAAGTATACACTTAGGAGGTAAGAACATAAAAATTACTATACTGAGTCAGACTAAAGGTCAATTATACCCAATATCCTGTTTTTAGCTGTGGACAATCCAGATCAGAAGTACCTGAGTGTTTTTTTAAGTGCTGTCAAATCAATGCTGACTCCTGGCAACCTCTGGGTTTTCTTGGCAAGGTACTATCAGAGGGAGGTTGCTAGGCCTTTTCTTTTGAGGCTATGGAGGGTAAAGTGACTTGTCCAAGATATGCTGGTGGGAATTGAACCCTGATACAAGGCTGTTGCTCTAATTCAGGGGTTGGCAAGTCCAGTCCTGGAGAGCCGCAGACCAGTCAGGTTTTCATGATGTCCCTAATGAATATTCATGAGATCTATTTGCATCCACTGCCTTCCATTGTATGGAAATAGGTCCATGAATATTCATTAGGGACATCATGAAAACCTGACTGGTCTGTGGCTCTCCAGAACCGGACTTGCCCACCCCTGCTCTAATTGATAGGCTACTCCTCCACCCCCAAGTAGCTGGTAGGATCCCAAAAAGTAGCAAGGTTCGGTGTTGCTTATATTTAGAGATAAGCAATGTATTTCCCTAAGTCTATCTTCATAAGAGTTTATGGGTTTTTCCTCTAGGAACTGGTGCAAACCTTTCTTTAAACCTTTCTTTCTTCGACAACTGATTTTACCACATCCTACAGCAAAGAATTTTGGAGCTCAACTGTGCACTGAGAAAAATAAATATTTTTTCTGACTTGCATGTACTACATGCACTGAGAAAAATAAATATTTGTTCTGACTTGCATGTACTACTTAGTAACATGGGGAACCAGTATGGGGATCTGCACCACTCCACTGCCCTACTCTCTACCAAATCATCCCTGCAACACCTCAACCCCTGTTAGTCTAACCTCTGTAGTGAGTAAATTATTGGAAACCCTGATGAAAGAGAAAATAGGGAGTTTTCTGGAGTCCAATGGATTACAGGATCGGCGGCAGCATGGATTCACCACAGTCAGGCCTTGTCAGACAAATCTGATTGATTTCTTTGACTGGATGACCCCAGGTAAATGGAGCTCACTCTGAGGAGGATGTTACCAGTTGTATGCCACAGAGATCTGTTCTTGGTCTGATTATTTTTAATATCTTTGTTAGTGATATTGCAGAAGGGCTGTCAGGTAAGGTCTGCCTTTTTACACATGATACCAAAATCTGTAATAGAGTAGCCACCCAGGAAGGAATAGATAACATGAGGAGGGATCTAGCTAAGCTTGAAGAATGGTCGAGAATTTAGCAGCTGAGATTTAATGCTAAAAAATGCAGGGTCATGCATTTGGGCTGCAATAATCATAGGGAGCAGTACAGCATAGGGAGCGAAGTACTTCAGTCTACAAAAGAAGAGCGGGACCTAGGCATGGTTGTGTCTGATGATCTTAAAGTAGCTAAACAGTTAGAAAAGGCAACAGCAAAAGCTAGGAGGATGCTTGAGTGCATAGGGAGAGGAATGGCAAGCAGAAAAAAGGCAGTGATAGTGGCTCTGTATAAGTCTTTGGGCGACCTCATTTGGATGATTGTGTGCAATTCTGGAGACCACAACTTCAAAAGGATATAAAAAGGTTTGAGTTGGTGCAGAGGGTGGCTATTAAAATGGTTAGTGGTCTATGTTATAAAGCATATGAGGATAGACTTAAGGATCTTAATATGTATATGTTAGAGGAAAGGCAGGCTAGAGAAGACATGATTGAGACATTTAAATACCTCCATGGCATAAATGTACAGGAGGAGAGCCTCTTTCGATTAAAAGCAAGCTCTGCTATGAGGAGACATAGGATGAGGGTGAAAGGGGATACACTCGGGCTTAATATGTGGAAATATTTCATTACGGAAAAAGTGGTAGTTTCTCTGTTACACCTTTACCTTCTACGGTTTTTCTCGCCTCATTCCACATTTGACCCTTGCCCTTTGCAAGTGTGTACTGCTTCTTGTTTGGAAAGTAATTTTTCAGGCACCTTATCCTCAATCCGTCCCTTACTATATAAAAACTGTCAGCATATGAAAAGCTTTCACGTAAAATGTCCACGTGGAAAGAGAAACTGACCTATGTAGAAAAGCCACTGCTTCAGCTTGCCAAGTCTCCAAAGGTGCTCCAGAATTGCTGCTCCCTCCGCATACGCTTCCAGGGCTAATGATCAGAAGAAACACTATTTGTAGCAGGAAAGAGAGTTAGCACTTTGATTAGCAGATTCTGGAACATGTCTAGCCATCCCAACAATATTCAGATGCAAGCAATACAGGAGAAAGGCGCGCATTCATGCCGAAACCCAGAGATATCTAGAAGAATGCTAGTTGATAACCTACTAACTTATCAAAGAGCTAAAACATATCCATTCTTTTATGCCCTAAAAAAGAAGATAATCTAATTTTTGTCGGATTGTTTGCCTTGAAAGGGAACAATCCCTCTCTCGTAGCAAACCCTCCTTTTTTTTGTTCAAATAAAAGAGTGCACGCACCCTTTCCCCTTTTCACCGAGGCAAAATTATAAAATTAAGCTGTCTCTCGAAATATGTAAAGCAAACATTACTTAGCTCCAAATCCGACATGACCCAGTCTCCAATCTATGAATCAGCTCAGCTGTAATAGAACCGATAAATGGAATATGGAGTACGGGCGTTTATCGGATGCAAGCCAGCATTTCATGAAGTCTCACAATTGTTGTTTCATTGTGCTCTTCATAGCTTGTCAATGGATCTTCCTCTGAAGACGTATATAATAAATTTACACGATATCGCGTTTCAAACCATGAATCTCCTGGTTCTTCTTCACAAACAACCTGAACATTCGGGGAATGGTAGTGTTTGCAGTTGCGGAACACCACCTCCCTGTCTCTGGGCGGGACCAGGGCAACATGTGTGCAATCAATAGCTCCCATCACGTGTGGTATCCCCGCAATCCACTGGAATGCCTGGCCAGGGCCCCCCACTGTTGCCCACTGTTAAGAATTGTAATGTAATTCCTAACCCAGCTGACCATGGCCCGCAGTACCTGATGGAGACAGCGCGAGAAGATGGGCCTGCTTATCCCTCCCACTGCGGCCACTAAGGATCGGAAGCAGCCAGAGGCAAAGAAATGTAGGGCAGAGAGGAACTTCGCCAATCCCGGTATGGCATGTGATCGGGCAGTCCGGTGCTCGAGGTCAGGTCTCAGATCCTCATAGATCTCTCTAATAGCCCCTGTGCTCAGATGGTAGAGGGAGATGACCTGGTACTCACGAATGTCCTGGAGCTGGGGCCTGGGCCTGTAGAGGCGAGGCAGGCAAGGGCATGCCTCAGCATGCCTATGGTGCCATGCTGGACATACCTCGGCCTGTGGAGCCTCCACAGTGGCAGGTCGGTGTTACAGCGGGACTGCACCCATGCCCAGTTCCACAGCCCCAAGGACACCATCTCCCTCATCAGGCAAGCACAGCTCTTCGACTCCCAGCAATGCCACCACTGCACAACCCGCATGGTCAGTGTGAGCCATCATGGACAGAGGCCTTGAGAGATGTGGGGAGCTAAATATGTTGTAGGGCGTGGCAACTAATCAGAAGCAGCATAACGCACACAAGCAACAGACTTACAAACCGCACAGTATGCATGGAAGTGGAACATCGTAGCACATGCACTAGCGCACGTACCACAACACACAAGCACACCTTGTGATTGGATCATGCAGAGCGCGCGTGGGAAGGGTGGAGTGCGCATAGAAAGGGGAGGGTTTGAATTTGAATAATGTTAATAAAGATATAAATAAAAAAAAAGAAAGGGGAGGGGCACATGGTGTGTCGACACGCGTGTGCGCGTGCACAACGTACGCATAGATGCAACGCGTGGGGTACCTATGCATGGCAGAGCCTGCTGTAGCAATGGCATAGCACACTGAGCAAAACTACATACCAGAAACGAAAGATGTGTGGCACCGAATATGGAAGAGGACACAGCACCCGTGGATGTAGGGGCAGATAATGAAGAGGTCCAAATGTACAGAACGTAAAGCGACAGGTGCGTAATGGCATAGAGCGCGTATGAACGTGCATTATGCTCAACACGCACATTGCACGCATGCATACCGTAGAGCAACGCCGAAGGGGGGCAGAGCCTGTACAGCACACCATGACACATGTGCGAGACATGACCTACGCCACCCCCTGTAGGCATAGGAATGTGCGTTGCACAACATACCACATATTTAAAAGGGGCACAGCAGGTCAGCAATGGCGGCACATGATGGCACAGAGTGGAGCACCAGAGATGACCGAGAGTGACCCGAGCAGCCACCAGGCAGCTGTGTACCCTACAGAGGAGGAGCCTGAGGGGGCGAGGCAGGCCCATCCAGCCACAGCCAGGGGGTGCAGCAACAGCATGGAGGTGTGGCAGGTGGCAGGTGCCATCACAGTCCAGTGCCGGACGATGCCAGGAGGAGGGCATCCCACTACAACCAAGAGGAGAATGAGCTCCTCCTGGCAGCCATCCTGGAGCGCTACGAGGTGCTATTTGGACATCTCAGCAGCACCACCACCACCATTAGCCAGAGAAATGAAGGATGGGAGGAGGTCATGACAGCAGTGGCCACAGCAGAGGGACCCACCTGCGATACCGAGAGTATTAGGAAATGCTTCCGTGACATCAAGTGTTCGGTCTGGGCTCGTGCCATCGCTGAGAGGCGCCATGCCTGTACAACAGGAAGGGGTGCACCACATGGAGCCACACTGTCGCCGCTGGAACAGCAACTGGCCGACAGACTGGGGCCCATCTACCTCCATGGCCTGCCGCCTGAGCTGGATACAGTGGACCCACATGCAGGTGGGACATAGGAATGTGTTCTAGGGTGTGCCAACACACAGGGGTTGGGGGGAGGCTGGCCATAGGACAATGCACGGACAGGGTAACAAGAGGGATAATGTGGCCACCAGTGACAGGTGCAGCACAGTGGCCATGGGTGATGGCGGCAGTGAAGGCCCATGTGGCATATCATTGACATCTCACTGGAGACCTGTGACAGCGATACAGCAGCTGAGGGTGGCTGGCACAGGCTGGGCCACACTGGAACCAGGGGGCCATGGGAGGGTGATGTGATGATGGTGCACATGGGTGAGGGTGGGTGGGCATGAGGCAGCAGGCGCAGAGGGGGACAGGCAGGGGCAGGGATAATTGACCACCTATGTGCAGTGGAGCCACACTGGAGGGGGCGGGGGGGCAGCATAGTGCCTGGTGCTGCAGGGTGCGTTGGTGATGGTGTCCCCTTTCACCCACATGTGTGGTGGGTGGTGGTGGTGGTACGGATGCGATGTGTGATGGCAAACAATGGGGTGGCTTTCCTGAAGTGGGTAGGGCAGGGGGCAAGGGGGATGTGAGGGCAGCCCCAGATGCTGGACATGGGGCAGGCCACCATTCAGGGGTGGCATGGGTAGGGTGGCTCGCGCGGCAAGGTCAGACCCATGTGGCATACACACATCCATGCACCCACACTGCACAGCCACCCAATGTGGAATGCTGATTGTGCCGACACTGCCCCATGCCACCACGGGGCATGCACCCCTGTGCACGGATCCCTGCCACCACAGGGCACACCTGTCCCAGGCAATGGTGGCCCACCAACCCAAGCAGTACTCCAGCAGTCCCAGCAGTGTACGTGGCCCATATCCAGTTGCATGCATACACATCCACCAGTGAGGCACCGCTGACACCGGGGACACATACAACTGATGGTGCACCACACGCCCCTGCCCTGGAATAGTCCCCGGCCACATATACACAGCTGGGGACAGCCCTGATTGCCCCATGTATCCCGTGGCCCACCCTGCCTGGCAGGTCACGATGGGACAGGTACATGTAAGTGGCTGGCCAGGCACGGCACAACTGAGCTGTGTACCCTCACCCTCCACAGGTGACATACATGCCATGGAGGTGGCTGCAGAGGTGGAGCCCCCTGGGCCCAGACCATGTCCCCCATCTGAGGCGGGCATGGATGTGGAGGTGCCCGAGGAGGACGAGGCAGTGCTGGAGGTGGAGGAGGATGCAGCAGTACACCACCTCTCAGAGGACAGTGTGGCGGAAGATGAGGCAGGTGACAGCAATGTCACGGCGGGGGCTGCAGCTGGTGGCACAGCTGGACCACCCTCCCCAGGTACAGCACCACGGCCCGCACAGGCAGCCATCCACCAGGTCATCAGGGAGATGCGTTCCCACTCTGAGGCAGTGCATGAGAATGCAGAGGGTGAGTGGCTGATCCGTCTGGCCAGCTATTTCATGTGTACAGGTGGAATGTGCAACCCATGTCTCACGGCTTCCACCGTGTCTCACCCACAGGCATACAGATGGTATTGCGTGAGATGGCAGCAGGACAGGACCGTCTGCGGCGTGAGGTGCAATGCCAACAACTGGTGCTGGGCGGCCTCCTCCACGAGGTGCAGACACTGAATGACATGGCAGGGTCAATGGCAGCCAGCATGGCCAGGATGGTGGCGGTGCACGAGGCCATGTTGGCACACATGGGCCAGCCGGTTGAAGCACCGCCAGTGGCAGGAGCAGCACCCACCCCACGTGGTGCTCAGGGATGTGGCAGATGTGGCAGAGGATGTGGGGGGGGGTGTAGGTGGGGGGTTCCATGTGCACAATAAATAATGTCATCACAGGTGTAACTTGTGGCCATGTGTCCATGCCGTCAGCTGAATGGCCCATGTCCCCCTGTCATACATGTGGCCGCCCTGGGCACATGTCCCTTGCACTTCCCTGCTCAGGGTGCCCCTCCCCTACCAATCCCTGCTGGTCATGACACGGGCCTCCCCTGCCCCCCTGCCACCCCCACACACATGGCCATCACCCGGAATGGCCATGTCTGCCCCCACACCCTCCCCTGTGCCCATCCCCCAGGCCCCCCCTGGAACACAGCCCTGTCATGCACATCCCACCCTCCCCTGCTATATCTGTGCCACAACCTGCACACAGGTCCCCGCCCTGGGTGCCCTGTGACCCGCCCACGTGTGTTCACATCCCCTGCCACTGGCAACATATCCAGGCCATGGCACAGTCCTCACCCCCTGGTGCCCCAGTGCCACCTACCCTTGCCTCTGCCACCACCCCCCCCCCCCGGTGTAACTGCTGCCCCTGGGTTCACGCAGGCCCATTCTGTCCCCATGGATAACCCAGCCAGACGGGGCATCTGTGGCAGTGCCGCCGCTGTCTGTCCAATCTGCCCCATGCCCACCAGCGCCACCGTCGCTACCGTACCTGCATGCACCGTACTGAGCAGGACCCATGTCCAATGTTCCCTCTAATTTTCTGTAGGCTGTGTGCGCATAAAATATCAGCTGTGTGGCTTTTGAAGGAAGGTTAAATTTTTGTGCACCACATAACGACACTCAGAGTTATATACTTTAAAATTTGACTACACGTCAGAATACAGTATGTACACCACATTGATTTTAATCAAATTAAATGAAAATAGACGATTACTAAATGAAGCGGAAAATTTCTAGTAATTACAATCACAACTTTTAAATTTTAAGACGTCTGTGTTTTCTATCAGAATCAGAACCGTAATTTTTGTGCGCTCTATTGTAAAGTATGTGCGCTCACTTGGCGAGGTGTGTGCGCGCGCACACGCGCACAGCTTAGAGGGAACAGTGCCCATGTCCATCCTGCAGCACCTCCGCTGCTGGCGCTCCATGCACATTGTGCCCCACCTACTGGTCTGTCCCTGCTCCACAGTTGCCCCACTCACTTCTGTCCTCATCCTCCACCCCTGCCCCTGTGCTGCTGGCATACCGTACTGCATACGGGTCCCCTGCCATTGCCCCCTCCCCCTCATGGCCCCCCCACCGCCCTCTCCACCGACCCCCCACCCCGCTCCCCCGTCCTGCACCCAACAGTGATCCACACTGGGTCGCGGCCCCATCTATGCCCTATGGGGTCTGTGCCCCCAAATGCAGGTCCACCCACACTGCTGATCCTACCCCCGCCCACTGATGTTTGGGCCGTGCCATGGGCCTGTCCCCAGAGGACATTCCCCCCTCACCGCCATGATACCTCCTGGTATCGGCACACCCTGGGGGACACACAGGGACATGCACACACCTGGCAATCACACCCCACATGCCATGTTGCGAAATGAGACACTGGGACGCTTTGATCATGGCAACAACAGAGGTTTATTTACATTAGGGGTGGGTTACAAAGGCATGCTGTGGGCTTCCGAGGGTCCTGACCCTGCCGGCCCTACCCCACTGGTGTTGTCATCCCTGGGGCACAGGGCACCAGAGGGCAGGGGTGATGTTGGTCTGGCTGGCACTCACACCCCCTGGGGGCCGCCCTGGCCAGGTGGCTGGTCAGCTGTGCCTGCTGTGAGTATGTCGCACAGCATGTGCAGCTGGTCAGCCACCACGCTCATGGTCACTGCCATCTGCCCTACAGCTTGGCTCTGCTCCCGCAGGGCGTATGCCTACATGCACATCACCACAGCCATGTGGAGGCCGCACATGCACCCACACAGACACACATCACCCCTTGTCTATGTGGCTGCGTGTGCAGCCTGCCATCCTGCGCTGATGTGCGCAGGCTCTGCGCCCGGATGGGGTACGTTACCGGCGCCATGGGGAAGATGGCAGGGGCCCCCAGCGCCCTGTGATGGCCTGTGCCACTCTAGGCTGGCCATGCCTCCATGCTCTCCCCCTACCCCCCACCCGCCACCTCCCCACACCCCTGCTTCCCCCTCCCCCCTCCCCACACCCCCTCCTCCCCGCTTCCCGCTCCCTGCCTCCCCCTCCCTGCTCCCCTCTGACCCCCCACACCCCCCTCCCCATCCATGCTCCCCTCCCTCTCCCTGCTGCCGCCTCCTCCCTCCACTCCGGCCACTCTGCCCTCTGCCACTTCAGGGCTCATCCGCTGTTGCTCTTCTGGCACTGGCTGGCCATCTCCAGCATCCAGCCCTGCTGGTGCCTGGTCTCCAGCTGCATCCGCTGTGGGGGTAAGACATATATTAGCACCACGGTAACGCATCTTGCACACCATGCACACATGCGGCCACAATGGCTGCTGTCCCACGGAGCCTGTCATGGCGCATGGCACTGCCTGTGCCACTCACCATTCTGTTGGTGCCGTTGGTCGCATAGCACCTGTGCCAGGATTTGTGGGTAGCATAGCCTCAGATCACAGCCCTTTTTACGAAGGTCTTCCACCTGTGGGTACAGAAATGGTTGGGACCATTAGGGGGCATGCATCCCTCGCTATCTGCTGTTGCTCATCATAGAGTGGCTGGCTGACTCTGCTGTGTGTTATCTGTCCCCCACTTCCTGTTGCTTCCGCCATCCGCATCTGTGTGGGTGCAGCTGCACATATCTTTCGACCTAGGTGCCGTGGGCATACACCTCATGGCCCCCTTCCCGAGCAGCAGCCTCTCCATGCATGGCCATGTACCACCATGCCACACGTGCCATCGTCATGCTGTGTGCCACGGGCGGCATGCTGTGGGGGCTGCATGATGGCATGCCTTGTGCACAGGGCACCGGGGGGGGGGGGTGGGGGCACATGCCCCAGGCCGCAAATATGCACTGTGTTGATATGCCACCTGCACCCAGGGGCCTGTCTACGACATGTGTCCTACATGCGGAGGCTGCATAGGCAGGTGCCATTGTGCACAGTGGCGGGGGCGTGGTTCATGTGTCCCACCATTGCGCCCTGGGCACAACGGAAGACACACCAGGGTGTTGCATGGGGATGTGCTGAAACATGCCGTCTGGGGTCCAGGGTCCACGTGCAGACAGTGCAGGCTTGCACACATCAGCAGCTGCAACCGCAATGGCACCGGGGTGGGTGACACTCCTCTATGTTGAGGTCTGGAGCATCCTGGGGGTAGGGCAGAGCTATGGAACTGCAACTGGTGCCACCACCATAACACCAGGATGGATAACACTCCTCTATGTTGAGGCCTGGAGCATCCTGGGGGTAGGGCAGAGCTATGGAACTGCAACTGGTGCCACCACCATAACACCAGGATGGATAACACACCTCTATGTTGAGGCTTGGAGCATCCTGGGGGTAGGGCAGAGCTATAGAACTGCAACAGGAGCCACCACCATAACACCAGGATGGATAACACTCCTCTATAGGGAGGCCTGGGGCATCCTGGGGGTAGGGAAGACCTGCAAGCATCAGCTGTGCGGATTACATTGTTCCTGGTTTTACCCCCAAAAAATGTCCATTCCACTTGTTGTGCGTGCTTGATATTTGATGTGGTTGTTGGCTACTGTGTTGCACTCCTTGCTTGGTGTAACTGTCCCCATGCACTTACCTCACGTGGGTAGTCTGCGACCATATTGTAGCACCTTGTGAGGTGCACCCAGGCCCGCCTCACCCTGCTGAGGTTCTGCTGACGGGAGGAGCCGGGGAACAGGCACCCCTGACGGCTGCAGATCTGCTCCGCCAGAAGATATAGGTCTGCGCGGGAAAATGCAGGCTTTCTAGATCTTTTCACAAACCGATTAGGGTCAACTTCTCAGAGTAATAAAATCTCGATAATATTCCAAAAATTACTCCAAACAAACAGACTTTAACAGTAAAAACTAGGAGGGTTTTTACTGTTAAAATCTGTTTGTTTGGAGTAATTTTTGGAATATTATCGGCTTTCTAGATCTGGCAGCCATCTTGTATACCTCATGTGGTCAGTTCACCTGTGACACAGTGGAAGCGTGCATGAGCAGTGCAGGCGTTGCTACGCGCCTTGTCACATATCTCCCTTGCTCGGGTTTTGTGTTATTTCCTGGTGTGCTGTGCCATATTCCTATCTGTTTGGACATGTGATCCCCTCTACTGGGATTTGAACCCACATTACATTGTTATGAGACATATTTCCTCCCACTGCGCTACACACACACCATTAGGCTGCTCTGTCCGACCATGATTTTGTGGGCATTGCAGAGTTTCAGGCTTATCATGCGCGCTTTAGGTGTACTTTGGTTACAGCGCCTTGCAAAGTGCCTTGCAGCATGCCTTGCCCTCGATACACTACCAAGCACGTCATGGGTCTCCATAGGGCATAGGCATGTCATATGGCGCCCTGACCCACGCTCCTGGACTTGGCGTGTTCTAGGGCTCTTGTGGTTTCTGCGCCATACATGGCGCCTTAGTATGCGCCTTTGTGGCTGCCATATTGTACGGCACCATATCGCTCCCCAGGTGCTTTGTGAGGCGCCATACAGGGCACCTTCTCTGGGTCTCTAGGCATGGCGCGGGACTAGGCACCCCTGGACAGGTGACCTTTGGGGGAACTCGGGGATATGGCGCTAATGGTTACAGTGTCCTGATGAGGGTAGGGTGCCCTCGGTTAGTGTGCCCTATGGGCTGCAAGGTGCCTCAGCTTGACATGCATCACCTAGGGGCATTGGGACAGCTGTCACCCTGGCACTGGGTGGCCACGGGGGGGGGGGCGGCACTGCACAGGTGACTGATGGGGGGGCTGCAGGTGCCATATCTGTGGCCAGCCCATGTTGCTGTCAGTACGGTAGACCAACATGTTGTGGGCGACTGTACCACAGCACAGGGCTCTGTCAATGTGACATGCTTGTGTGATAGTGGGTGGCAGTTGATGGGTGTACATATCTTCTGGTGGGGGCGGTGTACATATCTTCTGGTGGGGGCGGTGGTGGCAACATAGTTGAAATGGTAGGTCGACAGCAGAGTGGTGGTGTCATGCAGATCGGGGACAGGTGGGGATGCACACAGAGGCACAATTCAGGACAGGGTACCGGCGCATGCTATGGGGTGGCAGCCTGCACAGGCAGACAGGACTATGTACAGCTGACACATGCAGATGGATTGTTATTATCCCCTGGTAGCTATTACAACATTGCATATTACCTAGGGGTATGTTTACTAAATGGCGCTAATGTTGTGGCTGCAATGTTATCACGCGATACATGACGTTATCGTGCGATAATGGCGCATTACTGTGCGAGAATGTCACATATCACGCGATAATGTCTCCGGTGGCGTTAAGGTGCACAGAGGGTGGAGTAAGGCTTCCCAGAGGGTGGAGTAAGGCTCCCCAGTGGCAGAGAGAAGGGGTCAATGGGCAGAGAGTGGGCGGGGAGAGGCTCCATGCACACTAACGCCATGAAATGAAGCTCTGAAAATTAGCGCCAGTGAAAACCTAGCGCTATAGGCACATTTGCAGGGGAGAGAGAGACCATTTCAGTCAGCAATGTGCAGCAAAGGCAGGGAAACCAAAAAATGTGATAGTAGTGCTACATGTGCAGCAACATCATAGTGCCCGAGTACGAGAGGGCACTATGGTGAGGCTGCAAATGGGGTACAGGGGGATGCTGGCGAGACATGCAGTGGAGCAACTGGGGCACAGGGTGGACTAGGCAGATGCCTAGGTGACACATAGGAATGTAGAAGCAGAAAACCAGCAAGACAGCAACTGACCAAGGGCAAACATGTCCACAAGTGTGTGTCCCACAGTGTCCCAGGGGACAGTACCCAGCAAGTACCCCAAAGGGCACATAACAATGGCAGGCGGTGTCGGGGGGAAGCGTGGATGTCTATGCAGGCACCTCTACCCCATATAACGCACCATAGGCAGCCGCCTACCAGCACACAGGATAGCCTGGGACTGCGCACCACCGGCACAAGGGCATGTCAGTATGGTGGCAGAGGGGTGCTGGCTGCAGAGGGGGAAGTGGCATCTGCCCACAGCAGACCACTGCCAAGCCACATTTAGGTGGGTGCTGTGCACTGCAACAGACAAGGTCTGTCTGACGAACAGTCATGGTATCCCCAGAGAATGATTTGCCTCTGTGGCAACAGTTTGGTGCAGTACACACAGCCAGTGTGTTCAGGGGCAGAACATCACAGGTTCAAGTGCCAGCTGTGGCTCCTGCAAACTGTGTCCCTACATTTTACCCAGTACTAAACCATGTTAATAAAGACGGAACCTTTATTGCAGATAAAATAAACATGCCATAAACGCCTATATTTTACCCTACAGAGCACAGACACCATAAACATGTGCAATCCCTAGAGCAGAGTTTCCCAACTGCAGTCCTGGAGGGCCAAGCACCATTCAGGTTTCATGCTCACCCTAATAAATATGCCTGTGCTGCATTTGTATGCACCGCTCCTTTTGTATGCAAATGTATCTCATGCATATTCATTAGGGACAGCATGGAAACCTGAACAGTGTTTGGCTCACCAGGTCCAGAGTTGGGAACCTCTGCCCTAGAGCAACGGCCAACAGGGGCACAAATACCCACACCCACAGGCTCCACTATCCAAAGCCTCATGGACAGTCAGGCTGTTGGACCCTGCGCGGAGCAGCATCTCCCAATACTAGCACCTGCATACCTTAGCAATGCCGTCCTAAACTTGGGAACACGTTCCACATATATCAAAAGGTTGCTATGATTAATGTCAGATAACAAATCCTAGGTTAAACACGATTTGTTGACAGAGATGCATCATAGCAACCTTTCTGATATCTGTGGAGTGTGTTTCTGCTTCTGACAGTGTTTACCACCCCAGGGACTGACCCCAACAGTATTGCGTACCATAGCAATGCCCGCACTGTGCCAGGACTGGTGTGGCAGCCAGGGCTGCCACACACCTCTATATTTGGACAATGCTGGCATAGGTGTGGGAGTGTGTGTATGTCTATCCAGTGTGTTGTGGCTGCCTACACCTTACTGAGCCCACACTGCTTGCACTGTTTCCAGTGTCAGCCTGCCAATGTGCATAATGAGGAGCAAGGTACTGTGGGTATGGCCCGGACAGGGTAGCCTGGGCAGGATGCATCTGCACAGGGCATAGGGCAATGGCTGGGACATTGCAGTGCCTAACCACCACCTGCACAGACAGGGTGGCCACAGCATGTCATGCTGGGAGGTCACTCTCACCCTGACTGAGCAGTGGCCACGGCATGGCTAGGTTCCACCACAGTGCTATTCAGTATTTCTCTCATGTGATATTTATGGGTTCCCTTTTCTGGAGCCCAATCACTGACATACCTGCTTGGTGTGTGTGCTCACATCCCAGTTCTGGGTGCATGCAGCTCCTTCAGAAACATGCACTATGTACTAGCTAGCAGACTGTCTGCAGTTAGCAGGTGTATGGCTGGAACACCTTGCAGGGTGCAGTGGGTGGTGGCTGACTGTGCCCTTTGCTGGTGAATGTCAGATAGTGGTGGGGGGCAGCTGAGCTTTTCCAGGCCTACTGCATGTCTGCCAGTACCCTATGTGATGTGTACAGATCTGCATTAACTGCGCTGTAGGGTGCCTATTCCCCAGCAGCACTGGGGTTGCTCGTCCCCCCTACTGCCACCATTGCGGAGATGTAGAATGTGGATCTGTTGGTGGAGGATCCTGTTCCCCCACCCTGGCCCACAGGGGCAGGTTGGGTGGTGCTACATAATCCGCTTTTGGGTCCAACTACCTCCCTTCTCTTATAACATGTGACCATGGCAACCACACAGGATATGCACTATTCTGGGTGCATCATAGTCCACAAGGGCTAGACGTGCCTGGGAAATACAGATGGACACAGGTGTATCCTAGGTGTGTCTGCAAGGACTACCTATTTTTATTTATTTAGCTGTATTTATATTCCGCTTTTCATCGGGTCAAAGCGGTCAATTGGGGGATACATTTAACACGAGGGGATATGACACACATACGTTAATACTTACAGGGAACATGGGCAAAGGAGGGTTAAGTGGCTTGCCCAAGACCACAAGGAGTGCCTATAGGACTAGAAATCCCAGTCCCTCCGGCCTGAGATTGCTGTCCCCAGGTGGGACTTGAACCCCCGGCCCTCCGGCCTGAAGTACCTTGTCCTAACCACTAGACCACTCTTCCCATATCTATCACACACCTCCCAGACCACTCCTCCCATACCTATTACACACTGGCACTGCCGGGGACCTGCAGCACAGTCTATCTCAAGCCCACCTTACCCTCAGGGTGAGCACAGGAAATGCACAATGTCACGGTCTATAGCTACTCTGTGCCCATACCACACACGGTTAGTTCCCCGTACCAGGCTGGGTGCTATAGAGGCGCATACCCCATCTTGTGATCAGATGTAGGCTGCTGATCTGCATGTGCAGTACATCATGGGTACGGGTGGGTTTACCTTATCCTGGTAACCACAGCAGAAAGTTTGTGTGGTGACCTGCAGTCTTTCTGTAGCCAGCCAGCAGTGGGTTAGACGCTATAGAGATGTTGCCCACTGGTACTTCAATGACTGCAAAGGCAGAGGTCATGGATTTGATCCCACAGTGGTGTTATTTAATAAGGCTGTCTGAGGCTTTTCCTTTTAATTTAAATCAGTGCTGCCAGCAGAAACACCCTCACAGTGCCATAGCCTAAGGTGCCCTATAAGGCGCCCTATAAAGCACATTATAGGGCACATTATAAGGTGCCTTGGTGGACAGGGCACTTTATAATGTGCCCTCTGGAGTGCCTTATAGGGCGCCTTATTCGGCACCTTAGGTTATGGCACTGTGAGGGTGTTTTTGCTGGCAGCACTGATTTAAATTACAAAAAGGAAATGCCTCAGACAGCACTGCTCTAAATTAAAAGGTAATGCCTCAGACAACCTTCTTACACAATACCACTACAGAATTGAACCCATGACCTCTGCTTCCACAGTCATTGCAGTAACCAGTGGGCTACACCTTTATAGCTGCTAATACTGTGCTGGCATGAACTTAGGGTTAACGAGCATTAACGTTCCACGGCGCACACTATTGCGCGATACAGATTCTTGCTACGTTGCCGCCGGAATGCCCACTCCTTATATGGCATCCTTGACATTATCGCTGCAACTAACACCAGTAACATTAATATGGTTTAGTAAACATACCCCCTAGTCTTCAACCCTCTCCCCCCACCCTTCCCTCCCCTCTCCCTTCCCTCCCCTCTCTATTTCCCCCTTCATTTATTCGTGCTTATTATCTCACAACATTTCTCTCATATTCATCCCTTATATATGTATGCTTTTGCCAATTGACTCGGTATCAGTGCTATTGTGCTCTTCACAGTTTTACAGTGGTCCCTTTTTTACTACTCTCACACCTCCTCTCCTGCTTTCCATTTTTCCAACCATTTCCATACACTCTTCCATTGTTCCACACTCTTTTCCCCTTTCCCGTGTCGCAACCCTGTCAGTCTATGCATCAAACACAGATCCACCATTCTGCTGACAAAGCCTTCAATCCGAGGTTTCCCCGACCCTGTCCAGTGTTGTGCTATCTCACTTCTTGCAGCCACTATACAATGGTGTAGTACCCCCCTTTCCCTCTCCGATATATCCTCCTCCAGTTGATGCAAGAGGCAGACCTCTGGTGTTTTTTGCAATCTATGTCCTGTCATTTCATAAATTATCAATAACACCATTTCCCAATATCCTTGAATCTGCTCACACTTCCAACACATGTGTAACATATCCCCTCTCTCTTGGCAGCCCCTCCAGCACCGATCAGATGACCCCAGCCCCACTCTTTTTTTATGTATCGGTGTCCAATACCACCGGTTTAGTACCTTATAAGTATTTTCTTTCATTTGAGTGGCTATGGATATTCCTGCTACGGTCTGTATTAATTTATCCCACCTCTCATCATTCCATTGCACCTCTAGGTCTTCCTCCCATTTTTTCATAAAGTCTAATTTGCCCTCTCCTCCCAAAGCTCCTTTTTGACCTAGTTGACCTGAGCAGAGGGCCTCAACCCCCCCCCCCCCGTTGTCCCATAGGTCCTTCCACACTTTCTGCTGCCGCACAAAGTGGCTGACCTGGATATAACTGTAATAATCATTATTAGATAACCCAAATAGATCCTTAATACCCTCAAAATCTCTAATGCCCTCCTTGACTACTATGTAGGAAATATGTGTAAGTCCCCGCTGCCCCCATCTTCGCAGTGTACTCACCCCTGGCCCCTTTCCCCTCTCAAAGCATGCCTCTAAAGTCATCCCTTGCATATATCCTTTATCTTGTATTAATAATTTCCTATTCTGTTTCCAAACATTCAAGAAATGTACAATGAAGAGGTTAATGGCGCTATTTGTGGGTGCTTTACTTCCCCTCCATACCATCCTTTCCAATTCCACTCCCCTTACAGAGTCCTCTTCCATTTGAACCCAATGCTTCTGTTGTTCTCTTTGCCATTCATATAGCGTTTTCAGTTGTGCTGCCACGTAGTATTTGCTAAAACTGGGAACCCCAAGCCCCCTCTCTTCCCTAGCTCTCTGCAGGATAGACATAGCAACCCTAGGGCTCCTATTTTGCCATGCAAATCTGTTAACATTTTTTTGCAAGTGCTTTAACTTTCGATGTGGTACCAATATCGGCAATGTTTGAAACAGGAACAGAAAATGGGGCAGGAGCATCATCTTTACTGTTGCAATGCGTCTAAACCAAGATAAATATCCCCGCCCCCACCCAGCCAGCATTCTTTCTACTTGCCCAAACAGTTTCATATAATTTAGATCATACAATACCTCCAACCTGTTGCTTATTTGGATCCCTAGATACTGTCACCAGTAGTCGGCCCGCAGCCTGGGCGTACGGGTTGGACTACCTGGGGACCCTTATTGAATGAGTTGAGCAATGCTTTAGGCATGCATTGCTTCCTGGGAGTTGTAGTATTTTCCCTTTCAATAAGAAGCAGTTGTGGTGCGAGTGGTACAGGCAATGACAGGATTTTTATTTCCCCTCCCGGGCGGATTTAAACACAAAAGAACTGAAGACAAAAAGGCCATACACTCTGGCACAAAATAAGTAAAGAACAAAATAGCTTCTCAACAGAAATCCAAAGTTCCACAGTATTCACAGCATACAGTCACTTTGCACAACAAAGGAAAAATCCTGTGCTCTTTAACTGCCAGTTCAAACGGCTTTCATGAATCACCTGGCTCAGCACAGAGAAGTTATATCATCTGTAATCATTAAAGTACAGTCCATTTGGTCATCTGATACTTCCTCCGCACGAGGGTCAATCAGCATTGGCTCATACTGATTCTTCGGTAGGTAAAGCTTCTGTTTGTTATGCAACGTTTTCAAACTTCCACCCTCTATCTGTTCCCGGGGCTTCTCTAACCAGCCCCCTGTGAGATAGGGTTCAGTATTACCACATATATCAGAACAGCAGAGAGGAGAGTTCCACCCTTCAGAGTTTTCACAAGAGAACTTCTTATAAGTATCTTTATCCTTAAAGTATTTAGACAGCCTACCTTCTGGCTTTGAGACAGTAGAAAGTCTGTGCACAGCTTGGTCAGCAAGGGGTTTAAACCTTAGAGGTTTTCCTCTGGGTTTTGGCTTTACACCCTCTTCTTCTGACATGCAGATATCCTCCACAGAATACCTTTCACTCCCTGGGGCTTGCAAGTGCTTCCCAGATAGCTTCTCCAGTAACGTTTCCCTCTGACTGCCTTCCCAATAGGACACCGGCTTGTGACTCTGTCTACAGGGCTTTTGGGCTCTGCTTCTCCAGTTACTCCTGCTGGTTACCTTCTTTAGTTCTCTATCAGACTCACTCTCAGACTCACAATCCTCTGAGTCACTCACGTGCTTTCTCTCGTGCTTCCTTCCACTCTGAAACACCCGTTGCTTCTGAATCTCAGTCTGCTTCCCAAACTGACGCTTCAGCTGTTCTCTCTCAGTCTGATTCTCGGTCTCAGACTTCAGCTTATTCTGACGCTGTTTCTCACTCTGCGTCTCTCCAAGTTCTCCAAGCTCTCCTAGCTGGGTCTGCCCAAGCTCACAGCCTCCAAGCTCTCCAAGATCTCCAAGACCTCTTTCAAACTCTAAGGAGCGTTTCTTATATGTCCGGTTTGGAGCTAACTTAGCCCTTCTCCCACTCAGGTGAAAACTATTAGGCTCAGGAGATGGGGATTGTTTGCTAGCTGGGCGGGGCTGCTGCACTCGTGGCTGGGTTTGTTTATGCTGCTCCTGGCAACTGGAAGTCATGTGCTTTGCCTTTCTGTCAGCAACTGACCTACTTCTCTCAGATTCCTCTGTTTGCATGGCAAAGGACGTCTCTTCCCCATTACAATACCTAATGGCCCCCTTAGCCCATCTAAATGGACACTTTTTCGGTAATATCTCCTGCTCTTCCTCTTTTAATGACAAATTCAAAATTTCAGATTTTGTCCAATTTATAGTGAATCCCGACAGCCTCCCATATTCTTCTAATTCCCACATTAATATCGGTATAGAGCATCTCGGTCTGGCCACACTCAGAATGATATCACCCGCAAACAAAGATATTCTACATTCTGTCCTTCCTACCTTTACACCCGTCAAGTCCTCCCTTTCTCTCACCCTTTCTGCAAACGGCTCCACTGATATCGCAAATAGAAGAAGTGACAGTGGACATCCCTGTCTCGTCCCTCTCTCTTGCTCAAAGAATGCAGAATATGCTCCGTTCACCCGAACACAGGCTTTTGGATTACGATATAGTGCTCTTACCCAACCCATGAACTCTTCCCTCAACCTCATTCTATCTATTACCTGAAACAGGAAGGGCCATGCCGCCTGATCAAAAGCCTTTTCTGCATCTAGGGATATTGGCATTGACTCCTTTTTACTTTGCCCAACCAACCATATAGTGTTTAATATCTTTCTAATGTTGTCCACTACCTGCCTCCCCGGGATAAAACCTGCTTAGTCTTGGTGGATCAATTTCCCAATTAGCCTATTTAAACATGTAGCTAAAATTTTAGCCAATAGTTTAGCATCCAAATTTAGCAGTGAAATTGGTCTATACGAGGAACATTCTTGCACATCCTTGCCTTCTTTATGTATTACTGTGATCCCTGCCCATCCCATGGTATCCGCTAGGACCCCCCCCTCCCTCGGTAGATTGAACAACCTCAGTAATGCTGTAGTTAAAATCTCACTGAATTTCCTGTAAAACCTCGCTGTAAGCCCACCTAACCCCGGGGCCTTATCTACTTTTAAATGTTTTATGGCTTGCAAGACTTCCTCTGCCTTTATGGCTTTATTTAACTCTTTTTGTTCCCCCTCTACCAGTTTTGGAAGCTTTATAGAATCTAGATAGCTTTGTATCCTTTCCAACTCCGGAGAGGCTCTAGCTTCATATAACGCTTGATAATATCTTTTAAAGGCCTCCCAAATCTCCCCATCTTTGTGGACTAATTTCCCTTCCGAGTCCCTAATTTTCAATATTTGTGATATTAGTTTCCGTTGTTTCAATTCTGTGCCATATATCGCCCTGCTTTATTTCCCCCTTTGAAAAAGTCCTGTTTCAATAGTTGCATACGGTATCTGATAATTTCTGCCTGCATTGCATTTATCTGCGCTCTGACAGCCAACACTTGGCCTCTTTATGTTCCTTTTCTATCTTGCGCGTCTAATGCTTCTAATTCCATGAATCTTTCTCTCAATTCCCTATCTTTCCCCTCCCTCTCCCTCCTTTTACTTGTCCCCAATTTAATTAGAACTCCCCTCACTACTGCCTTATATCCTTCCCAAATTCCCCCCAGGCCACTTCACCATTATCATTCCATGTAAAATAGTCCTCTGTTTCCCTCTCTATCTCCTTTCTGATCTCTCGTCTTCCAGCAAAGATTCATTTAACCTCCAAAACTGGGTGCCTCCTCCCTCCCCATCTAATGTCAGCCTAACCTCCACTAATGCGTGGTCTGACCATGTTATGGGATCCATTTCTGCCCCTTTTACCCTACCCACCAGCTCCTTGGTTACCCAAATGGCGTCTATTCTGGAGTATGAGCCATGCACTGGGAAAAAATATGAAAACTGCCTCTTCCGGGGAAGTTGAAATCGCCATGCATCTATCAAGCAGTTTTGTGTTACAAAATTATGGTATTTACTCTAATCTACTCTTTTGCCCTCTCTTTTCCCCATGGCATCTCTAGCCGGATTCCACGTTAAATTGAAGTCACCCCCACATCCCCTAATTTCCCCACCTCGTCATTGAGCTTTGTCTAAAATTCTCTTTGCCCTCCTGTAGGTGCATATACATTCATTATACAATACCATTCATTCTACCATTCATTCTTAAACGTAATAATACATATCTCCCTTCTTTATCTCTAACTACTTTCTGTAACTCCACCTTTAGTTTTGAAGCTATTAAAATTGCCACCCCTCCTTTTTTTTCCACTGTGTTTGATGCATATAAACATACTCCATACCTCTTAAGTTTGACCATGTGTTCTGCTGCCCGTGTTAAGTGTGTTTCCTGTATGAGCACTAGCGACGCTTTTTGACGTGTTATTTCTTTGTAAATTTCTGCTGTTTAAATGGTGAATTAAGCTCTTTGACATTTAATATAACTACTTTTAACTCACCTTAAAAATTTCTATCTCCCTCCCTCTCTGCCCCACATCCTCTCCCCTCCCCTCCTACCTCCCGTCCCCCCTCCCCCCTGCCTCCCATCCCCCCCACCTCCCTTCCCCTTCCCTCTTCCCCTCCATGGAGACTCGTCTTCCATATATGGTGACAATCTATCAGACCTCTGCCTGGCCCCACCCCTTCCATTTTCCCTCCCCCTTCTCACACCTAATCCTCACCTCCACTATCCTTGCCTATCCCTCCCTTGTGCCAGCCCTTAACTAATTTCACCCCCCCAATCCCCCCGCCTTCCTCTCCCCGCTACACTCCCCTGTCTTTCCCCCCCAACCTAGTCCTCTCACTGCCCCCCCCCTCATCTCTGTGCATTATTTACATTTATAATACCTACCAAACCTTATTTCCACCTGACCCTTCCTCCCCCTCCCCTCTTCACCACCTCACTCCTACCCCCACCTCCTCCTTCCCCCCCACCCTCCTCCCTTGCACTTCAAATATCATCACATACTAGTCTGTTATCAGTATCCTAGAGCACAGTTCAGTTATTGACACTTCTTATGCCAGATTCGCTAGGATCATCCTCCTCAGTCGATAACCTGCACTGTCATTTTTACTCTTGAGCTGCCTTTGGTCAGTCTCACCAGTCTCTGGCCTTGAGCTGGTATTCTCTGCCATCTTGAACTGGTCGACCTTGCCCCGGACGTCGTGCCATTCTTAGGTTTTGCTTGGTTCTCTTTGCCCCCTGGCAGATTGTTTAGCCCCAATTCTCCGAGCACACCCCATGCTTCCTCTCTGGTCTTCACTCTCCTCGACATCCCTTTCACTGTTATTAATAGTCCAAAAGGGTACAGCCATTTGTAACGCACCTCCTCCCTTCTCAGGCATGCCGTCACCTCCTTCTTCTCTCTCCGTCACTGTAGTGTGCCCAGGGATAAGTCCTGAAATAATTCCACCATTTGTCCTTCCCACTGAAAATATCCCAGTTTCTGTGCAGCCTTCAAGATGTTTTCTTTTGAAAGATCTCAGACACACTACAATATCCCTTGGTCTGTTGTCTCAGATTGGGCCCAGCCCTCTATGCGCCCGTTCAATTTGCGATGTCTCACCCCCCTCACTCTCTTCTAGGGTCGCAGCTCGTACCAGCGCTTCAAACACTTTTTTAATGACTTCTTCACAATTTTTATATTGGGGACTCTCTGGGATGCCATGCACTCTTATATTACTTCTCCTTGAGCGGTCTTCCAGATCCTCTGCCTTCTCTTTCAACTCTTCCTGTGCTTGCTTTAACTCAGCCCATCCTTTTTGTATCTCTTCCAATACACCCCCTTGTTGTTCCAACTGTATTTCTGTTTCTTCCACTCGGGAACCTAGGTCCCCTATATCTTGTCTTAAAGATTGTAATGTCTCTTTTAGATCATTTTTTACTCCACTAATTTCTACTTTAAGTTCCTTTTTCAACTCATTCAGCCACTTCTTAATTATGTTGGTTATTCCCGGACCCCACGGACTCTCCATTTTACCTTCCTTTTCTCCTTCTTTCCCTCCTCTCAGGGAAGCATACGAGGATCTGTAATCCGCCAGCTTTTTCTTTGCTGTAAGTCCTCTTTTGGTCTTTTCCATCTTTCTCATGTCCGTCCCCTGTTACCCACCAGGGATTTCTGGTATTGCCTGCCTTACGGATCTGCAGCGCTTTCCTCTCTATTAACTCTTCCATTGTGTAGTCTTTGAGAATACTTTTCCTCCCTTTATTTTCTTTCACTAGACTTTTCAATTTTTTGTAGTTTTTTTTTTGATTGGGTCTGAGGTGATAATGAACAGCTTAATTGTGTCTGGCCTTTTAGATTGCTTTAAGACCTGCACATCTTCTCCAGGCTTTACCTGTAATGACCTCTGCCTACAATCTGCGCTTCTCTCACCTCCTTCCCGCTGTGACTCCCTCGTCTCTGAAGGCTCTCTTCTCCGGCGCCTCTTTCGCTTCCCAGTGCTTCTGTCAGGATCTCTTGGGCTGCTGTACCCCAGCCGCCTCTCTCATTCACCACATGCTCCCCCGTATGGCCACGCAGCTTTCCCTGCAACCCTCTACTCCTGCATCCACTGCGCCTCTCTCTGCCTCCCACCTGGTGTGATCGCGGCCGTTGGGCTGTGCTGTTTTCTCCACCAACCTGCTGTTTCTGCCCTCTCTCCGATGCTACTCTGCTCCTGCGGTGCCTTCTTACTGCAGCTTTCCTGCCGTGCTCACACGTGCCTCAGCGCTCTGGCCTCCACTCTTCTTTGCCACGTGCTCCCCTTTGGATCCTCACTGCAACCCCAGCAGTCTGTCGATCTTGGGGGCTCCGCGATTTTCTCCGTCTCCTTCTTTTACCCGGCTGATTGTCCCGCTACTGCTCCTGCATTTTTTAGCTTTTTGCTGCCGATTTAGTGTTTTTCACCTCGTTGTTAAAGGCTTTGGCGGCGGAGCTCCGAGTTCACGCCGCCATTCAGCCCGATGACATCATCGGAAGTCCACATTATTCCTTTTATTATTTTATTTTGCTGAATTACATTTATGCTTAAGGTATACATTATATTGCATTTGTAAAATAAGAATTTTTTTCTAATAACAATGTATATTTCATTTATTTAATATATACAGGGCTATATTTCTAATAATGCACACGGATGATAATGTAGAAATAATCTTTAATGACTTATGCTTTTATGCATTTTATTTTCTGTTTTCAAGAAAGATTCCTTTATAACTAAACTCATGGCTTGGGTAAGTAGCTTTTGAGTGTACAGTCTAAACTTCTGTTTCTTGTCACTCTTTCAAGGTTATTTTTCACTTCTGATCACCTAATCCAGCATTTTTGTTTTTTTAGTGCCGTCAAGTCAGTTCTGACTCCTGGCGACCCAGCTGTATCACTGTAACTAGATTGCCAGGCCTTTTCTTCCGAGGCAATGAAGAGTAGAATGACTTGCCCAACTGCCCGTTAAGTGTTGCCTAGATCACTTTAAGCCATTGGCTGTTTGCTCTACAGTTTGTAACATTTTGGTTAACAAATCCTTGTCTTTATCCTTTGGATGTATATCTATATGATTGCAGTAGAATGTGTAGGATCGATGACAATAGGAGATCAGAGTTTAGCAGATTCTTTTCAGGTCCTGATAATGATCTTTTAAAAACATCAATTTGTTGTTTAACTGTGAGCAAAATTTCAGCACCTGAAACTTTGGGTCTGTAGGGTTTTACCTGGGAATTGTTCCATAGACCTTTCAAAAGAGGCTTAATTCGAAGAATCTCATTTGGCAGAAAGAGTCTTTGAATGCCTAAACATACAGTACATTGCCCCTCATGGCTTCTTTGTCCTTTTCCTTAGCTTACCCGTTCCAATAAGTGTTTTGGGTATTATTCCTCTGAAAGGTCATTATAACTCCATATTTCTGCCTGATAGCGTACATCCTTGCCAACAATTTATACTCCAGTATCTGCTTTGTAGTCGATGAAAAACATTTTTAAGCAAAGAGAAAACTAATCAAAGAATTCAAGGCCTGGGGTTTGAATTAATTTCCTGCATTCCTCATTATACTTGTTATGGCCCAAGTTTGACCTAAGCATTTTATAAAATTGCTGCATACCATTGCCATGCTCTCAGCCTGGCAAAGAGATTGTGTATCCTTGTAAAATTTGTTTTAAAAATTGTGGTTTAGTTTTCCAAAGTGTTATGCCAGCCCTATGCAGAATTAGATTTCTTTTTTAAATTAAAGTAGGGCCATTTGAAACTTGAGAAAATTTATAGGGCCCAATTTTCAATTCAGCTGATATTCAAATGGTACGGTTATCAGCTGTGGTGCTTAAATATTGATGGAATATAAGGTAGCAGTATCAGTATAGGAGCTGCCGCTGAATATCTAGGCTGAATGGCACTAACCGGGTCAGTGCTGGCATTTAATCGGTTATTTATTTATTTAGCTGTATTTATATACCGCTTTTCACCGGGTCAAAGCGGTGTAGCATAGAGGGTGGGGGTTAGCATGATTTTCAGCCAAAGCTTGCCTGGATTGTAGCTTAGGCCTGTTTTTCAAGGGACCAAATTTGTCTGGACAATGGCTGCTGAAAACTGTGATAACCAGGTAAGTGCTGTTAGCACTAGTACTGCACCCACTCCACTTACGGGCCACCCCTGCATTCACCGATAGTGTTGGGGCGGTCTGTGGAGATATTGAGCACTCTGTCTGGATAGCGTCACTTAATATCCTAGTCTGCCTCCATAGCCGACCGGTTTCCCAATTGGCTGGCATGCTAAGGCTTTTGAGTACAGTATCTGCTCAATAGAATTTTTCAAAATTTTTACAGATGGAAAGACCTTATGGAGAATCTGCAGGTTGGTTGCATTAAAGGTGGAGACTATTTATGTGAAGGCAAATTTTAGGTAGTATGTTGAGCTTGAAATTGAGATGCCGGGTTGGGATGTGCGCAGTTCTGTCAGTATTTTAGAAAATAAATGTAGACCTAGATCAGAGCTTAATAATGATACATCATAATACACAAAAGAAGAGCTCTACTAATTAACCACAATGTAACATTAAGTTATTTGCACTAGTTAATCTCTAGTACTATGGTAACGGAGAGCACAAACCTCAGATCACCATTGAACACTTAAAGCCAAAAAAAAAAATAAATGGCGTAAGCATTTCAAATCGAGGCGAATTACATCAATGGTCTGTAAACAGCCCATCCGTCCGCCAATAGTGCTATAATACTGGAAACATAGTAACTGATGGAATTTAACAACAGCAGCTGCTTTAATAAAAAGTATACAGTATTCTACAATAGTGTACAACCTCAAAACAGTAACCACTTTAACAACTAATATACAATATTTTACAAAGATGTATAAATCTGTCAAAACCACTGATACTATAGAAAGCCCATCAGTTCATATCCACCATCTCCAACCAGATCTCCAGATCTTCAAGGAAATCGTTCCAGTATCAACAACAGAGAAGCCATTATACAAATCTAAACATGGAAAAAAATCAACAGAGGGAACTCGGCAACTCACACATATAAATGCTGCCACAGCTACAGAGGACATTATCTTTAATTTGTTTCACTTTGGTGGGGGAACTAAACAACAGGGGATTAAGGAAGATAACCCCCTTAATTCCTTCTGTAAAGAGCTGGTGGAAAGTAGTACTTTTTAAAAACCTATATGAACATAAGAACATAAGATATGCCATACTGGGTCAGACCATCAAGCCCAGTAACCTGTTTCAAACAGTGACCAATCTAGGTCATACATACCTAGCAGTATCCCCAAGAGACACAGGTTCCACAATGCTTGCATTGGATCAAGCATTGATATCCTGGGTCCCTTTTTAATAATGGTTTATGGACCTTTCCTCCAGGAACTTGTCCAAACCTTTTTTAAACCCAGCTACACTAACAGCCTTTACTACATTCTCCGGTAACAAATTCCAGAGTTTGATTACACATTGAGTAAAAAAATATTTTCATTTATTTGTCTTAAATAGTTTACCCTGTAGCTTCATTACATGTCCCCTAGTCTTACTATATTCTGATAGCGTAAACAATTGATCTACGTTTACCCGTTCCACTCCATTCATTAATTTATAGACCTCTATCATATCTCCCCTCAGCCGTCTCTTTTCCAGGTTGAAGAGCCCTAACCTTTGTAGCCTCTCTTCATAGGAGTAGCCTTCCATCCCCTCTACCATTTTGGTGGCTCTTCTCTGTACCTTTTCTAATAACGCTATATCCTATTTAAGATACGGTGACCAGAATTGCACACAATATTCAAGGTGCGGTCGTACCATGGAACGATACAGAGGCATTATAATATCCTTTGTTTTATTTTCCATTCCTTTCCTTATGATACCTAGCATTCTATTTGCTTTCTTGGCCACTGCTGCACACTGGGCGGAGGGTTTTAACATGTTATCCATGATGACGCCTAAATCTTTTTCCTGGGTGGTGGTTCCCAACGTGGAACCTTGCATCGTGTAACCATAGTGTGGGTTGTTCTTTCCTAGGTGCATAACTTTTCACTTGTCCACATTAAATTTCATCTGCCATTTGGATGCCCAGTCTTCCAATTTATCCAGATCCTCCTGCAGTTTTCTACAATCCCCTTGGGTTTTAACAACTTTAAACAGTTTTGTGTCATCTGCAAATTTGATAACCTCACTAGTTATTCCCTTTTCCAGGTCATTTATGAATATGTCAAAAAGCAGCGGACCCAGTACAGATCTCTGGGGTACTCCACTATTCACCTTTTTCCATTTGGAAAATTGGCCATTTAGCCCTACCCTCTGCTTTCTATCTTTTAACCAGTTCCTGATCCACAATAGTACACTGCCTCCTATCCTATGACTTTTTAGTTTTGCCAAAAGTCTCTGATGAGGGACCTTGTCAAAGGCTTTCTGAAAGTCCAGATACACTATTTTTTATTTATTTATTTATTTATACATACATTTATATACCGCATCTTCCAAAGTTCAGTTGCGGTTCACAGTGAACAACAATTAACAAAGCAAGTTTGTTTTACAGGGAACGTCATATTATAACAGAACATATTTACAAGGAACATCATATTATATATAGCGTATACAGTCTAAACAATGTGAGATAATATAGAACAGATTAAACTATATACAGTTTTGTATATGTATATATATATACATGGAGGTGAAAGGACATAGGCTGTGAGGTCATTATGGGTATGTGTTATCTGTATGTGTTAAGGGCTTTTGCTTAATGTAGACAGATCCCACTATATCAACTGACTCACCTTTGTCTACCTGTTTATTCACACCTTCAAAAAAACATATGAGATTAGTAAGACAAGATCTTCCTTGTCTAAAGCCATGTTGGCTGTCTCCCATTAGGCCATGATTATCTACAAAATAAAAGAATTCCGATTTACCAAAAATCACCCTATGTTAGAAAAATATTTTTGTCAGAGACTGTCTTCCCAGTGCTGTGTATTCAAACAGAGCACCGCCGTGATGTCTCCTTTTATTAATATTAAATTTATAAAGAACAAAAGTACTTAACTTTAGTAGAGAGATGCCATTGCCATTGCTGCCAGAATGACTATCCACGTAGCGCTCGTTTCGGGTTCAATATTTTATTCTTTTAATGAACCCTGCTTCAGGTTTGTCTTTCAGCTGCTATTGGCAAAGTAAAAAGCTAACAGATGGAAGTGTGATCAGCCGTTTAAATCCTCGGCGTCTGACGTCAAAGAACAGGTGAAATATCAGAGCCAATAAACTAGCTCACCAGAGGGAGGGAACACCCACCAACAGGGAATCCCTTTCAGGGAGCTAAAGCAACCTCAAATGATAGTATGCCAATCTATTTGTTGGTTGAAGCCCCTAGGGGTCACCGAGTCCAATCTATAGATCCAGCGCTGTTCTTGATATTGCAATCGTTGTTCACGATCTCCACCCCGGGGGTCCAATGGTATGAAATCTAATATCCGCCAGCGTAATGCGGTAAAGGAATGACCATGTAATAAACAGTGTTCAACAATAGGCGCCGAGAGGGATCTCGTCCTTAATCTTGATGCATGCTCTGATAATCTGACGCGAATCTGACGTTTTGTCCGGCCAACATAATATAGGAAACAAGGGCATACAATGAGGTATACAACAAATTGAGTAGCACAATCTGTATGTCATTTTGTTGAATATATACGGGTTGTATGAACATCCACCCAATCTGGTCCCACTATGGATGAAGCGCAATATATACAACCACCACAAACAAAGTGGCCTTTATCCAAATGGCAAACTTGTGGTCGATCTTGAATATCAGTTGTCCTCATAAGAAGATCCCGAAGGTTAGTGCCCCTAGAATAAGCTATTTGTAGATCTTTATCTCGAAAGCAGGGGTGTATTCCCATTAGCGGCCAGAAACGTCGTAGAAGCTGGGTTACTTTATTAATTCCCCTGATGTACGGTAGGACCCCTGTGATCTTCGATTCCTGATTATGATCCCGAGTGTGAGGTCGTAATCCATACCAGTCATTATGTGTATAACCTGCTCTCTTGTAAGCCTTATTAATGACTGGCATGGGATATCCCCTAAACAAAAGACGAGATGATAACTCTTTTGAATGTTTCTTGAATTCTGCTATGGAAGAACAATTCCGTTTTAGATGCAAAAATTGCCCATAAGGCAATCCCTGTTTGAGAGCTTTTGGGTGAAAACTATCAAACCGGAGAAGGGTGTTTCGCTGCACTGGTTTTCGATAAAGAGTCGTATGAAAACCCTCCGTTGTTAAAGACACCGTTACATCTAAAAAATCCAATTGTTGAGATGACACTTGTGCAGTAAATTGAATCCTAGGTAAATGAGTGTTTAATCGGCCTATGAATGCGTCCAATTTCTCTCGGGGCCCCGTCCATAGAAAAAAGACATCATCTAGGAACCGCTTCCAGAACGGGACAAGATGAAAATCAGGATCAGTATAAACATATAACTCCTCAAAAGACCCCATATATATTGTAGCGATTGATAGAGCTACAGTAGCCCCCATAGCAATGCCATGGATCTGCTTGTAGAAACAATGTTGGTATAGGAAGAAATTGTTGTACAGCACCAATTCAAGTAATTCAAGTACAAACCTCTTTGGGATACGATCCGGAAGATTCAAGGGGTAATCCCGCAAACAATTTAATGCTTCTCCTTGATCTATATTTGTATATAAAGCTTGCACATCGAGAGATATCAGAAACCTGTAGGAAGATATATTGCTACAGCATCTTAACTGATCTAAAATATCTCCTGTATCTCGGATAAATGACCGAACACCTGCCGCTGCTGGTTGCAAAAATAAATCGCAGAACCTCGACAGAGGTTCCAGCATAGAGTCTCTGCACGAGACAATTGGGCGGCCAGGTGGATTAATGAGAGACTTATGTACCTTAGGTACCAAGTAAAAAATTGGGACCTTAGGATGTTGTTTATTGAGAAAGGCCATCTCATGCTGTGTAATCCAATGATTAAAGAACGCCAGAGAGGTCACAGAATAAACTTGCTGCCGAATGGCTTCAGTAGGATCATCAGGTAATATTATATAATTTCGGCGATCAGCCAAGTGGGTCTCCAGATCCCGTTGATATTGTTCTGAAGAGAGGACCACCGTGGCACCCCCTTTATCTGCTCTCCGTATCACCAAAGGGGATTCCCGTAGTTGGTCTACCGCCTGGGTTTGTTCGTGAGACAAATTAGAATAGCCTCGAGGTACACATGACTCCTCTTCAATTAAATGTTGAAACACTAATTCCTGATAAGTAGAAAGAGCCGCATCTGGGGCCCCTGGGGGGAGCCATCTAGATGGATTCCGAATCAGAGAAGAATCTATAGTCTCGGGGACCATGGACATATGTTGCATGACCCTTAATTTACGGAAGAATTTTTGAAGAGCTACTCGCACTATGAACCCATCATACTGTGGCGTCGGAACAAAAGATAGACCCATATCGAGCACTTGTGTCTGAGCCACAGAAAGGGTCTGACCTGAAATATTTATAACTGACGATTCTTCGTGCGAGTTCGGGTGTCCGGTCCTTCCCAAAAATCCTGCTGAAATTGTCTACGGGACCGGCGGCCCCGGTAAGAATTACCACGATCCCTTACCGCAGGTGTAGAGCGGGAGGAATTAACAGCCCCAGTCGCAGAGTCGCTGAGTTCAGACTCAGTAGAATCCTCAGAGTCAGGATGAAAAGTAACTTTTTTACTAGGGAACTTTTTCTTCAGCGATGGCCAGTTGTAGACACAATTATTATCATAATCAGCCTTGTCCCTTTTAAATTTACGAATCTTGAGACACTTAATATAATCTTGATAAGAGTCTAGCTGTTTTTGAGAATCCTGCCATTGAACCTGAAAGGTTGAAAGTTCCGTTGTTTCCAGGATCCTCTTTCTCATGGTCTCGACCTGTGTTGTTAAAGATTCCTGTTCTTGAGAGGATCTCTCCGCTAGCAGGGCTACCAGGTCAAAGCCACATTTATTTAGTATCATATTCCATTTCTGTAAAAAAGCCTCATCATCGGTAAATTGCTTAGGAGGTTTGATCACACGCAACCCACGAGGGAGAATGGCGGATTGTAGATATTGCGTCATAGCTAAGCCATGCATCTAAACCCTAATCAATTTTTTATTCAAATCCTTCAGTTCCGAGATGGTAGATGGTAACTGATCAGACACAAGTGCTCGATATGGGTCTATCTTTTGTTCCGACGCCACGGTATGATGGGTTCATAGTGCGAGTAGCTCTTCAAAAATTCTTCCGTAAATTAAGGGTCATGCAACATATGTCCGTGGTCCCCGAGACTATAGATTCTTCTCTGATTCAGAATCCATCTAGATGGCTCCCCCCAGGTGCCCCAGATGCGGCTCTTTCTACTTATCAGGAATTAGTGTTTCAACATTTAATTGAAGAGGAGTCATGTGTACCTCGAGGCTATTCTAATTTGTCTCACGAACAAACCCAGGCGGTAGACCAACTACGGGAATCCCCTTTGGTGATACGGAGAGCAGATAAAGGGGGTGCCACGGTGGTCCTCTCTTCAGAACAATATCAACGGGATCTGGAGACCCACTTGGCTGATCGCCGAAATTATATAATATTACCTGATGATCCTACTGAAGCCATTCGGCAGCAAGTTTATTCTGTGACCTCTCTGGCGTTCTTTAATCATTGGATTACACAGCATGAGATGGCCTTTCTCAATAAACAACATCCTAAGGTCCCAATTTTTTACTTGGTACCTAAGGTACATAAGTCTCTCATTAATTCCCCTGGCCGCCCAATTGTCTCGTGCAGAGACTCTATGCTGGAACCTCTGTCGAGGTTCTGCGATTTATTTTTGCAACCAGCAGCGGCAGGTGTTCGGTCATTTATCCGAGATACAGGAGATTTTTTAGATCAGTTAAGATGCTGTAGCAATATATCTTCCTACAGGTTTCTGATATCTCTCGATGTGCAAGCTTTATATACAAATATAGATCAAGGAGAAGCATTAAATTGTTTGCGGGATTACCCCTTGAATCTTCCGGATCGTATCCCAAAGAGGTTTGTACTTGAATTACTTGAATTGGTGCTGTACAACAATTTCTTCCTATACCAACATTGTTTCTACAAGCAGATCCATGGCATTGCTATGGGGGCTACTGTAGCTCCATCAATCGCTACAATATATATGGGGTCTTTTGAGGAGTTATATGTTTATACTGATCCTGATTTTCATCTTGTCCCGTTCTGGAAGCGGTTCCTAGATGATGTCTTTTTTCTATGGACGGGGCCCCGAGAGAAATTGGACGCATTCATAGGCCGATTAAACACTCATTTACCTAGGATTCAATTTACTGCACAAGTGTCATCTCAACAATTGGATTTTTTAGATGTAACGGTGTCTTTAACAACGGAGGGTTTTCATACGACTCTTTATCGAAAACCAGTGCAGCGAAACACCCTTCTCCGGTTTGATAGTTTTCACCCAAAGGCTCTCAAACAGGGATTGCCTTATGGGCAATTTTTGCGTCTAAAACGGAATTGTTCTTCCATAGCAGAATTCAAGAAACATTCAAAAGAGTTATCATCTCGTCTTTTGTTTAGGGGATATCCCATGCCAGTCATTAATAAGGCTTATAAGAGAGCACGTTATACACATAATGACTGGTATGGATTACGACCACACACTCGGGATCATAATCAGGAATCGAAGATCACAGGGGTCCTACCGTACATCAGGGGAATTAATAAAGTAACCCAGCTTCTACAACGTTTCTGGCCGCTAATGGGAATACACCCCTGCTTTCGAGATAAAGATCTACAAATAGCTTATTCTAGGGGCACTAACCTTCGGGATCTTCTTATGAGGACAACTGATATTCAAGATCGACCACAAGTTTGCCATTTGGATAAAGGCCACTTTGTTTGTGTTGGTTGTATATATTGCGCTTCATCCATAGTGGGACCAGATTGGGTGGATGTTCATACAACCCGTATATATTCAACAAAATGGCATACAGATTGTGCTACTCAATTTGTTGTATACCTCATTGTATGCCCTTGTTCCTTATATTATGTTGGCCGGACAAAACGTCAGATTCGCGTCAGATTATCAGAGCATGCATCAAGATTAAGGACGAGTTCCCTCTCGGCGCCTATTGTTGAACACTGTTTATTACATGGTCATTCCTTTACCGCATTACGCTGGCGGATATTAGATTTCATACCATTGGACCCCCGGGGGGGAGATCGTGAACAACGATTGCAATATCAAGAACAGCGCTGGATCTATAGATTGGACTCGGTGACCCCTAGGGGCTTAAACCAACAAATAGATTGGCATACTATCATTTGAGGTTGCTTTAGCTCCCTGAAAGGGATTCCCTGTTGGTGAGTGTTCCCTCCCTCTGGTGAGCTAGTTTATTGGCTCTGATATTTCACCTGTTCTTTGACGTCAGACGCCGAGGATTTAAACGGCTGATCACACTTCCATCTGTTAGCTTTTTACTTTGCCAATAGCAGCTGAAAGACAAACCTGAAGCAGGGTTCATTAAAAGAATAAAATATTGAACCCGAAACGAGCGCTACGTGGATAGTCATTCTGGCAGCAATGGCAATGGCATCTCTCTACTAAAGTTAAGTAATTTTGTTCTTTATAAATTTAATATTAATAAAAGGAGACATCACGGCGGTGCTCTGTTTGAATACACAGCACTGGGAAGACAGTCTCCGACAAAAATATTTTTCTAACATAGGGTGATTTTTGGTAAATCGGAATTCTTTTATTTTGATATATACATAATTCCGGTTGGGTCTAGTTTTTTCTACTTTTTTGAGCATGATTATCTACATGCTTAGTAATTTTGTTCTTTATGATGGTTTCTATAATTTTTCCTGGTACTGATGTCAGGCTCACCGGTCTGTAGTTTCCCGGATCACCCCTGGAACCCTTTTTAAAAATTGGCGCTACATTGGCGATCCTCCAATCTTCAGGTATTACAGATGATTTTAATGAAAGTTCACAGATTACTAATAGCAGGTCTGCAATCTCATATTTCAGCTCTTTCAGCACTCTTGGATGTATACATCCGGTCCAGTTGATTTGCTACTATTCAGTTTATCAAATAGTTGTAATACATCTTCCCGGTGTAGCGATATTTATCTCAATTCCTCTGCAGTATCACCTTTAAATACCACTTCAGTCTTGGGTAACATCCCTACATCTTCCTCAGTAAAGACCGAAGCAAAGAATTCATTCAGTCTCTCCGCTATAGCCTTGTCTCCTCTTACTGTCCCTTTTACCCCTCTATCATCTAACGGTCCAATTGACTCTCTCACAGGCTTTTTGCTATGAATGTACTTGAAAAAGTCTTTATTTTGTGTTTTTGCTTCCGTAGCAAGTTTCTTCTCAAATTCTTGCTTTGCATGCCTTATCAATGCTTTGCATTTAACTTGCCAGTGCTTGTGCTGTTTCCAGTTTTTGTCATTTGGCTCTTTTTTCCATTTCCTGAAAGATGCTTTTTTGGCAGCAACAGCCTCTCTGACTTCACCTTTAAACCATGCTGGCAGTTTTTTGGACTTTCTTCTACTTTTCTTAATGCGTGGAATACAGCTGGTCTGGGCTTCCAGGATAGTATTTTTAAATGACACCCAAGCTTGATGTAAGTCTTTAACCTTTGCAACCTCTCCTTTTAGTTTTTTCTTAACTATTTTCCTCATTTTATCATAGTCTCCCTTTCGAAAGTTAAAAGGTAGTACTGTGGATTTCCTTACTATCCCTCCTCCACTAATTA
Organism: Ichthyophis bannanicus; assembly: GCA_033557465.1. Classification (NCBI taxonomy): domain Eukaryota; kingdom Metazoa; phylum Chordata; class Amphibia; order Gymnophiona; family Ichthyophiidae; genus Ichthyophis; species Ichthyophis bannanicus. The sequence goes on along the minus strand of CM066032.1, from coordinate 196,790,757 downwards.
AATCAAACGCGATCATGCTATGATCACTATTGCCAAGTGGCCCCACCACCCTTATTTCTTGCACCAGATCTGGTGTTCCACTAAGGACTAGGTCCAATATGGCTTCCCCTCTGGTCGGTTCATGAATCAGCTGCTCCAAGAAGCAGTCATTTATTTCATCTGGGAACTTTATCTCCCTAGCATGTCCTGCCATGACACTGACCCAGTCGATACTGGGGTAATTGAAATCACCCATTATTATTACTGTGCTGTGACTTTTGTTAGCTTCCTTGATTTCTTTGAGCATTTCATCATCCATTTGTTCATTCTGGCCAGGCGGTCAATAGTACACCCCCACTGCCATCACCTTCCTCTTCATACATGGAATTTCAATCCATAGAGATTCTACAGCAAATTTTGTTTCTTGCAAAACTTTAATCCTTTCTGACTCAATTTCCTCTCTAACATAGAGCGCAACCCCTCCACCAATTTGATCAGTTCTATCATTACGATATAGTTTGTACCCAGGTATCACAGTGTCCCTCTGGTTATCCTCCTTCCACTATGTCTCTGAGATTCCAATCATATCTAACCTCTCATTTAGTGCTATATATTCTAACTCTCCCATCTTATTGTTTAGACTTCTAGCATTTGCATACAAGCATTTTGGAGACTGTATTTTATTAATATTAATCTGGCTATTGGTAGGCATGGGTAATTTGGAATCTTTATGCTCTGTCTGCACCATACTCAAGGGCATTTGGGCTACTTTACTCTTTTTTGGAACCTCTCTGCTTTTGGTAGTATCCTTCAAGGATACCTTCTTCCGAACCATGCGCTCTTGGATGACTGTCAGCTTTCCCCTATTTTCTAGTTTAAAAGCTTCTCTATCTCCTTTTTAAAGCTTAATGCCAGCAGTCTGGTTCCATCCTGGTTAAGGTGAAGCCCATCCCTTCGGACGAGCCCCTCCTTTCCCCAGAATGTTCCCCAGTTCCTAACAAATCCATAACCCTCATCCTTGGACCATCTTCTCATCCACGCATTGAGACTCCGTAGCTCTGCCTGCCTTTTGGGTCCTGCACGTGGAACGGGAAGCATTTCGGAGAATGCTACCCTGGAATTTCTGGATTTCAACTTCCTACCTAAAAGCTTAAATTTAGCCTCCAGAACCTCCCTACCACATTTTCCTATGTCATTGGTACCGACATCTACCAAGACAGCAGACTCCTCCCCAGCACTATCTAAGACCTTATTTAGGCGGTGCGTGAGGTCCGCTACCTTCGCACCAGGCAGGCATGTTACCAGGCGATCCTAACGTCCACCAGCCACCCAGCTATCTACATTCCTAATGATTGAATCACCAATTATAACAGCTGTCCTAACCCTTTCCTCATGGGCACATGGCCCTGGAGAAACGTCCTCAGTGCGAGAGGGTTTTACATCACCTGGAGGATAGGTCCTAGTTACAGGATCACATCCTGCCACACCAGGGTGATGCTCTCCTGTCATGTGACCTCTCTCCTCGATGGCAACAGGGATGCTGCCAGACTGGAGGTGGGACTTCAGGACTATATCCCTGTAGGTCTTGTCCATGTACTTCTCTGTCTTTCTTATGTCTTCCAGGTCTGCTACTCTAGCATCTAGAGAATGGACTTGTTCCCTGAGAGCAAAGAGCTCCTTGCATTTAGTGCATACATAAGACCTCTCACCAACTGGGAGAAAATCATACATGTGACACTCAATGCAAAATACTGGAAAGCCCCCATCTCGCTGCTGGACTGTTGTCTGCATCTTAGTTTAAAGCTTGTGTTTAGGATTTAAATTCTGTACTTACTAAGGGTTGGTGTAGATGTTTATACTAATAAAAGTGTATCTAATACTTGTAATATACCTTGTTCACCTGAAGCTTAATTAATCTCAGGTCCTCAATGTATAACTGATTTGGATAAAGAGCTGCACCTGAGAGCAACCCCTTTCCTCTAAGACGTGCAAGTACCTATAAAGCTACAATTTCCCCATGGGCGGGTGGGTGTCAGGGAGGGAGGGAGGGAAATAAGACCTATTAAAAGAGGGCTGTTACAAGGTACCCTGTCCTGTACCCTCAGCAGGGGTGGGGGGCATGAGGGGGTTAGTCCCTCAGGTAGACTAGAGCAGGAAAAAAAGTTTGAAATGCAGCACGTTCTGGGGACAGAGCAGGGAGAGATATTTAATTTAAAGTAACAGTTAACCTGGCTACCACACAAAGGCCAGATAGTTGAAAGAGGCATGGTAAGTTATACAGCTGAGAAAGTTGAAGTGCAAAACTAAAGGGAACAGGGAGATGAAGTAGCACACCAATAAAGACAAACAAATAAACAAACAGACAGCTAGAACTCACAGCAAAGTTGTCACAGGAGTTAAATATCCACCTCTCTAGCAGAGCACTGTGAGGGCACTGCCCTTCCCAGAGCATAGAGAGTCAAACAGAACAGACTATGCACATGTGGGAGGAGACAGGAAGAAGGGCTACACAATACCCCAGCAGGGGGGAGTGGGTAGTCCCTCAGTTAGACTAGAGCAGGAAAAAAAGTTTAAAACGCATCACGTTCTGGGGACAGAGCAGGGAGAGATATTTAATTTGTGCCAGGAAGCAGCTGTAAATCCTGATGTGGACAATATTGGTCATACAAGTTTGTTCCTTATTTGAAATTAGATTTAGATTTTTCCTCACCACACCCCTAACATGTTGCTTTGCAATTTCTACAGTATCTACAATGATGTAGGTGTCATCGTGGATAACATGTTGAAACCCTCCGCCCAGTGTGCAGGAGCGGCCAAGAAAGCAAATAGAATGCTAGGAATCATAAAGAAAAGAATGGAGAATAAAACCAAGGTTATTATAATGTCTCTGTATCGTTCCATGATGTGACCGCACCTTGAATATTGTGTGCAATTCTGGTAGCCGTATCTTAAAAAGGATATAGCATTATTATAAAAAGTACAGAGAAGAGCCACCAAAATGGTAAAGGGGATGGAAGCATACACCTATGAAGAGAGGCTAAAAAGGATAGGGCTCTTCAACCTGGAAAAGAAATGGCTAAGGAGAGATATGATAGAGGTCTATAAATTAATGAATGGAGTGGAATGGGTAAATGTAGATCGATTGTTTATGCCACCAAAATATAGAAAGACTAAGGGGTATGTTTACTAAACCGTCTTAATGTGCGCCCGGCGATAATGTGCAGGCTGCCATATAAGGAGTGGGCGTTTCAGTGTAAAGTAGCAAAACGGGATTAGCACGCGATAATGTGTGCTGCTGAGCGTTACCGCGCAGTAATCTTATGTAGGCGCACAGACATCCAACATAGAAGCAGAAGTGTAGCACAATGGTTAATACATTGACTGATGATACAGGGGTCATGAGTTCAATCTCCCAGTGTGCCTAATGCATAAGGCTGGCTGAGGCATCAGCTTTGACATGTAAGTATTGCTTCCTGAGGCATTTTATGTGTATTTTAATTATTGCTGCCAGCAAACACACCCTCACGTGCCGTAACCTAGGGTGCCGCAGAAGGCACCTTATAAGGCACTCCATAGGGCACATTATAAAGTGCACTGTCTGCCACGGCACCCTATAATGTCCCCTATAGGGCACCCCATAGGACACCTTATAAGGCACCTTATACGGACTGTAACCATAAGGTGCCTCAGAAGGCACTTTATAGGGTGCCCTATAAGGCGCTTTATAGGGTGCCCTATAAGGCGCCTTATAGGGCGCCCTCTGAGGCACCTTATGGTTACAGTACCCCGAGGGTGTTATGCTGGCAGCACTAATGTACATTAAAAATAGACAATGCTTCAGACAGCCCTATCAAATAACCCCACTGTGGGTTTGAACCCATGACCTCTGGCTCCACAAGCAGTGAAGTAACCAGTGGGCTACAGCTCCATAGCTGCTAGCAAATACCTGGCTGGATGCAGAAGGACTGCACGTCACCACACAAACAGTCTGCTGTGGTCACCAGGATAGGGTTAACCCACCCATACCCATGATGCACTGCACATGCAAATCAGCAGTCTACAGATGATCACAAGATGGGGTATGCACCCCCACAGCACCTTGGCCTGGTAGGGGGAACTGACCGTGTGTGGTACTGGCACAGAGTAGCTACACACCGTCACATTGTGCAGGTACTGCACTCACCCTGAGGGTGAGGTGGGGTGCCCAGCACCAGGTCCACAGCAGAGATAGTCCATGCTGTAGGTCCCCAGCATTGCTAATGTGTGAGAGAGGTAGTTTCTGCAGACACACCTTGGATATATCTGTATTTCCCAGTCAGGTTTAGCCCTTATGGATCCTTAGGAGGATTATGTACTACCACTCTTCTCCTCCGGGGCTGAAGGTGGTAAACAGGGTCTCCCACCAACAGATCCACATTCTACCTCCCTGCAATGGTGGCAGTAGAGGGGACCATCAACCTCAGTCCTACTGGGGAACAGACACCATACAGGGCAGTCAATGCAGCTCTATACACATCCATAAAGCAATAGCAGACAGACATTATGCCTGGATATGCTAAGCTGCACCCCACCACTATCTGATATTTTCCTGCAACAAGCCTTCAGTCACTGCACCCTGCAAGGTGTTCCATCAAGACACATACCAGCTGCAGACAGTCTGCTAGTTAGTCCATAGTGCATGTTCCTGGTGGAAATGCGTGCACCCAGAACTGGGATGTCAGCATACACACCAAGCAGATAAGTCAGTGACTAGGCCCCAAAAGGGAACCCATAAATATCACATGAAAAAAAAAGTTGTATAGCACTATGGGGGAACCTAGCCATGCCGTGGTCACTGCTCAGTCAGGGTGAGAGTGATCTCCCAGCAGAACATGCTGTGGCCACCCTGTCTGTGCAGGTGGTGGCCGGGCACTACAATGTCCCAGCCAGTGCCCTATGCCCTGTGCAGATGCATCCTGGCCAGGCCACCCTGTCCGGGCTATACCCATGGAACCTTGCTCCTCATTATGCACATTGGCAGGCCAATACTGGCAACAGTGCTGGCAGTGTGGGCTGTGGAGGGTGTTTGCAGCCACCGCACACTGGATAGACAGACACACACTCCCCACACCTATGACAGCATTGTGCTACTATAGAGGTGTTTAACAGCCCTGGCTACCGCACCAGTCCTGGGCACAGTGCAGGCATGGATATGGTACGCAATACTGTTGGGGGTCACTCCCCAGGGTGGTAAACACTGTCAGACACCAGACCTGAAGCACACTCCACAGACATCAGAAAGGTTGCTATGATGGAGCTCAATCAGCAAACTGTGCTTAACGTAGGAATTGCTATCTGCCAGTAATCATAGCAACCTTTTGATAGCTGTGTACCGTATTCCCAGGTTTAGGGTGGCATTGCTAAGGTATGCAAGTGCTAGTATTGGGAGATGCATGCAGGGCCCAATGTCCTGCCTCTCCAGGAGGCATTAGCTAATGGAGCCTGTGGGTGTGCGTGTGTCTGCCCCTGTTGGCTGCTGCTTTACGGCAGAGGTTCCCAACTCCAGTCCTGGTGGGCCAAACACTGTTCAAGTTTTCATGCTGTCCCTCATGAATATGCATGAGATACATCTGCATGCCATGGGGGTGGTGCATAGATATGCAGCACAGGCATCTTTATTAGAGGCAGCATGGAACCTGAATGGTGTTTGGCCCTCCAGGACTGCATTTGGGAGACTCTGCTCTAGGTAATGCGCCTGTTTATGGTGTCTGTGCTCTGTAGGGTAAAATGTAGGTGTTTTGGGCATGTTTACGTCATCTGCAATAAAGATTCTGTCTGTATTAGCATGTTTTAGTAGTGGGTAAAAAATAGGGGCTGGGTTGGCAGGAACCACAGCTGGGACTTGAACCTGTGACTTTTTGCTCCTGAACACACTGGCTGTGTGCACAGCATCACCGTGTTGCCACAGAGACAGTACATTCCCTGGGGATACCATGACTGTTCATCAGACGGGGCCTGTCTGTTGCAGTGCATGGCACCCACCTACACAGGGCTAGGCCACGGTCTGCTCTGGGCAGCTGCCACTACCCCCTCCACCACCAGTGCCCCTCTGCCACCCTGCTGACATGCCCTTCTGCTGGTGGTGCTGGTGGAGCGCAGTCTCAGGCCATCCAGTGTGCAGGTAGGCGGCTGCCTATGGTGCGGGTTCTGGGGTAGGGGTGCCTGCATAGGTGTCCACGCTTCCCCCCAGCACCGCCTGCCACTGTTCTGTGCCCTTGGGGGTCCCTACTGGGTACTATCCCCTGTGACACTGTGGGAAGCACACTCGTGCCCATGCTGGGCCCTCATCAGTTGCTGTCTGGCTGCTCTACTGTTTCAGCATTCCTATGGGCCACCTAGGCATCACCCTAGTCCGCACTGTGGCCCAGCTGCAGTACAGCATGTGCCATCTGCAGCCCTCTGTGTCCCCTTTCCCAGCATCTGTCCAGTTGCCCATTCCTATACTCAATGCACTGCATTCTCTATGTTCTTAAATCCAAAACATGGGGTATGTTTTACTCGGGTCTCAGACTACACCACGGCATCAAAACCTGGGTATTTAAAAGTCCCCAGTGATATGCCTGTAAGCATCAATGACCCGGTCAGTTTTACTGATCCTCCCCTCTTGTGTTTCAACGAACGGAACATATAGTCCTCTACAAGACTGTAACTTGTTGCATGCTTTTCAGTTATACTGTAGAGTTACTTAGCTGATCCACTCGGTCTCTAAGTCCCAGCGCTGCTGTCCAAGCGCCCCCGCGTTTCACTGGTGAGGTTCTTCAGGGGACTAATATCTATACTACAACAAACAAAAAACACAAACCCAACCTGTATTATAACAACATTACTAGACCTATTCATCTGCCATTATTACACTTCTTACTGGGCTTCAGTTCCCTACATGTTGAATAAAAATAATTACCTGAGACTCTGATGCTGCCCGCTAATGCCTTACAGACCACTACGCTCTCAGAATGCCAAACGGTCTCAAGACGCCGCGCATGCGGTCTGAGGCTTACCTCCGTTCTTTAAACACCTACATGATAGCTCCTCCCACCTACCTATTCACCCCTATGGGGTCCGCCGTAGCGTTTCATTCTATTACGATGAAGAGAGCAAAGCTCTTCATTCCAGTTGCGCTCCCAACAAACGTTCCCTTCCTGTTCTTACTCTTCTATATAATGCAAACCCCCCAATCCACCGCGATGTTCAATCCCTCTGGCTGGATTGAATCAATCCTATGGATCCATCTTTGCTCCCTCAACAATAATGTCTGCTCTCGTGATCTACCCTGTGTCCCTACGTGCACCTGTTCGATGCACCAACATCTAAGCTGCTCAAATATATGTCCTTGTGCCACACAATGGGATACCATAGGAGCTTCCAATCGTTTGCATTTTATTCTACTCTCATGTTCTTTCATACGAATTTTAAAAGTGCGGATTGTTTTCCCTATGTAGATTAGGCCACAAGGACATTGTACAGCGTCCACCACATAGGTTGAGACACAGGTAGTTCTACTTTTCAACCGATATGTGACACCTTTGTACGAAAACCTATCTATCTCCATAGAAACATCGCAAACTGTACAATGGCCACAAATTCTATGGCCTTGCCACTCATCCTACCCCTCTGCCCGCTGCCCTGTGTGCAAAACCGCCGGACTTAAATATTCCTTCAAATTCTTACTTCACTGCCAGTATTGTAGTAGAGTGCTCGCTTGTAAGCTCGATGAACAAAATTTAGTTCATCGAGCTTACAAGCGAGCACTCTACTACAATAGATCATGGTTATTGAGTCCAAACCCGTCTCGGGTGGAACAGGACACAGAATATGTGCACTTTGTTATGAAATACTCTCCTATAAGTGTAGCCATTCAAAGGAGCATAAAGAGGAATAGTGTAGTTTTGAAGACTCTGCCATGCATGCGACACCGCACTATCCGATGTGTCTGGCAGCGAAGTAAGAATTTGAAGGAATATTTAAGTCCGGCGGTTTTGCGCACAGGGCAGCGGGCAGAGGGAAGCCCCTATGGTATCCCATTGTGTGGCACAAGGACATATATTTGAGCAGCTTAGATGTTGGTGCATCGAAAAAGTGCACGTAGGGGCACAGGGTAGATCATGAGAGCAGACGTTATTGTTGAGGGAGCAAAGATGGATCCATAGGATTGATTCAATCCAGCCAGAGGGATTGAACATCGCGGTGGATTGGGGGGTTTGCATTATATAGAAGAGTAAGAATAGGAAGGGAACATTTGTTGGGAGTGCAACTGGAATGAAGAGCTTTGCTCTCTTCATCGTAATAGAATGAAACGCTACGGCGGACCCCATAGGGGTGAATAGGTAGGTGGGAGGAGCTATCCTGTAGGTGTTTAAAGAACGGAGGTAAGCCTCAGACCGCATGCGCGGCGTCTTGAGACCGTTTGGCATTCTGAGAGCATAGTGGTCTGTAAGGCATTAGCGGGCAGCATCAGAGTCTCAGGTAATCATTTTTATTCAACATGTAGGAAACTGAAGCCCAGTAAGAAGTGTAATAATGGCAGATGAATAGGTCTTGTAATGTTGTTATAATCCAGGTTGGGTTTGTGTTTTTTGTTTGTTGTAGTATTAGTCCCCTGAAGAACCTCACCAGTGAAACGCGGGGGCGCTTGGACAGCAGCGTTGGGACTTAGAAACCGAGCAGATCAGCTAAGTAACTCTACAGTATAACTGAAAAGCATGCAACAAGTTACAGTCTTGTAGAGGACTATATGTTCCGTTCGTTGAAACACAAGAGGGGAGGATTAGTAAAACTGACCGGGTCATTGATGCTAACAGGCATATCACTGGGGACTTTTAAATACCCAGGTTTTGATGCCGTGGTGTAGTCTGAGACCCGAGTAAAACATACCCCATGTTTTGGATTTAAGAACATAGAGAATGCAGTGCATTTGAGCGTAGGTGAGAAATCGCTCTGCTACCAGACCATACAGTTTTGTTCAGTTGCCCTTTCCGACATGCCCACCCTGCTGTTGTGGAACATATGCACTCCATAGGAAACCTGTCCAATGGAGAGGGAAACCCTGATGAGCGCAATTGCACTGTGGGATCATTCACCTTGTATGGGGACGGAGCGCAGACCCTTCCACAATTCATATCTTTTTTTTGGAACCTTCTCGGGAGTGCTTTTTGATGTTTCCCATTAATATCACTATTGCCCAGCTTGGTCATGTTTTTTTTATATTTTGTTGGGGTCATTTTCAATGTTTATTTGCACTTTTGTTCCGTGCACATGTATCACGCTTATCACTTTTTTGTAGGTTTCCCTGATTTTGCTTTACATTGCTGACAGAAATGGTTTCTCTTCTCTGTAAATCAGCTCTAACGCCAGGGTTTCACTGGCGTTAGTTTTGAGCCTCGAATTTCACATCGTTAGTGTGCGGGGAGCCTCTCCCCTCCCACTCTCCACCCATTGACCCCTTCTCTCCGCCCCTGGGGAGCCTTCCTCCGCCCTCAGGGAGCCTTTACTCCACCTTCAGTGCTCGTTTGCGCCGCTGAGCGCCGCTATGCACGTTAGCGCACGATAAGGCGCCTTATCGCACGGTAATGCGCCATTATCGTGCGATAAGGTGCCTTATTGTGCGATAACGTGTCAGAGCACACATTAAGACGGTTTAGTAAACATGCCCCTAAGGGGCATGCAATGAAGCTACTGTGTAAACTATTTAAGACTAAGAAGAGAAAATATTTTTTCCACTCAATGTGTAATCAAACTCTGGAATTCATTACCGGAGGATGTAATAAAAGCTGTTAGTGTAACTGGGTTTAAAAAAGGGTTGGAGAAGTTCCTGGAGGAAAGGTCCAGAAACCATTATTAAAGGGGACCTGGGAAATCCACTGCTTGCCCCAATACAAGCACTGTGGAACCTGTGTCTTTTGGGGAAACTGCTAAGTACTTGTGACCTAGATTGGCCACTGTTGGAAACAAGATACTAGGCTTGATGAACCTTGGTCTGACCCAGTATGGCATATCTTATGTTATTATCTATTATGGACATCCAAGTGTAAATTTAGCCCTTTCATTAGTCATCATTTCTACATGCAAATGTCAGACTTTCCAGATGGAAATTCTGAATAAGGCTTCTAAAATATCACCCATAACATTTTAGGAGGAAAATCTCTCTCTTGTGAACAGCTTTGTCTTCAGGAGATGTACTGTATGTGCATGGAAGCAGTAACAGCCAAGGTTTTACCATAATAATTATTCACAAATAAGTTTTTTGTTAAAACCTTGGACATTTTAAAACACAGCCCTTAAAAATTTGAGGGTAGATATTCATTGGCATTTCTCTATAGAGCAGCTTCTGAAAGGAATATTTAGCAGTACTAGCCAGATAGTGGCACTAAATATTCTGTCGGACTGCCTCGGCTCTATCCTGATAATGCTGGGGTGGCCCAGGGATGGAACGAGAAGTTATCTGCATAAGGGCTATCATATGGATAATGGCCGCTACTCACTGCACTATCCAGATATTCAGTACTGTCGCTATCTGGATACCAGCATTCAACATCAGCAGCCTGCATTTAAAAAAACACTAACCACAGGGTTTGATAATTAGGCTAATATCTCAGGTTATTTAAACATTAAAAAATAGTATAAAATAAAAAACCCCCAAAACAAAACATAAACTTTAAAGCATCAATTAACTTGCACTATTACCTTAGTAAACAAAGCAATTTGCAGTTTAGTTTAGTTTTAGGGGCCCTTTTGTCAACGTGCAGTAAGTTTTTGCACTTATCACACATTTTGCATAAAATCAATGTGTGTTAAGAGCAAAAGTCATTCACTGACTGTCGGGGGCATGGCAAGCATGTTCCTGGCAATTACCACCCAGTAAAAACATGGACTGGCAATTACCATACAGAAATGGATTCTAATTTGCAGCAGGGCATTTGTAATTAACGTAGGTTCATTTAACGCCTTCCATTGATGTGACCTTAAGTGCACCCATACTAATTGCAACATTAACAGTGCTCCCCTCACTTGGTTTGCAGCTTGTCATGCTGTGAGGGCTTGTGTACATCAGTGATGCTGAGGGCTAAACTATCGGTAGTTTAACTACTGGCAGGGTCTCCCAAGATGGGCAGATCTCAGCTGAGGTGCCAGACCAAGACAAACCAACCAACCATCTGGGCAGCAGCAGAATGGGACAGTGTTGGCAGTGGAGGATCACATTTCTGTGACAAAGGCAACAACACTAAACTTAAACTGCATGGAAGAAAGGCCTGACAATCAACTTCCGTATCTTGCAATGAAAATTGGAAGACAACATCATGGCCAACTGACTGGAAAAGATCAGTGTTTATACCAATACTAAAGAAAGGTGCCCTCACTTGGTTTGCAGCTTGTTGTGCTGTGAGGGCTTGTGTGCATCAGTGATGCTGAGATCTAAGCTATCGGTAGTTTAACTACTGGCAGGGTCTCCCAAGATGGACAGATCTCAGCTGAGGTGCCAGACCAAGACAAACCACCCATCTGGGCAGCAGCAGAATGGGATAGTGTTGACGGTGGAGGACACATTTCTGTGACAACGGCAACAACACTAAAGACTGCATGGAGGAAAGGTCCAGCAGTCTACTTCTGTATCTTGCCATGAAAACCCATCTGGACAGCAGCAGAATGGGATGGTGTTGGCGGCGGAGGATCACATTTCTGTGACAATGGCAACAACACCAAACTTAAACTGTGCGGAGGAAAGGCCCAGCAATCTACTTCTGTATCTTGCCATGAAAACTCAATGGATAGTCACAACAAAACAAATTGCACTATAGTGCTGGAAGGTGAGACCCCCCAGGTCGGAAAGCACTCAACTAGCTAATGGGGAAGAGCTGAAGACATTTTAGAGTAAAGCCAGCATTTATGATGTGGTTGGATCAAAGCCCTCGGGACGTATGACTGCTGATGTAGCTGCGCATGGAATGAGAGTCAGAAGCTGTAAAGATGTCTTACACACTAGAACATGGAATGTACAAAGAATGAACTAAGGGAAGTTTGGGGTGGTCAAGAATGAAATGGAACGTGTACAATTTGATCTGTTGGGTGTACCGACAGCATGCCAGGGGTGTGTGTGCCCGTGCTGGAGGGGGCAGTGGCACCTGCCTGCAGTGGACCTAGGCCATGCCCTGTACCAGTACGTGGTGTGCAGTGCAACATAAAAGGTCTGGCTGAGGAAAAGTACAGGTAGCTCCAGGGACTGCCATGCATCTGTGGCAACAGTGTGGTGCAGTACACCCAACCAGTGTGCTCTGAAGCAGAGGGTCACAGGTTTAAGTCCTAGGTGTGGTTCCTGCAGAGCATGTCCCTATATTTTACCCTACAATGCAGATACAACAGCAACATGTGCAAAGCCCAAAGCAGCGGCAAACAGGAGTACAAACACCCACTCACACAGGCTCCACAATCCAAAGATGCATGGAGAGTCAGGCTGTTGGCTCTAGCATTGAGCTGCAGTTATCACCAGAGTACTACTACTACCTCCTGCACAGTTGAGCAATGTCAGCACTGTGATCAGGACCAGTGTGGCGGGCAGGATTGCCAACCACCCCTATCTTTGCACAATGCTGCACTAGGAGTGTGTGTGTGTGTGTATGTCTATCCATTGTTCTGTGACTGCCCACCCCTCATTGGGCCCAAAATGTCCCACTGTTACCAGCCTGAATATGTGCATAATGAGGAGCAAGGTATTGTGGGCATGGCCCGGACAGGGCAGATTGGCCAGGATGCATCTTCACAGGGTGTGGGGCAATGGCTGGGACATTGTAGTGCCCGACCACTGCCTGCATGGACAGAGTGGCCATGGCATGGCATGCTGGGAGTACACTCACTCTGACCGAGCAGTGACCATGGCATGTCTAGGTTCCCACATAGCGCTCTAAGCTATTTGCCTCCAGTGATGCTTTTGTGTTCCTAGTGCTGGGGCCCTTCATTGCTGAGATGCTTGCTTGGCACACCTACTTTCTCTGTGGGTATGTGCTATGGTCTGGCTAGTGAACTATCTGCAGGTAGACTGTGCATGGTTGGCACACCTATAAAGTACAGTCTGACTTTGCTGGTGACTGGCAGACAGCGGTGTAAGGCAGTTGGGGTTTTCCAGACCTAACCACAGCATTGCTGCAGGTCTGCCCCAGCCACAGGTGTGGTTCTGGCCCACCAACCCTGTAGAATGGTTTTATACCAGCAGGCTGGAGGTTACTTCACTGGAGCTGGGGCACCTGTTCCTTACCTACAAAAGGGGTGATGTGGGCCCTTTGGGGTATGTAGTGCATACCACTGTGACCTATAAAGGCACTGCTACACAAACCTCATGCAAGTCTAGAAACCTCTCTGCCCTGATAGCAGGTGCCCATGTCAGCCAGATCCTAACACAGGGTACACGCTAATCTGGGTGGTGTCTGGTCCCAGAGGGCCACCTGTGACTGCAGAACACAGATGGACAGCAAGGAATACCTGTCACACACTAGAAGCAATGGGGATGTACAGCAGGACCTATCTCTAGCACCACATGTACTGCGGACCTAGTGCTGGGCACTCATCCTATCCCTCAGGGTGAACACAGAACTGTGCCAGTATCATGCACTGTCAGTTCGTCTTTCCAAGCTGAGGTACCGGAGAGGTGCAGACCCCATTTGGTGATCAGCTTGTAGAATGCAATTCAGCATGTGCATTGCATCATGGGTACTGGTGGGGTTACCCTATCCTGGCACTCAGAGCAGACAGTTTGTGCGGTGACCTGCAGTCCTTCTGTACCCAGCCATTGCTGTGACATACACCATGGAGGTATAGCCTACTGGTTAATACAGTGCCATCCTCAGCAGTCTTCATGGGTTCAGTTCCTCATTGTTCCCTCCTCTCATGCCTGTCCTACTCAAATAGTGTGCATGGCTGTCACAGTCATATTTTTGCAGATCTGTGCTTCCAGCCCATAATACCCTCGCCACAATTGCCAACATTCCCTCGGTCCGTCTATCTGCGTCTGTCAGCTGTGTAGAGTCCTGTCTGCCTGTGCAGGCTGCCACCCCATGTCCTGCATTGCTACCCTTTCCTGCATTGCGCCTCTTCATGCTTGCCTCACCTGTGCCTGATCTGCATGGCACCACCACTCCTCTGTCCACCCATCATTGTAGCTATCCTGCCACCTCTGCCTCTACTGGGGGACACGTATTCCCATCATCTGCCACCAACTGTCTTTCCAGTCTTTACATTGCCAACACCCTGTGCTGTGGTACAGCTACCCCCACCATGTTTGTCATCAGTACTGGCAGCCACATGGGATGCCCGCAGATATGGCAGGTCCAGCGGCTCCCAGCTCTCCCTCCTTCACTCACCTGTTCATTGCTTTTCCTGAGTGCTCTATCTAGTGTTAGGGCTACATCTGTCTCTGTTCCTCACAGGTCATGCATGTCATCCTGAGGCATCTTGCAGCCCCTAGGGCACACTAACCTAGGGCACTGTAACCTTGTTAGGCCACCTTAACCTATGGTTCCATAGCCCAGGGTGCCTTCTACGGTGCCTTGTCCAGGGGTGCCTAATACAGCGCTTAGCCTAAGGAGCCCTATAGGGCGCCTTATGAGGCACCTTACAAGGCACCTTATAAGGCACCTTGTAATGTGCGTTAGCTGATACAGCTTGCTGTAACGATCCAACGCCCACGCCTTTATATGGGCATCTGTACCTTTACTGCAGTTTAGTAAAGATACCCCTATGATGTTGCTGCACATTTATCACTACTATCACTTTTTTTGGTTTCCCTGCCTTTGCTGCACATTGCTGACTGAAATGGTCTTTCTCCCCTGCAAATGTGCCTCTAGCGCGAGGTTTTCACTGGCGCTAATTTGCAGACCTTCATTTCACGGCTTTAGTGTGCATGGAGCCTCTCCCTGCCCACTCTCTGCCCATTGACCTCTTATCTCTGCCCCTGGGGAGCCTTAATCCGCCCTCTGGGAAGCCGTACTCCACCTTCTGTGCACCTTAACGCCGCCGAAGACATTATCACGCGATACGTGAGGTTCTCGCATGGTAATGCGCCATTATTGCACGATAACATCACGTATCACACGATAACATCACAGCCGCGACATTAGCGCCTTTTGCACCGCCCCCAGTGTATGCAAATGTACCCATGCATATTCATTAGGGACAGCATGAAAACCTGAACCGTGTTCGGACCACCATGACCGGAGTTGGGAACCTCTGCCCTAGAGCAGCGGCCAACAGGGGCACAAACAACCACACCCACAGGCCCCATTATCCAGCGGCTCATGCAGAGTCAGGGGGCACTAAATAGGCCTTGCCATTTTTCCCAGAAGGCTTAAAGTCTAAATTTGTACCTGAGACAATGGAGAGTTATATGACTTGTGGAATATCACAAAGATCAGTGGAATTTTGAACTCAGGATTCCCTGCTTCTAGAATCCACTGATCTAACTCTTAGGGGTATGTTTACTAAACTGTCTTAATGTTACTGTTGCTAGTTGTAGCGTTAATGTGAAGAATGCCATATAAGGTAGTGGGCGTTCCAGTGGCAAGGCAGCAAGAATCTGTATCGCGCGATAGAGGGCGCCTTGGCTCATTAACGCGTGGTAACCTTAAGTCCATGCCAGCACTGTGTTAGAAGCTATAGAGATGTAGCCCACTGGTTTTTACAATGACTGTGGAGGCAGAGGTTATGAGTTCTATCCCACAGTGGTGTTGTTTAATAAGAATATCTGAGGGATTTCCTTTTAATTTAAATCAGTGCTGACAGCAAAAACACCCTCACAGTGCCGTAACCTAAGGTGCCTCATAAGGTGCCCTATAAGGCGCCCCATAGGGCACCCTATAAGGCGCCCCATAGAGCACATTGTAAAGTGCCCTGTCTGCCAAGGCACCTTATAATGTGCCCTATAGGGTGCTTTATAGGGCGCCTTATGAGGCACCTTAAGGTTACGGCACTGTGAGGGTGGTTTTGCTAACAGCACTGATGTAAATTAAAAGGAAACCCCTCAGAGAGCTTTATTAAGACTCACCACTGTGGGAATGAACCCATGACCTCTGCCTCCACAGTTATGGTAGTAACCAGTGGGCTACATCTCTATAGGTTCTAACATAGTGCTGGCTGGCTACAGAAAGACTGAAGGCCATTGCACAAACTGTCTGCTGGGGTTACCAGGATAGGGTATACTCACCCGTACCCATGATGCACTGCACATGCAGATCAGCAGTCTACATCTGACCACAAGATGGGGTATGCGCTTCCACAGCACCTCGGCCTGGTAGGGGGAACTGACCATGTGTGTTACTAACACAGAGTAGCTACAAACCGTGACATTGTGCGGTTCCTGTGCTCACCCTGAGGGTGAGGTGGGGCACCCAGCACCAGGTCCGCAGCACCTGGCATGACTGAGATAGGCTGTGCTACAGGTCCCTATCAGTGCCAGTGTGTGACAGGTAGTCCTTGCAGACACACTTATAATACACCTGTGTCCATCTGTGTTTCCCAGTAGCATCTAGCCCTTGTGGACTATGATGTACCCAGAATAGTGCATAACCTGTGTGGTTGCCATGGTCACATGTTATAGGAGAAGGATGTTGTGTGGATCCAAAAGTGGATTATGCAGCACCACCCAACCCATCCTCTCTGGGTCAGGGTGGGGGACAGGATCTCCTACCAACAGATCCATTCTCTACATCGGAGGCAGTAGAGGAGACCACCACCCCAGTCCTGCTAGGGAATAGGCACCCTCCATGGCAGACAGGCAGTAGACCTGGAAAAGCTCAGCTACTCCCCACCACAATCTGACTTTCACCAGGAGAGGGCACAGTCACTCTCCACCCACTGCACCCTGCAAGGTGTTCCAGCCACACACATGCTAACTTCATACAGTCTGCTAGCTAGTACATATTGTTGCAAGAACTGCGTGCTACCAAAAGTGGGACACACACTATGTCAGTGATTAGGCCCCACAAAAAAGAAGACTCATAGATATCACTTGAGAGAAAAACTGTATAGCACTATGTGGGAACCTGGCCATGCCATGGTCATTGCTCAGTCAGGGTGAGCGTGACCTCCCAGCATGACATGCTGTGGCCACCCTGTCCGTGCATGTGGTGGTCGGGCAATACAATGTCCCAGTCATTGCCCTATGCCCTGTGCAGAGGCATCCTGCCCAGACCGCTGTGTCTGGGCTATACCCACAATACCTTGCTCCTCATTATGCACATTGGCATGCTTATACTGGAAACAGTGCAAGCATTGGGTTCCAGCATGTTGTAGGCAGCCACAAAACACTGGATAGACATAAACACTCTCCCACACCTATTTCAGCATTGTGCAAAGATAGAGGTGGTTGGCAGCCCTGGCTGCCGCACCAGTCCTGAGCACAGTGCAGGCATTGCTAAGGTATGCCGGTGCTAGTATTGGTAGCTGCTGCTCCATGCAGGGCCCAACAGCCTGGCTCTCCATGAGGCTTTGGATAGTGGGGCCTGTGGGTGTGGGTGTTTGTGCCTCTGTTGGCCGGTGCTTTGGGGAGTGCACATGTTTATGGTGTATGTGTACTGTAGGGTAAAATATAGGGCCATTGTCTGCATGGGCCACAGCTGGGACTTGAACCTGTAACCTTCTGCCCCTGAACACACTGGCTGTGTGTACTGCAGCAAACTGTTGCCACAGAAGCAAGTCAGTCCCTGGGGATACCATTACTGTTCTTCAGATGGCCCTTGTCTGTTGCACTGCATGCCGCCCAGCTAAACAGGGCTTGGCCTTGGTCTGCTGTGGGCAGCTGCCATTGCCCCTTCCACCACCAGCACCCCTCCGACACCTTGCTGACATGCCCTTATGCCAGTGGTGCTGGTGGTGCGCAGTCCCAAGCCATCCAGTGTGCCTGTAGGCAGCTGCCTATGGTGTGGGATCTGGGGTATGGGTGCCTACATAGACATCCGCGCTGCCCCCCAGCACTGCCTGTCAATGTTATGTGCACTTTGGGGTGCCTGCTGGGTACTGTCCCCTTGGATACTGTGGGGCACACCCTCGTGGGCATGTTTGACTGTAGTCAGTTGCTGGTTTGCTGATTTGCAGTTTCTGCATTCCTATGTGCCACCTAGGCATCAGCCTAGTCCACCCTATGCCCCAGCTGCCCTACTGCATGTCCCTCCTGCAGCCCCTTGTACCCCATTTGCAGCCTCACCGTAGTGCCTTTCGTACTTGGGCACTATGCTGTTGCTGCACATGTATCACTACTATCACTTTTCATGGGTTCCTTGCCTTTGCTGTACATTGCTGACTGAACTGGTTTCTCTGTCCTGCAAATGTGCCTCTAGCGCGAGGTTTTCACTGGCGCTAATTTTCAGACCTTCATTTCACAGTGTTAGTGTTCATGGAACCTCTCCCCGCCCACTCTCCGCCCTCTGGGGAGCCTTACTCCACCCTCTGTGTGCCTTAACGCTGTGGAGACGTTATTGCGCGCTAACGTTACGCATCATGTGATAACGTTACGTATCGTGCGATAACATTACATATCGCGCAATAACATTACGTATCACGCGCAAACTGCATCGCTGCAACGTTATCGCTGTTTATTAAACAAACCCCTTAGGCTTCCTCTCCACTCCAAAGGACATTGGCCAACTGTGCCAGCCAATCTGCACAGATGTTATCAGCATAGGTGTCTAAAAATATTCAGACAATGTATCCCTTAATATCTATAAGTTGTTTCCAGTTTATTTTGGAAATTTTGAACTCTAGCTGTAGTAGTACTGGTTTTGCTTCGCGATAATCCAATATGCATCAACATTTTGACATAAATGATTTAAGTTAAATTTATATTGGAAAGAATTCAGAAAAACAAACACATATGGCTGCAGATAAGCACATTGATACATGTCCCATCACTCTGCTCCCCATTAAAATATGACCCTTCGGAATGCCAGATATCTTATTTCTATATTTAGATACCATTATTTTTAAAGGAAATTCACATGCTGCTTAGAAACAAAAATAGCCCAGTAGGGAACTCAGTCTCTAGAGTAAAAGACTGAAATGGAAGAAGACAAGCACTAATCTATCAACAGCATCTTTCACTTGTGTACAGCTGTTCCTCCATACACCACAATTAGACTGAAACTAAGAATATAAAAGGCCAGGATGAGGAGGCCTGTTTTTAGCTTCAGTGAAATGTATGGACCTAGTAAAGCTTTGTTCTAAACCATGCATGTTAGAAATGATTTCATTTTGTGGTGCCATTTTAGAGAGTACAAAAAAGTCTTGCACAAGAACAAATGCTTATTCTAAATATCCTTAAGAATTATGAGACTGCCATGGTGTGTATTTTACTTGTTTTAATGTGACATTAATAATTCCCTTAGTTGACAACCAGTTCAAGGTGGATTAGAATAACTCTCAAAAAGCCTCATAATAAAATAACAGCAAAATTGAATTACAACATCTTAAAAATTAAACACCATAAGTACAATCAACAAATTTTTACAAAAGTCATGTTACTGAAATAAAAATAGTCATTTCTTATCAATTTTTATATGCTGAACACAAATATGACAGTGAAATTGCAAAGTTGGCTCTTGTTTTTTTGTAATCTACAAGAATTAATGTTTACATCACGAAATGCATGTCAATAGTAAATATAATAGGCCTTCGGTTAATACCTGTAAAAAAACAAGTCATAGACTACTTCTTAGATTTTTTCGCCTGTCTCTTGTGCAGTTGTTCGGGAGCTTCTCTGGGGAGTGTCCAGCAGTAGTCAGCCAGCATTGTAGTGGACCATTTTCCCTGGTATCTTTGCTCCATCGTTGTGATATCCTGGTGAAAACGTTTGCCCTGTTCATCACTAACCATACCACAGTTGTCAGGAAATAAATCGAGATGGGAATCAAGGAAATGGATCTTTAGAGACATACTGCAGCCAAGTTTCTGATACTGCATCAGCATGTCTTCTACTAGTTCGTTGTAGTTTTCTGCCCTAACATTCCCGAGAAAGTTTGTTGACCCTAGGCGAAAAGCATTCCATGCTTGTTTCGCATCACCCTGCAGCAAGTTGTTGAACCGGTCATCTTTGAAGAGCTCTCGAATCTGAGGACCCACAAAAACTCCCTCTTTAATCTTTGCTTCGCTGAGTCAAGGGAATTTTTCATGCAGGTATTGGAAAGCTGGTGAAGTGCGGTCCATGGCTTTCACGAAGTTTTTCATCAAACCTAGTTTGATGTGAAGGGGTGGTAGCAGGATTTTGTGAGCCTCAACCAGAGCTGGGTGCTGGATATTCTTCTCTCCAACTGTTACATTTTGTCTGTGATTCCATTCCTTCCACAAGTAGTGCCAATCCCTTGCTCGGCTATCCCACTCACATAAGAAACACATGTATTTTATATATCCCTGCTGCAGTCCCATTAAAAGGGCAACTACCTTCAAGTTACCACAGAGGTGCCAGCTGTACTTGTTATAGTTAATGGAAGTCAGTAGTGGACGGCATGTGCTACTGAAATAGATGGAAGACAGTTTCCATTGTTCAAAAGCACAGCCTTCAGACTCAGTTTCGAAGAGTCTATAAATAGTCTCCAGTCTTGTGGGTCATGAGTGATTTTTAAGGCATTCATGAGGCTTACAATATTGGAACAGAATACCATATTACTTTCCTTTCCGACTGCATATAGTACACTGCTGACGTCAGATGGCTTCAGCAGCCGTCCGGCAGTAGTATTGCATTGCATCAGAAAATGATGCAATCAACTCTGGATGATGTGTGCATGCTGTTATTATGCAATGTGATGCAATATTACATCATTCAAGGCTTATTTGGGATGCTGTTGATGTCCTACTGGATAAATTTACACAGTGAAACGTCAAAAATGAACTACATGCAATATCTTCAAAACGAGAGCCAATAATTTTTTTTTAATGTTATATTCATGTTCAGTTCACCAAAATACTACAGATTAGGGCCTTTTAAAGTCAGTAACGATTTCAATGTTGACCAGTGAAAATAGTAACAAACTGTAAAGCAGGAGAGGTCAAACCATAAAGAGCCAAACATTTTTAGTTACCTTTCACAAAGGTGAGAAAACCTACTGAATAGTGCGTTCATATGTTTGTATATATCAGTGTGGAGGTGAAGGTGGACTGGAAACCACATGAAGCAACTGAGGATCCAGAGGGAAAATAGGAGGAACAGTGGGATGTTTGCTGCTGTTGCTTCACATCAGATGCCAAAGCAGTTTTAGTGTGGGAGCAGGAGGAGAAATGGCACTCTGTGCCCTTCCTGCCCCCATCTCTGCCCTTGCCACTAGTGTTACCTACAGTAGTTGGGGCATGCTTATGGACTTTGTAGGAGTAGGGAAGTGAGTGAAGGGAATTATGCAGCTGTTCAATGTTTGCAGCATGCACTTACCAAATTATTACCATCAGTTCTAGTTCACTCAAGTATTTCTGATGCCTCCTGAGCAGTCAGGGCATCCCGATAGAGAGGTTCCAATAATGGTAAAAGTAACCCAGGTGCCTGTTAGAGCTCATTGTTTATTTTTCCAGCTTTCCATTCATCCATAAAGAAGGTTGGCTGCTTTTTATTTTGAAGGACAGCTGAGGAAAAGTTGGGGTCTTTGGTAGGTCTTTCTCATTTACTTCAACAGGAATCAAAGCTCCACCAAATCACATCGCCAAAGCTGTTGCCCCCCATTACAGCTTCTGCCTCTGTCCAGGCAGAGGGCCCAATGCCAATTGAAGGACCAGTTCCATGTGCAGGATGCCTACAAGATGAAGCCCTCATGAAACAATTGGAGGAGCTCAGAGAAGAGGTGGTGAGGCTGAGAAGCATTCGAGACACTGAGAAGTACATTGTTTATGTTTATGTTCACCTCTGTCGAAGAGCTTGGACATATCCAAGCTCTTCGACAGAGGTGAAGGTTGAGGTTGAAAACTACAGGCCAGTTAGTTTAAAAGTGTGGTGAGTAAATTATTGGAAATGCTGCTAAAAGAGAGAATAGTGAAGTTTCTGAGATCCAATGGATTGCAGGATCCAAAGCAGCATGGGTTTACCGGAGGCAGATCTTGTCAGACAAATCTGATTGATTTCTTTGACTGGGTGAACAGGGAGTTGAATCGAGGCAGAGCCCTAGATGTGGTTTATTTAGATTTCAGTGAAGCCTTTGACATCGTTATGAACAGGCAACTTCTAAACAAACTGAGCACCCTAGGGATGGACCCTAAAGTGACTGACTGGGTTAGAAATTAGTTTAGTGGAGGCGACAAATGGTACAGGTAAATGGAGCTCACTCTGAGAAGAAGGAGGTTACCAGTGGTGTGCCGCAGGGATTTGTTCTTGGTCTGATTCTTTTTAACATCTTTGTTAGTGATATTGCGGAAGGGCTGTCGGGTAAGGTTTGCCTCTTTGTGGATGATTCCCAAATCTGCAATTGACACCCGGGAAGGAGTAGATGAGAGAGTAAGAGGGCAATGGGCAATCGCCGACCCTGGACATATAGGGCCAATCCTAATGTTGGCCCTGTACATTCAGGGCCAGCAAAATGTCCGGGGAAGTTATTCCACCTCCGAGGTGGAATAACCTTCCTGGACATTTGTTTTTGGAAGGACCAGGGTGTGGATGGGGCAGAGAGACCAGGGTTTATTCCCCGCAGCCCGACCATGGCGTTAGAAGGCCAGATCAGGGGTTGGTCTGCGGGAAATAAGCTCTTTTTCTTGACTGCCAGCATTGCAGCTATTAAATGGAGCCGCAGTGCCATGGCATCCTGTTGCCATGGCACCGCAACTCCATTTAATAGCTGCAATGCTGGCAGTCAAGACAGATGTAACTCAATCAGGGCTTTTAAATGGAGCCGCAGCGCCATGGCATCCTGTTGCCATGGCACCACAACTCCATTTAAAAGCCCTGGTTGAGTTAGTCGGGCTACTAATGTACGTGCAGGCCAGACTGAATAGCAGTCCCAGCCTGCACATACATTGCTGTTCACGATTCTGATTCTGTGGGACTATACGTGCCCCGTGGGATCAGAATCGTAATCCCCTTTGTACGTCTGGTTCAGACTGGACATACAAAGCGTATGGATGTGTGGGACAGAATCGGGCCCTCAGTGGGATCCACTTCTAAAAGACGATACTTAGTAGTATTTGAAAGTCAGCGTAACATTTCTTGATGGTAATAAGCAGAGTCAAGCACACCACAGTTCTACCCTTTTTATGCCTATTTGATAGCAATATTCTGGTTCATACGTAACTGCTTAAGTGATGTCCGTTCATCATAGGACAGTTGGCAGCTATATTTCTTCACTCTAGTCAACTCAAGAGCCTTCACATCTTTTTATTTATTTATTTATTTAACATTTCTTCTACAGCAGGGGTGGGGAACCCTGGTCCTGGAGAGCCGCAGACCAGTCAGGTTTTCGGGATATCCCTAATGAATATGCATGAGATATATATGCATTAGAGATATCCTGCCAACCTGATTGGTTTGTGGCCCTCCAGGGCTGGATTTGGAGACCCCTGCCTTACACCTCTGTCATTTAAGATTGTGAGTGGGCAAGGTGCAGATGTCCTAGACATCGAAAGGGTATATATATAGAATGTGTCACATTCCTCCTCGATTCTCACCACCACCAAAAGTTGTCTAATAGACAATATTTTGGTGGTGGTGAGAAGTGAGGAGGAATGTGACACATTCTATCTAACCTTTTTGATGTCTTGGACATCTGCACCTTGTCCACTCACAATCTTAAATGACAGAGGTGTAAGGCAGGGGTCTCCAAATCCAGCCCTGGAGGGCCACAAACCAGTCAGGTTGGCAGGATATCTCTAATGCATATATATTCATGCATATTCATTAGGGATATCCCGAAAACCTGACTGGTCTGCGGCTCTCCAGGACCAGGATTCCCCACCCCTGTTCTACAGGGTGGCCCAAAAAAAGTGAGGCTAAGCTAGAAAAAGCCCTATTCAGAGTGCGATAAGAACACAAAAAATTGAACTCTGAACCTAAAAAAGTGAGAACATCTCGTAAATTAAAAGCTTAAATAGTTTACTTATTTACCTTTTTTAGCTATATAACATCTCTATTTCGACAATTTCCAGTCGCCATCTTTTTTTTAAAATTTGTCAATCGTTTACATCTGTCTTTTTGAATTTTTAAATAACTTATATGCTACGAGATGTTCTCACTTATTTTGGACCACCCTGTATACCGCCTTTCATGATATCAAGGCGGTTTACATTGAACAAACTGAACACTTGTAACACTACAGCCTTAAACACCTGTATTGCTGGAGGAAGTGGTGTGGAAGGAACTCAAGTGGAGCGTAAAGGGAGGGTGGTCTGATTCTGTTGTGACCCATTGACAAATAGTCCATGTTCATCAAGTCATGTAGTATCCCCTTCAACTGGACCAGATGTCCTAAAAAAATGCCCTCAAGTGTAGTTTATATAAAAATGTATCAAAATCAACCTAAAAAGAGAAAACATCATGCTGCATATGGGGTACAAAGGGCAATCCACGCCCTAGGACTGCAAGCTGAACATCTGATAATTGGACCGATGAAATATTAACCACTAGGTCTCTTGAAGTGGTTGTGACCGTGTCCACGGACAATGTGTGGATTATTGATCACCTCCCCTCCAGCATCCTCGACCTCAACCCCTGCATGGTCGTCCTTTGCCTTTCTCTAAAACGTCACCATTACTGGACCGTTTTTCAGGGGCATTTGAGTCCTCCAAAGCAAAATCATATCTCACTTGTTTCTGAGTTCTATATTCTGAATTCTGCCAGGGGTATACATACCCTACATCATAATCAGATGCATATTGAGTAAGCTTCTCTAGCTTGATCTTTTTAATGTTGGCTCTAAATTTCTCCATTTGTTGTTGTACTCTGGATAACTGTGCTAAATAGATATCATCATCCATAATAACTTTTAGGGCTGTCTTTGATTGTTCAATCTCATTATGCATAGTAATTTTTTACTGTTTTCCACTTGCGATAGGCTATTGGTTTGTGCAGTTACTGGATCCTGTTTGCTTTTGGGTATACGCTTTAATACAGAACAGGGACCTGGAGAAGCTACTTTTTGTTTTTCAGGATGTCGACCCAAGTGCTGAACCATAGAAACAGTCATAGATCACGTATTAAGGCAAAATCTATGACTGCTTCTATGGTTCAACACTTTGTGATAGCAGGAAGATAAAGATAGTAAAGCTAATATTAAAATAATTCTCTGGGCATCTATAGTGGCGTCTCTTCTTCTGTGTACCAAATATGCTTCTTGTGACTATGATTACTCTAAATTTCCACCAAATATTTGCCCCCTAGTGCTCTAAAGAGAAATAATGAACAAACAAACCTCTTCCAAAGACGGGGAAGCTGTAAAACTAGAGGGCATAACATGAAGCTGCAAGGGGGTAAATTGAAAGGCAATGTCAGGAAATACTTTTTCACTGGTGGTGGATGCTTGGAATGCCCTCCCGATGGAAGTGTTGTGGGCAAATACAGTGACAGAATTCAAAATGGCCTGGGACAGACACAGAGGATCCCTTTACAGCAACAGGATAAAATCAAAATAAACTTAACTAACTAATTTCTCAACATACAAGGGTGTCCTACACGGAGCGGTGGGTTCACCCCTAAAACAAAGACATGGGGAGGGGTGGCCTGCACGGAGCAGAAGGTGCACCTACTCTTGCCCTCTTACGGGGCAGACTAGATGGACCATACTGGTCTTTATCTGCCGTCATTTACTATGTTACTATGTTACTAAGGGGTATGTTTACTAAACTGCGGTAATCGTACATAACGCGCGTTATGTAATGTTAACGATCGTAAGCGCATCATAACGCGCGTTATGATGCGCTAACGATCGTAATGCCCCGCGGCGCGGTAAAACACCGCAGAAGGTGGAGAGAGGGCGGAGAGAAGGGGTCAGTGGGCGGAGAGTGGGCGGGGAGAGGCTCCCTTCACACTAACGTGCTGATCTGAAGAGCTGAATTCCAACGTGAATGAAAACCTGCCGTTAAATGCACATTACAGGGGAGAGAGACCATTTCAGCGTCAGCAATGTACAGCCCAGGCAGGGAAACCAAATAAAAGTGATAAGTGTGATACATGTGCACAGAACAAAAGGGCACAGAAACACTGAAAATGACCCCAACAAACTGGAAAAAAAACATAACCAAGCTGGCCAATAGTGGTATCAATGAGAAACATCAACCCCTCCCCCCCGAGTAAGCTTCATAGAAAAGATATAAATCGTGGAAGGATCTATACTTTGTCCCCATACAAGGTGAAGGAGCCCACAGTGAAATAGCGTTGCTCAGGGTTTCCCCCACAATCGGACAGGGTTCCTATGGCGTGCACATGTCCCGCAACATCAGGGCGGGCATGTTGGAACGGCAACTGGACAGATGCCGGAGAAGGGGATACAGAGGGTCACAGGCGGCACATGCTGTGGTGGAGCTGGGCCACAGTGCGGACTAGGGTGATGCCTAGGTGGCCCATACGAATGCTGAAACAGCAGAGCAGCCAGACAGCAACTGCTGAAGGCCCAACATGGGCATGAGTGTGTTTCCCACAGTGTCACAGGGGATAGTACCCAACAGCTACCCCCAAGGGCACGGAACATTGGCAGGCGAGGCTGGGGGGAGCGTGGACGTCTATGCAGGCACCCCTACCCCAGAACCCGCACCATAGGCAGCCGCCTACCTGCACACTGGATGGACTGAGACTGCGCACCACCAGCACCACCAGCAGAAGGGCATGTCAGCATGGTGTCTGAGGGATACTGGTGGTGGAGGGGGCAGTGGCAGCTGCCCAGAGCAGACCGTGGCCTAGCCCTGTGTAGGTGGGTGCTGTGTACTGCAATAGATGGGCCCCGTCTGACAGACAGTCATGGTATCACTAAGGAATGTACTGACTCTGTAACA
Source organism: Ichthyophis bannanicus (assembly GCA_033557465.1). Classification (NCBI taxonomy): domain Eukaryota; kingdom Metazoa; phylum Chordata; class Amphibia; order Gymnophiona; family Ichthyophiidae; genus Ichthyophis; species Ichthyophis bannanicus. The sequence continues at coordinate 196,763,820 of CM066032.1, read as the reverse complement.
ACAAGGTGGTGCTGTGCACAAAACCAGTGTATTCAGAGGCAGAGAGTCACAGGTTCAAATCCCAGCTGTGGTTCCAGTCCCATATTTTACCCACTACTACAACGTGCTAATACAGATAGCACCTATATTGCAGATGATGTAAACATGCCCAAGACACCTACATTTTACCATACAGAGCACGGACACCATAAACATGCACATTACCTAGAGCAGAGTCTCCCAAATGCAGTCCTGGAGGGCCAAACACCATTCCGGTTCCATGCTGCCTCTGATAAAGATGCCTGTGCTGCATTTCTATGCGCCACCCCCATGGTATGAAGATGTATCTCATGCATAATCATGAGGGACAGCATGAAAACCCGAACTGTGTTTGGCACCGCAGGACGGGAGTTGGGAACCTCTGCCGTAAAGCAGCAGCCAACAGGGGCAGACACACCCTCACCCACAGGCCCCATTATCCAAAGCCTCCTGGAGAGGCAGGACATTGGGCTCTGCGTGCATCTCCCAATACTAGCACTTGCATACCTTAGTAATGCCACCCTAAACCTGGGAATATGGTACACATCTTTAAAAAGGTTGCTATGATTACTGGCAGATAGCAATTCCTAGGTTAAGTACAATATTCTGAGTGAGCTGCATCATAGCAACCTTTCTGATGTCTGTGGAGTGTGCTACAGGTCTTGTGTCTGACAGTGTTTACCAACCTGGGGAGTGACTCCTACAGTATTGCGTACCATAGCCATGCCTGCACTGTGCCCAGGACTGGTGTGGTGGCCTGGGCTGCCCAACACCTCTATAGTTGCACAATGCTGTCATAGGTGTGGGGAGTGTGTGTCTGTCTATCCAGTGTGTGGTGGCTGCCAACACCCTCCACAGCCCACACTGCTAGCACTGTTGCCAGCATTGGCCTGCCAATGTGCATAATGAGGAGCAAGGTACTGTGGGAAAAGCTTGGATAGGGTGGCCTGGGCTGGCCGCATCTGCACAGGGCATAGGGCAATGGCTCGGACATTGTAGTGCCTGGTACCACCTGCATGGACAGGGTGGCCATAGCATGTCCTGCTGGGCAGTCAAACTCACCCTGACTGAGCAGTGACCATGGCATGGCTAGGTTCCCCCATAGTGTTATATAGCATTTTTCTCTTGTGATATATATGGGTTTTCTTTTGGGCCCCAATCACTGACTTATCTGCTTGGTGTGTATGCTTGACATCCCCGTTCTGGGTACATGCAGCTCCTCCAGGACCATGCACTATGGACTAGCTGGTGGACTGTCTGCAGCTAGAATGTGTCTTGCTGGAATACCTTGCAGGGTGCAACGGCTGGAGGCTTGCTGCTGGAGAATGTCAGATAATGGGGGGGCAGCTGAGCATTTCCAGGCCTACCGTCTGTTTGCTATTGTGTTATGGATGTGTACTGCTCTGTCTGTTCCCCAGCAGGACTGGGGTTGATGGTCCCCTGCCTTACACCTCCGTCATTTAAGATTGTGAGTGGGCAAGGTGCAGATGTCCAAGACATCAAAAAGGTTAGATAGAATTTGTCACAGTCCTCCTCACTTCTCACCACCACCAAAAAATTGTCTATTAGACAACTTTTTGGTGGTGGTGAGAATCGAGGAGGAATGTGACACATTCTATATACCCTTTCGATGTCTAGGACATCTGTACCTTGCCCATTCACAATCTTAAATGACAGAGGTGTAAGGCAGGGGTCTCCAAATCCAGCCCTGGAAGGCCACAAAGCAGTCAGGTTGGCAGGATATCTGTAATGCATATATATCTCATGCATAGTCATTAGGGATATCCCGAAAACCTGACTGGCCGGTGGGCCCCATAGGACTGGGTTGGGGACCACTGCTATAGGGGACATTATAGGGTGCCTTGGCGGACAGTACACTTTATAATGTGCCCTATGGAGTGCGTTATGGGGTGCCTTATGCAGCACCTTAGGTTATGCCACCGTGAGGGTGTGTTTGCTGGCAGCACAAATTAAAATACATGTCACATGCCTCAACAATCACTACTTAAATGTAAAGGGTGCTGCCTCAGCCAGCCTTATACATTAGGCCCACTGGGGAATCAAACCCATGACCCCTGTACCATCAGTCAGTGTTGTAACCATTGTGCTACAGCTCTGCTGCTGTGCTTAGATGCCTGCACGCCTTCTTAAGATTAACGCGCGGTAACGTGCCCTGTAGCGCTTGTTCATTTATGGCGCCTTGTAGCCCACGTTCTCGGCAACGATGTACCGCCCATGTCCTTATTTGGGGTTTCTGTCTCTACCGCGGCTCCTAACGCGAATCGCACTAACGCAATTTAGTAAACATACCCCTAAGTGTCAAATTGTTTAAACTGAAAAGAAAAAGATCTGATTCAAACTATCTTAGAGAAATGTTTAAATCCTATCCTCAAATGACCATGAATGCATTTGTGAGTAAACTGACATATTGGCAAATTTGAAGGTTCTTCAAAAGATGAAGTAGTGGAGGTGTAGCCTAATGGTTAGAGCACTGGCTTAGTAACCAAGGGCCTGATTTTTGAAGGCTTTCACATTGGTAACTTCCCTAGGTACTCATGTAAAGGCCTTATCTGGGATTTTTGAAGGGCACTTACATGGGTAGTGCCCTTCGAAAATCCCAGATGTGTTCCTAACACACCCATATGCTATCCACATAGCATCAGGGCGTGTTGGGGGCGTTCCAGGGCAGAGCAGAGGCGGGCCATGGTGCTATCCATGTAGCACTGATTTTCGATACTACATGGTTAGTCTGCGCCTTAAAGATAGGCATAAGAAAACCTTGCCTATCTTTAAGGTGCAAAGTGCTAACCGTGTAGCATTGAAAATCAGTGCTACATGGGTAGCTCCTGTGGCTACCTGGCTGTGCAGTGACACCCGGATTTGCAATGCCAGGGCTACAAATGACCCTGGCATGGAAAATCCAGGTTAGGCGGGAGGTGGGTGCGGCTATGTGCCGATGTAGCACATAGCACCGCCCAACTGAAATTCTGGCCCCAAGAGACCAGGGTTTAATTCCTACTACACTCTGTGGTAGCATGGCATGCAGTGATACAGGGTTTTCTGTTAAAACACCAAACAGACAGTAGTTCAGGAAAAGCTAAAAGTGTTTTTATTCACTCCCAGTTTGTTAAACCGTCACAAAGCTGGTCTTCCAGCCCTTCCTGCAGCCCAGTTAAAGGGCCTTCCTTACCCATTTAAAGTTCCTACCTTTGTACGACTTGCCTTGAAAGAACTCTTGACTCCACAGTCCTCTCTTCTCCTGCAGCCTGCTGGGTTTTTCATTTCTTCCTGTGAACCACGCCCTCCCAGCCCTGAACTCTGGACTGCAGGCCCTTTTAAAGGGGCCTGTTGATAATCCCTCTGGAGATTGATGGGCAACACTCTATAGACCCCACCACACTCTCCTTGTGGCCTTGTGCGGGTCACTTAACCCTCCATTGCCTCAGAAGAAAGGCCTGGCAATCTACTTCCGGTCACACTACCAAGAAAACCCAGGAGCTGCTAGGTAGCCAGGAGTCAGCATTGACGTGAAGGCCCGCATTGCATTTTTTTCAAAAGATAAACTAGTTTGCACTTTGATTGTATTGCCTCCTCTTTGTATTATATTATCACATCTCATTTCTATTTGTCTTAAAGTATTGTATTTTCACAGTCTTCTGATTTTAGGTTTAGGTCTCAGTTGCAGGGGTATATGGAAGAGATTAGAAGGTTAGATGAATGCCAGTTGGGATTTATTAATTTAACAGGTTTTTATATACCACTTTATCATTTCAATCAAAGTGGTTCACATTGTAACTTAAACTTGGTAATGTACATTAAAAAGGGACATTGATAACTTGGATTTTTCAGAGGCAATGGATGGTTAAGTGACTTGCCCAAGGCCATAAGGAGTGCTAGTGAGAATAGAACCCTGTTCTCTGTGTTAGGGACACATTTAGTGCTGAAACTGTTGCAATGGCCTTATTGGATGAGATGCAGGAATGGAGAGATTCTGGAGGCTGTGGATTTTTGGTCTTGTTAGACCTTTTGTCAGTCTTTGATACTATTTCACATTCTGCTTGTAGCCAGGTTGCGTTCATTGGTAGCAATGTTCCCTCTAATTTTCTGTAGGCTGTGGGCACATAAAATATCAGCTGTGTGCAGCTTTTGAAGGAAGGTTAAATTTTTGTGCGCCACATAATGACACTCGGAGTTATATACTTTAAAATTTGACTACACATCAGAATACAGTATGTACACCACATTGATTTTAATCAAATTAAATGAAAATAGACGATTACTAAATGAAGCGGGAAATTTCTAGTAATTACAATCATAACTTTTAAATTTTAAGACGTCTGTGTTGTTTTCTATCAGAATCAGAGCTGTAATTTTTGTGCGCTCTGTTGTAAAGTATGTGTGCTCGCTCGGCGAGGTGTGTACGCGCGTACACGCGCACAGCTTATAGGGAACAGTAATTGGGAGTACAGGGGTTGACTTTAAAATAGTGTCTTTTTTGACTAACATATCATTTAGAGTAGAATTTAATGGGAAAGGGTCCGATTCCGACATGGATGTTGTGGCCCTCTGTGCGACCAGTAAGAACTGGACGCACAGAAGGAGCCAGGATTCTGATCCCGCGGGGCACATCTAGGGACCCCGATTCAATTTGGCTCGCATGTACAGGTGTTGCCCGAATAGCTCAATCAGGGCTGTTCAATGGAGCCATTATGGTGCTCGGTTGTCATGTCACTGTGGCTCCATTGACAAGTTGTAATCCGCAGCCGCCGGCTCCAAAGGTGTTATCCCTGCAGCCCGACCCCCAATCTGGCCTCCTAAGACTAGGTTTCGCCTGCGGGGAAGCAAAAATTCATAATAAACACTTTTTCAAGTACATTTGTAGCAAAACATCTGTGAGAGAGTCAGTAGGACCATTAGATGGGGCACTAAGAGGGGACAAGGTCATAGCGGAGAGACTGAATTAATTTTTTGCTTTGGTCTTTACTGAGGAAGATGTAGGGATGTTACCCATGACTGAAATGGTACTTAAAGGTGATGCTGTGGAAGAATTGAAAGAATTATAGATACACTGGGGGGGGGGGATGTATTACAACTACAGTATTTGATAAACTGAAGAGTAGCAAATCACCTGGACCAGTTGGTATACATCCAAGGGTGTTGAAAGAACTGAAATAAGAGATTGCAGAAATACTATTAGTAATTTGTGAACTATCATTAAAATCATCTGTAATACCTGAAGATTGGAGGATGGCCAATATAATGCAAATTTTTAAAAATGGTTCCAGGGGTGATCTGGGAAACTACAGACCAGTGGAGCCTGTAGAAACCATCATAAAGAACAAAATTACTGAACATGTAGATAGTCATGGCTTAATGGGAGACAGCCAACATGGCTTTAGCCAAGGAAGGTCTTGTTTTTTTGAAGGTGACAGGTAGACAAAGGTGAGTCAGTTGATACAGTGTATCTGGACTTTCAGAAAGTCTTTGGCAAGGTCCCTCATGAGAGATTTTTGGCAAAACTAAAAAGTCATGCGATAGGAGGCATTGTACTATTGTGGATCAGGAACTGGTTAAAAGATAGAAAGCAGAGAGTAGGGTAATGGCCAATTTTCCCAATGGAGAAAGGTGAATAGTGGAGTACCCCAGGGATCTGTGCTGGATCTGCTGCTTTTTAACATATTCATAAATGATCTGGAAAAGGGAATAACGAGTGTGGTTATCAAACTTGCAGATGACAAATTTGGAGATGACAATTTTGCAGATTACACAAAACTATTCAAAGTTGCTAAAACCCATGAGGATTGTGAAAAAATGCAAGAGGATTTTGATAAATGACCGGGCATCCAAAAGGAATGGAGAATAAAACAAAGGATATTATAATGCCTCTGTATCGTTCCATGGTGCGTTATTAGATAAGGCACAGAAAAAAGCCACCAAAATGGTAAAGGGGATGGAAGGATACCCCTATGAAGAGAGGCTAAAGAGGTAAAGGCTCTTCAACCTGGAAAAGAGATGGCTGAGGGGGGATATAATAGAGGTCTATAAATTAATGAATGAAGTGGAATGGGTAAACATAGATCGATTGTTTATACTATCAAAATATAGAAAGACTAGCAATGAAGCTACAGGGTAATCTATTTAAGACTAATAAGAGAAAATATTTTTTCACTCAGCGTGTAATCAAACTCTGGAATTTGTTTCTGGAGGATGCAGTAAAATCTATTAGTGTAGCTGGGTTTAAAAAAGGTTTGGGCAAGTTCCTGGAGGAAAGGTCCATAAACCGTTATTAAAAGGGACTCAGAATATCCACTGCTTGCCTGAATACAAATACATTTTGGGGAAACTGCTAGGAACTTGTGACCTAGATTGGCCACTGTTGGAAACAGGATACTGGGCTTGATGGTAACAGTCCACCAAGAAACAAACAGCACACTGCCACGTGTGATGTGCAGGAAAAACAGTACAAAAACGTGGGCAGTATAGAAAACTCACAATATTTTATTGGTCCTTATATAATGGAGGGGGGTCAAACCCAACACAGGCCGTGTTTCGTAAGAATCTTCTTCAGGGGTGAGGCACACCATGAACTATAAAAACATCAAAAACAATTAAATAATAACACCTCAAAAGATTACAGATAAATAACTAAAAAAATAAATAATATCAAAACATGAATTAAAAGAATAAGAACTTATAAATTATAAACAAGAAATTGAATATAAAACATAAAAATATAAAACCTTATATATCAACTACAAATTTAAAAAGGTAATATCATAATGTATACAATAATAAGTACATGAGTAAAAAGAATAAGAAAACATTATAAAATATGCAAATGATACAACCAAAAACAACCATGTAAAAGCATTAATACCATATAAATAAAAGGTGTGTGTGACAAAGGAACATGTGGGCTATGAATAACATGTAAATAGTGGAAATGAAACAATCATGAAATCAATTAAATAACAGTTATGATAAAATATGTTAAAAAAATGATGAATTCATAAATACGGAAAGGGAGAAATTCAAAAGATAAAAGCTAAAAATGAAAATAAAAGCTAAAACTAGCAACGGTACGTCCGATCCCAAAGAAAACCACCCTACCGAAAACAGACCCTGCAGCCTACTGACCCATCTCAAGCATCCCTTTCCTGGCTAAAATCATAGAGAAAGTAGTCCAGCACCAACTACAACAACATCTCGACATACACCACCCCCTCGACTTAAACCAACATGGATTCAGACCCAATCACGGGGTTGAAACTCTACTGACACAACTATTCGACAGTCTGTTAAGAACGATTGACAACACCAGAATGGGCGTACTCATGATATTCCTGGACATCTCCTCAGCATTCGACACCGTATGCCACTCAACGCTACTAACAAGACTTGAAGAGGCGGGCCTACACGACAACACCCTGAGATGGTTTACATCCTACCTGGAGAACAGACAGCTCCAGGTCAGATGTGGATCAAAGACCTCTCAACCCATCAGCGTCACACAGGGAGTCCCACAAGGTTCATCACTCTCCGCTCTGCTTTTCAACCTTTACATACAACCCATCAGCACAATCATCAGGAGCTTCAATATTCAATACACCATATATGCAGACGATATAATGATATTCACACCAATCAACCTAACCAAACCGGACTACACCAACATAGCCAACTGCTTCAAAGAAATGTCAACCTGGCTGCAAGAAAACAACTTAGCAATAAACTATAACAAAACCGAAGCACTGATCATAACAAGAGACCAAACTTTCACACCCACACCCTCCATCAACCTGAACAATGCCACCATACCAATAAGACAAGAAATAAAATACTTGGGAATAACACTTGACAGGGAGCTCAACCTACAATCCCACATTGCGAAGACCACCAGGAGCGCCTACGTCAAGATGAGCACAATCAGACGACTCAAACCCATCCTTGCTCCCGAGCATTTTCGAACAGTATGCCAAGCCATCATCACACCCACACTAGACTATTGCAACCACATCTACCTAGGACTACCAAAAAAATCAACCCAACCACTTCAACTAGCACAAAACACAGTCGCAAGACTCATAACAGACAGTACAACCCACGAACACATCTCCCCCATACTATACCACCTTCACTGGCTCCCAATCAGCTCACGAGTCCGCTACAAAGTTCTCCTAACCACTTTCAAAATAATAAACAACCTATCTGCAGGCAGCCTACAACAACTCATAACAACTGACAACAGCAAAAGACCAAGAAGAAAGGGAACATCGAACAACATCAGAACCCCAAAGGACTTCACCAGAACAAACCAAACCACATCAAAACGAGCTTTCACCCTAGCAGCCCCCGCCATATGGAGCTCTCTCCCTGACCACCTCAGAGCAACAAACAACATCAAAGATTTCAGAAAGCTGCTTAAAACTGAACTATTCACAGACCACTTCAACGACCTCACAAAGTAACTCCTAATCAAACATTAAGATAACGAAGCCATCCCTGTAAATATGTATCTGTAAATATGTATATTAAGCGCACAATGTATATAGCTCACATCAAAATCGACCACACTCACTCACGCAGCACACTGTGACAATTCTCCCGCTGCATGCTAATGACAACTCACCCTTCATTGATTGTTTGCTGTGCCAACCGCTTTGATTTCATGATAAAGCGGTATACCGAGTCCGTTTAAATAAATAAATAAATAAAATAAAAATGAACAACTGAAAACAAAACATTTAGGAACAAAAAGAAAGCAGGAGGGAATAAGAGACAATTACCTTAGGACCATAAACCGGATGTGTAAGATCACTGAAATTCTAAATTGCATTCCATTCTCTGTGAACCATATTGTACCTAATTGGAACTAAAAAGTAAGAAGATTCCATAAAAATAAATAAAAATAATGAATTCTGAACCACAGATGAATAATATAGTGCAATATTATCATCTGGTGTGGCAGGTCTAATTACTGATATCGCGAACATTTAACATAATCAATTTAGGATACATGAAGATGTGTGTATCATGTTATTTATTTCAATAAAGTTGTACCGTTAAGCCATGCAATACCCATTATCTAAAAACCGTTCATAGATAAACATCTGTAACATGCATGTAAACAATGAATCTAGTAGCGATCCGGAGAACACACCGCACATCCCGATATACAAAGCAATAAATAATGTAAAATCATGAAGTGTGTATATATTTTAATAATCTCCAGGAACAAGCAGGAATACGTCATCACATATGGGTACGTCGGTACCGACGGAGCCCGCGCGGGAAAGCTCCCCAGCTTTTCAGATTAAAAGCCTTTGGGGCCTCCCACTGCACATGCGCGCTGCCTTCCCGCCTTCCTGACCAGCTCTCGTCAGTTTCTTTTTTTCCGCGGAGCCAGCAGGTCGTGTTCCTGTCACCGCTGAAGAAATTGTTAATTTTATTGTTTTCTTTAGACCGCGTACCTGCCTTCCCCATTCTGAAACCGGTACTGCCGGTCTCTCTTTCTTTCTTTTAAAAAAAAAAAAATATATATTTTTATTTTCTTCAGCACAGCTTGGTACTTTGTTAGGCCTTCAGGCCTACACAATTTCTCCTCATGGAGAAGCCAGTTCCTGGTTTTAAAAAGTGTACCAAGTGCAGTGCTGTCATTCCTCTTACAGACACCCATGAATGGTGTCTTAAATGTTTAGGACCTGACCATTCCATACCGGACTGCCCATCCTGCTCCCAGATGTCGAAACGTGGATTGCAGAACCGGGCCAACAAGTTCCATGTGCTGTTTCCTTCAGAAGCATCACAGTCATCCAGGTCTTCCTCTCCGGATGGATCTCAGGTAACCAAAACTCCAGTGGGCAAATCCTCTAAAAGCAAATCTCTTTCTAAAGATCGAGAGGCTCTCAATTCTGAGTTCGAGGATTCTGCCCAGGCCAAAAAACCCCGGCGGGAGGCTCCGGCCTCCAAAGCAATCATGGGGTCACAGGTTGACATCGATGGTGCGGCCTCGACAGATCACCTGTTGTACTGCTCTGGGGTACCGGCCCATACCGGTACCGACATCCAGGCAGCAGTGGCGTCTATGGGCAATACTGTCCAAGTCATGCAGCAGGCCATTCTGGCTTTTATTAATGCTGCTACGCCCTCGGTACCGCAGCCAGCGGTACCGGGTCCGGTTCCGGTAATGGCTTCCATACCGGAACTGAGGCCATCGTCTTCCAAACGCAGATCGGTTCCGCATGCCGGATCCGGGCTTTTGCCCGGTACCGATCCCATACCCGGTACGCCCGATGTCGATACCGAACGGTATGCGTATCGTGCGTTGGAAGCACATAGAGGATACTCTGCTTCTTCAGAGGATTTTAACTCCTCTGATGATTCTGATGAGTTCTCCCTTGATCTTCCTGAGGAGCCTTCTTCTCCTAACAGGAGAATGTCTCCACCAGAGGATTTGTCCTTTCAGGACTTCATCATAGAAATGGCTAAAGGTCTTTCTATTGCTTCATCCTCTGAAAAGGAACCCAGATCAAAGAAACTGGATATTTTAGGATACTCTAAGTCTCCTAAAGAGGCAGTCACCCTGCCTATCCATGAAATCCTTCAAGAACACTTGATGGACTTATGGGAGGCTCCTCTAACATTGTCTCCTTCTTCTCGCAGGTTGGACACCATGTACCGTGTCCCCCCTTCTCCTGGTTTCCAAAAAACCCAGTTGCCTCACCATTCTATTGTGGTGAAGTCTGCAATGAAGAAGATAAAGAGTACCAAAAGGCACTCTTCTACTCCTCCAGGGCGAGAATGTAAGACTCTAGACTCTTTTGGCAGGAAAATCTTCCAGGCTACTATGCTTATAGCCAGGATTAATTCCTATAGTCTTTACATGGGCATGTTTCTCAGTGAAATCGCTCTAAAAGTTCGGCATTTTGCCCCCTTTCTCCCTGAGGATAAGAGGGAGCAGTTCATTTCCTTGGTGAAACACCTTTTGGATATTTCAAAGTTCTCCAACAGGGCAGCTTTTGATTCCTTTGAGGGTGCTGGTAGGGCTTCGGGCATTGCTATAGCAGCCCGACGTCTTGCTTGGCTCCAGGCTTCTGATCTAGAACCTTGGGTCCTAGATGGCTTACGAAATCTGCCCTGTACAGGTGAGAACTTATTTGGTGAGGAGTGGCAAATTAAGGCCACTCAAATGGATGCAGAAAATGCCACCTTAGATAGACTTTCTAAGTCTACCTCCACTCCTGCCAAGAAGAAGTCTTTTAAGAGGCCTTATTACAAGAAGTCCAGATTTTCTACAAATACTGGCCAACAATCCTCTCAGCCTCGTTTTGCTGCTAAACGTCAGCAACCTAAACAGGCAAGGTCAAAGCCTGCGGCGTCTGCTACGCCTCAGCAGGCTCCACCCCCTCAGGGGTTTTGACTTGCCCCTAGAGAACTTAACTTTTCTGGCTCTAGAACAACCAGAGCCCCTCACCATACCCGGAAGGTTAGCTCACTTTGCTCCCAGATGGGAGCAAATTACATCAGAGCAATGGACCCTCTCTATCATCAGAGAGGGTTACAAACTCCATTTTTCCGACCTTCCTCCTTATACTATGGTGAGGCAGTTCAATTCTCCCCCATCTCCTGGCCCTCTTGGGTCAGGAAGTCTCCTCCCTCCTTGCCCAGGGGGCAATAGAGGAGGTCCCTCTTCTTCAACAGGGGACGGGATTCTACTCCCCTTATTTTCTAATACCAAAGAAGACAGAGGGCTTCAGACCAATTCTGGATCTGAGAGAATTGAACAAATTTCTTTTCAAGGAGAAATTCAAAATGCTTTCTCTGGGCATTCTCCTTCCATACCTTCAGAGTCAGGATTGGCTTTGTTCTCTAGATCTAAAGGATGCGTATACACACATACTCATCCACCCATCCCACAGAAAATACCTTCGATTTCTGTTTCAGGGAAAACATTTCCAGTACAGAGTACTCCCCTTCGGTCTAGCCTCTGCTCCAAGAGTGTTCACCAAATGCATGGCAGTCGTAGCTGCCTTTCTAAGAGGCCTGGGAATTTTCATATTCCCATACCTGGACGACTGGCTCATCCGAGCTCCCTCTCAGTCCCAGGCCCAAATTTCCCTGGACCGCACAAGGCGTCTTCTGCAGTATCTAGGACTGGTAGTAAACCTTCCCAAGTCTCAACTAATCCCTACTCAGTCTCTCGAGTTCATAGGGGGCCCAGTTAGACACCATCACTGCAAGGGCCTACCTGCCTCAGGTCAGGGCCCAACGCCTGCTGAGTTTGGCCTCCCAAGCTCAGTCCAGCAGTCATTTGACAGCCCGGGAAATGCTGCGACTTCTGGGCCACATGGCCTCCACGGTACATGTGGTGCCCTACGCTCGTCTGCATATGAGAGCAGCTCAATGGACCTTGGCCACCCAGTGGACTCAAGCATCTGGAGCGCTCTCCGACCAAATACTCACCTCAAGCCGTCTATTTTGGTCCCTCCAATGGTGGACATCCACCAAGAATCTGTTGTTGGGGGCCCCCTTCCAACCTTTGTTGCCCCAAGCAACCCTCACAACAGATGCCTCCCAGACAGGGTGGGGAGCTCATCTTCAGAACCTCTCCACTCAGGGCACTTGGTCTCCACAGGAGGCCACCCTTCATATCAACCTCCTGGAACTGCGAGCAATTTACCTTGCCCTCAAGGTCTTCTATACCCTCCTTGTCAACCTGACTGTCCTAGTTCAGACAGACAATCAGGTAGCCATGTTCTATATAAACAAACAAGGAGGGACAGGCTCTCTGTCGCTTTGCAACGAAGCTCTCAGAATATGGGCCTTCGCCAGAGAGCATCAAATTCACCTTCTTGCAGTGTATCTTCCAGGAGTTCAAAACTCTCGTGCAGACAGACTCAGTCGAGTTCTGCTTCCACACGAATGGTCCCTACATATGGACCAGATACGCAGAATCTTTCAGGAATGGGGGACCCCGGACATAGACCTCTTTGCAAGTCCGTGGAATGCCAAACTTCCCCGGTTCTGTTCCAGAACTCAGTGTCAGGGAGCTCAGGCCCACGATGCCTTCCTCCTGCATTGGGGTCAGGAATTCCTCTATGCCTTTCCACCCATTCCTCTAATATCCAAGACTCTGTTCAAGCTCCAGAGGGATCACGGGACTATGATCCTCATAGCTCCCCGCTGGCCACGCCAGGTGTGGTTCCCTCTACTTCTGCAACTCTCCCAGGGATCCTCCCTGGACCTGGGAGCTGCGCCAGACCTTCTGTCTCAGGAGGAGGGGACTTTGTGGCACCCAAACCCCAAATCCCTACATCTCAGAGCTTGGTTACTGAAGGCCTAAGTCTTCAAGACTTTAATCTTTCTCAACCTGTGACAGATATCCTTCATGCCTCTAGGAAACCTTCCACGAGGCGTTCTTATGCTTTCAAATGGAAACGTTTTTCCATTTGGTGTGCTCAGCAGGGTCTTGACCCTCTAGCACTTCCTTTGAATTCCCTCTTGGACTATCTCCTGCATCTTTCAAATGCAGGCCTTAAGACGAATTCAGTAAGGGTCCATTTGAGTGCTATTGCAGCATCCTTAAAACCTATAAATGGACAACCTGTCTCCTCTCATCCTCTTGTTTCACGTTTCATGAGAGGCCTGACTCTAACTAAACCTCCCATCCGACCTCCTCCGGTAGCATGGGATTTGAACCTAGTTCTAGGTCAGCTTATGAAGCCACCTTTTGAGCCTTTGGACTCTACCTCCTTCAAATTTCTTTCCTGGAAGGTTGTTTTCCTTATTGCAGTCACTTCGGCTCGCCGCATCAGTGAACTGCAGGCTTTAGTGGCTCATCCACCTTATACTAGGTTTCATCATGATAAGGTGGTCCTTAGGACGAATCCCCACTTTATGCCCAAAGTGGTCTCGCCTTTTCATCTTAATCAAGAGGTATATCTACCTGTCTTTTTCCCGGCTCCTCATGCATCCAGTGCAGAGAGGAACCTTCATACTCTGGATTGTAAAAGAGCTCTTGCCTTTTACCTCAACAGGACTCAACCACATCGAAAGTCTTCCCAACTTTTCGTGGCTTTTGATCCTTCTCATTTGGGACTTCCAGTCACCAAGCGTACACTTTCCAATTGGATCGCTCAGTGTATTTCTTTTGCTTACCAGAGTAAGAACATTTCTATGGAGGGCCATGTCACAGCTCACAATGTGAGGGCCATGGCCACTTCTATGGCTCATCTTCACTCTGTGTCCATAGATCAGATCTGTCGAGCAGCCACTTGGGCCTCGGTTCATACCTTCACAGCCCATTACTGCTTGGACAAGGACTCCCGCCGGGATGCCTTGTTTGGTCAGGCTGTCCTCAAACACCTGTTCCATACTTAAACAACTCCTGCCCACCTTCCCTGGATGGATGCCTGAGATCCATGCGAAGATGGTTTACCCTTGGAGGGGGATCTCCCAGGCATCTTAGCTAGGGAGTCCCCATATGTGATGACGTATTCCTGCTTGTTCCTGGAGATAGCACAGTTACTTACCTGTAACAGGTGATCTCTGGGAACAGCAGGAATTAGTCATCACAACCCACCCACCTCCCCTAGGAGTTCTATCTCTATCTATCTTCCTGTCCTCTCTCTCTATTGTCTCAGCTTTAAACTCGAACTGATGAGAGCTGGTCAGGAAGGCGGGAAGGCAGCGTGCATGTGCAGTGGGAGGCCCCAAAGGCTTTTAATCTGAAAAGCTGGGGAGCTTTCCCGCGCGGGCTCCGTCGGTACCGACGTACCCATATGTGATGACTAATTCCTGCTGTTCCCAGAGATCACCTGTTACAGGTAAGTAACTGTGCTTTATGCGCTCACTCTAGTAATGAAGCACTAAAATGAATGTATCAAGTGAACCAGCCGTGAGGATTCAAATAGCAAGTGCTGAAATGAATGGAAATAATATTTAGAGCGAAAAGGTGAATCAAACGTAAGGATACATCTAGCAATCACTAAGAATAGAAAGAAATATTTATAAAGCAAGGGGTGTGGATCTTGCAAAGTTGAGATGTAAGAAATTATGTTAAAGAAACTTACAAGAATGTCAAGCGCCAAATATTACCGCCACGTTGTGAACTCCATAAATTGAAAGAATGCCGGTGCGTGCGTGTCTCTAAAAGTGCTTGTGGCCGCGGGAAAAAGCAGAGGGTAGGGCCAAATGGCCAATTTTCCCAATGGAAAAAGGTTAATAGTGGAGTACCCCAGGGATCTGTGCTGGGTCCGCTGCTTTTTGACATATTCATAAAAGACCTGGAAAAGGGAATAACGAGTGAGGTTATCAAATTTGCAGACAACACAAAACTGTTTAAAGTTGTTAAAACCCAACAGGATTGTGGAAAACTGCAGGAGGATCTGGATAAATTGGAAGAATGGGCATCCAAATGGCAGATGAAATTTAATGTGGACAAGTGCAAAGTTATGCACCTAGGAAAGAACAACCCACACTATGGTTACACGATGCAAGGTTCCACATTGGGAACCACCACCCAGGAAAAAGATTTAGGCGTCATCGTGGATAACATGTTAAAACCGTCCACCCAGTGTGCAGCGGCGGCCAAGAAAGCAAATAGAATGCTAGGTATCATAAGGAAAGGAATGGAAAATAAAACAAAGGATGTTATAATGCCTCTGTATCGCTCCATGGTACGACCGCACCTTGAATATTGTGTGCAGTTCTGGTCGCCGTATCTTAAAAAGGATATAGCGTTATTAGAAAAGGTACAGAGAAGAGCCACCAAAATGGTAAAGGGGATGGAAGGCTACTCCTATGAAGAGAGGCTACAAAGGTTAGGGCTGTTCAACTTGGAAAAGAGACGACTGAGGGGAGATATGATAGAGGTCTATAAATTAATGAATGGAGTGGAACGGGTAAACATAGATCGATTGTTTATGCTATCAGAATATAGAAAGACTAGGAGACATGTAATGAAGCTACAGGGTAAACTATTTAAGACAAATAAGAAAATATTTTTTCACTCATCGTGTAATCAAACTCTGGAATTTGTTACCGGAGGATGTAGTAAAGGCTGTTAGTGTAGCTGGGTTTAAAAAAGGTTTGGACAAGTTCCTGGAGGAAAGGTCCTTAAACCATTATTAAAAAATGATTATCCTGTTCGATGTAGCACTAGGCATTTCATTGTCTCTTGCAAAAATTGTTCACTGTAAACCGAACTGATAATGAAGAGCGCGGTATAAAAAGCTTTAAATAAATAAATAAATAAATAAAAAAGGGACCCAGGATATCAATGCTTGACCCAATACAAGCATTGTGGAACCTGTGTCTCTTGGGGATACTGCTAGGTATGTATGACCTAGATTGGCCACTGTTGGAAACAGGATACTGGGCTTGATGGACCTTGGTCTGACCCAGTATGGCATATCTTATGTTCTTATGTTCTTACGCTATGGCGCCGTGTCTCCATTGAGGAGCCTTGACTGAGCTAGCCAGGGGCAGTCCTGCATGTGCAGGACTGTTCATGAATCTGCCCCACAGGATCAGAATTGCGATCCCCTCTGTACATCTGGTTCAGACCGGATGCCCAGAGGGGATCTACGTGTGCCGCATAATCGGGCTATATCTACATATTCAGTAATTTTATTTTTTATAATGGTTTCTACTATTTTGCCTGGTATTGACATCAGTTTCACCAGTCTGTAGTTTCCCAGATTACCTCTGGAACCCTTTTTAAAAATTGGCATTACATTGGCCATTCGCCATTCTTTAGGTACTGCAGATGATTTTAATGAGAGTTCACAGATTACTAATAGTAGGTCTGCAATTTCATATTTCTGTTCTTTTAACAACCTTGGATGCTTTCCATCCAGTCACGGTGATTTACTACTCTTCAGTTTATCAAATAGTTGTCATACATCTTCCTGCTTTATAAATATTTCTTTCAATTCTTCTAATACATCACCTTTAAATACCATTTCAGGCATGGGTAACTTCCCTACCTCTTTTTCAGTTAAGACCAAAACAAAGAATTCAGTCTCTCCAATATGGCCTTTTACCCCTCTATCCTCTAATGGTCCAAATGATACTCTCACAGGTTTTTTTGCAACAAATGTACTTGAAAAAGTTTCTATTATGCATTTTTGATCCAACACCAAGCTTGCTTTTTCAAATTCTTTCTTTGCCTGCCTTATCAATGCCTTGCATCAAATTTGCTAGTGCTTACGTTGTTTCCCATTTTCGTCATTTGGCTCCTTTTTCCAATTCCTGAAAGATGCTTTTTTGGCTACAACAGCCTCTCTGACCTCACCTTTGAACCATGCTGGCAGTTTTTTGGCTTTCTTTCCACCTTTCTTAAAGCATGGAATACATCTTGTCTGGGCTTCCAAGATAGTATTTTTAAACAATACCCAAGCTTGATGTAAATCTTTAACCTTTGAAGATGCTCCTTTTAGTGTTTTTCTTATCTGTTTCCCTTATTTTATCATAATCTTCCTTTTGGAAGTTAAAAGGTAGTTCTGTGGATTTCCTTGCCATTCTTTCTCCATTTATTAAATGAAATGTGATCATGCCATGATCACTATTGCCAAGTGGCCCCAACATCCTTATCTCTTGCACCAGATCCTGTATTGCACTAAGGACTAGTTAGAAAATATCTTCCCCTCTTGTCTGTTCATGAACTAAGAAGCAGTCATTTATTTCATCTGGAAATTTTATCTCCCTAGTATGTCCTGCTGTGACACTGACCCAGTCAATACCAGGGTAATTGAACTCACTCATATTACTGTGTTGTAACTTTTGTTAGCTTCCCTGACTTCTTTTAGTATTTCATCATCCATCTAATCATTCTGGCCAGCGGTTGGTAGTACATCCACACTGCCATGGCTTTCCCCTTTATACATTGCATTTCTATCTATAGAGATTCTACAGTGTATTGTCTTTCCTGCAAAACTTTAATCCTGTGCGACTCAATGCCCTCTCTAACGTAGAGCACCCCTCCACCAAGTTGTGATATCATTGTGATATAGTTTGTACCCAAGTATAACAATGTCCCATTTGCTGTCCTCTTTCCACCAGGTCTCTGAGATGCCAATTATATCTAACCATTCATTTGGTGTTATATATTCTAACTCTCCCATCTTATTTTTATACTTCTAGCATTTGCATTCAGGTATTTTAGATATTGTATTTTATTCATAGTAATCTGGTTATCAGTTCATAGGAGTAGTTTGGAATCTTTCAGCTCTGTTGGCTCTGTATTTAAGGGCAACTGGATTACCTTTATCCTTATTGAAACCTCTCTGTCGGGGTGTCCTAACTTCCCTCTTTTGTCTGAATGTCCAAAAAACAAGTCAGGGATATCCAAATTCAGGTATGATTTCACAAAGTTGGGCATGTTCAATATGGACATCTGTGGGGGCATCTACATAGGCATCCCTGACACAGTGTCCAAGACCAGAGATGTCTAAGAAATGAGCAGTGGTGGTATAAACACAAAAGACTTGTATCAATTACACAAAAAAAATAACATTGCTATTGTGGAGTGTACTGAGGATAGTGGAGTGCCATTTTCTCTGCACTCTCCAGATGTTTTCAGGCCCAAATGAGCACTTTCCTGATGCTTATTCATGTCTGGAGCAGGTATAAAATTGGACAAGGTCACAGATGTCCCCGAGGTTTCTGAAATTGATCCTGGACGTCTATGTTCATCACTCCACCCTGGCCACACCTCTGGCACATGGCCTACCTACTTGGGCATCCCCACAGTGGAGACATCTTAAAAATCCATTTTTTAAAATGGCTCCAAGGATGTCTCAGTGATTTGGACAACTGCATGCATACTTTTTGGATGTTCAAATTGCATCAAAATGGCTCTCTAAGGATCCAGAAGCACTCCATTTGTACAAAGATTGACTCATTACCAACTGCCAAAAAGCATTGTATTAATAGTTGTGAATACCCAATTAAAGAACTCTTTCATAATGTCAGGAATTGACAGCCGACTCCGCCATGAATAAGGGACTTCCATGGATGGTCCTTCAGCCATTGATTTAGCAAAATACTTTTCTCAGAAAGGTAAAGATAAAAAAAAACAGCTTATCTGCCATCGCCAAGGCAGATGATCTTGCAGCCACTCCATCTGTAGCTGGTGCCTCAGTATGGTCTGATTTTCATTTAGACAGGCTATGTGCTATGTTGGTACATGGCCTGCACGTTGACCGCCTTAACCTGGATTTCAATTTCTGTGGCAATGGAAATGAAAATCTGGGTCACGCCGCACAGGCCGGCAGCCGCCATGACAAAGCAGGTAGCAGCAATTTTTGATGCTGCCCATTTAGGCCCAGCACCTAAAGATAAGCGAGGGTTTTTGCTGCTACCCGCTTAGCGCCATTCCCCGCCTCTGCTCCGCCCCGGAATGCCTCAAACATGCCCCAATGCTAAGTGGACAGCATCTGGGCACATTAGGGACTTAACTGGGATTTTCCAAAGGCTCTACCCATGTAGGTGCTTTTGGAAAATCCTGGTAAAGGCATTTACACATGTAACATAGGCTGTAACTGCCTTCGAAAATTGGGCCCTTTATGGATTTCATGCTTAACAAGATCATGAGCTCTATAAATTTTACAACTTCATCTCTATGTTACATCCCATCCATGCTGATAAAAAAGTCCAATAGTGAACTTATCCATCCCTTTAATTAGTGTGCTCAATAATAATGTTGCATTTATAATTTAGAAGAAATTTGCAAGGACTTCCTTTATTTTATTTATTTATTTATATCTCTTATATACTGCGCTATTGTAATCAGTGCGGTTTACAGTTAAACCAAACTGTAATGAAATACAATGCAATCAGTGAACGCTTAAACTCCATTTATTTATCTCTGTTTATTTAATTTATTTATTCCACATCCATATAAATAGTTATGAGAGGACATTAGCAGTTGATAAAAAGTTGTATTTCCCTTCCCCTTTTCACCCCAAGTTACCTTTTATTCATGTAAAATTGTTTAATCCTCCATTGCCCTTGTTCCCTGTAAAATAGTTATCTCCAAGTTATAATGCCCTGTTCAATGTAATTTCAGTTTGCTCAATGTAAACCGCCTTGATATCATGAAAAGCGGTATATAAGAAATGTTAAATAAATATATAATTCTGTCAACTCTGTATAATTCTGTCAACTCTGTTCAATATATTTTTTAGTTCTATGTAAACCACTTTGATTCACAAAAGGCGGTACTAAATACAAATAAATAAATAAATCTACGATGAATGCCCATCATAACAACTATAATTCAAGTATATGCTCCAACAACACCTGCAGAAGAAGATGAAGTTGATGAGTTCTATGAACAAGTACAAGCTGAAATTGGCAGAACCTGCAAACAGGATATTCTGATAGTCATGGGTGACTGGAACACCAAAGTTGACAACAAAGAAGAAGGCAAAGTGGTTAGATAATATGGACTTGGCAACAGAACTGATAGAATTTTGTAAGACGAACGATCTCTTCATCTCAAACACCTTCTTCCAGCAACACAAGCGGCAACAGTACACATGGACGTCACCCAATGGATTTTACAAAAATCTAATTGACTACATCTGTGGAAGTCAATGATGGAAAAACTCTATAACATCAACAAATACAAAAACTGGAGCTGACTGTGGTACAGATCACCAAATACTAGAATGCAAGCTCATGCTAAAGTTGAAAAAGAGCAAGCCACTCATGAATGCTGCAAAATATGACCTTGAGAATATACCACCAGAATTTAAAAACTGCCTGCAAAATTGATTTGCTGCTTTAGGTACAAATGGTAGAGCTCTAGAAGAGTTACGGGATGACATTAAGAAGGTTGTGTTGGGAGAAAGTGAGAAGTCTCTACAAAAGGTGAAAAAGCAAAAATGGCCAAAATGGATGACTGAAGAAACTCTGAAAACTGCCCAGAAATGCAGAGAAGCTAAAGCCAAAGGAGGAAGAGAGACAATCACAAAACTCAACAGAGATTTCCATTGTGCAGCAAGACATGTAGAAGTACTACAATGGCACATGCAAGGAAATAGAATCAGAAACTATTAGAGGAAGAACAAGATAGGCTTTCCTAAAGCTACAAGAGTTAAAGAAAAAATTTCAGCCTCTAATTGGAATGTTACAAGATGTTCAAGGATCCAGGTTGAATGATGCTAAGAAGATCAAGAAAAGGTGGAATATACACAGTATTTATACCATAAATATCAACTGGATCAATAGCCATTTAAACCTGTACCTTTATGATCAGAAACCATTAGTGATGAAAGAAGAAGTCGAAGCAGCATTGAAAACCTTATCAAAGAACAAAGCACTGGGCTTTGATAGGATTCCGATTGAAGTATTAGAGCATAACTCTGGTAACCTGGAGGCCCTCCTCGCCTCCTTCAACAAGCCTTAGCACCCCACCATAAATTTCCCCCCACAAATTACCCAACAACAGTATTTGGTACAAACTTTGGTCGCAGCTTTATTTACAACCTGTAACAACCGGCCCAACACGGGCCTGAATATACAACTTTCCAACATAACCCAGCCCCACACCCCCTTGCCGGACGATGCCCCCACCCGCCATATTAGTAGCAAGGCGGAGCATCCTCCTCCCCCCAAACCCCGCCGCCTGCCTCGCCATACTAGTAGCAAAGGCCGGCTCCCACACCCCCACTACCGGGCCGAGACCCCCAACCGGACTGTCTCGCCCCACCCCGAGGAGCACTTCGCCCCCCACTGCTCCTAAACCAGTTCAAGCCCGCGTCGCTTCTGCGAGCGCTGGCTCTCTACCCCGCCCCCGCCAGCTGCAACGTCCCGAAAACCACCTCCAAAGGGGGTGGGCGGGCGGGAACGCATCCGCTTCATGAGGAGCCGCGGCAAAAAGGGAACAGCCACACGGCTCCTCGCCGACACTGCTCCGCCCCTCCCATCCGTGGGCCAATGAAATCGCCCCTTCATCGCAAAGGAGCGATTTCAAATGCCGCACTCCTACGGCCTCACTCGCTTTCACCCCCCCCCCCGCAACCCCCGTCATGTGCAGGAGGCCGCGGGACCCGGCCCACGGCCTCGAGCATATCTGATGCAGCTGTTACTATACTTACAAGGCCCTGCCAGGAAATTTGGAAAACAAAGATTTGTGTTTCTATCAATAATAAGGAAAGGTGATCCAACTAACTGTGGAAATTATCGCACAATTGCTCTGATTCCAAATGCCAACAAGCTTCTACTCAAGATTATTCAGCAGAGACTATAACCATACCTGAAACAAGAACTGCCTGAAGTGCAAACAGGGTTCAGGAAAGGGCAGGAAACAAAAGATCATTGCAGATGTGAGATGGATCCTTGAAAATACAAAATAATACTAAAAGGAAATCTTCATGTGTTTTATCGATTACAGCAAGGCTTTTGAATGTGTAAACCATGAGAAACTCTGGGCCACATTAAGAAGCATGGATATACCAGAACACCTGATCATTCTCTTGCACAACTTTTACATTGATCAAGAAGCAATAGTTTTAATGGAACAAGAAGAAACAGAATGGTTCAAAATCAGCAAAGGTGTATGACAAGGCTGCATACTTTCCCCCTACCTGTTTAATTTATATGCAGAACAAATCACCAGAGAAGCAGAACTGTATGAAAACAACAGAAGTGTGAAGATTGGTGGAAGACTCATCAACAACCTTCGCTATGCTGATGATACCACATTACTGGCTGAAAGTGAAGATGATCTGAAACATTTGCTTCTCAAGATCAAGGAACATAGTTTTGAAATGGACCTGCACCTTAATGTAAAAAAGACAAAAATCCTGACAACTGAAAAAATCAATAAGTTCATTATTGATGGAGAAGAAATTGAAATAGTGGACAACTTTAACCTACTTGGATCAACCATCAATAAAGAAACAACAAGCAGTCAAGAAATCAGACGACGCATTGCTGTTGGCAGAATGGCTATGAAGGAACTAGACAAGATTCTCAAGAGTAGAGATGCCTCTCTCCATACAAAGATTTGACTTGTTCAAGCCATGGTATTTTGAATAATGTCATATGGATGCGAAAGTTGGACAGTGAAAAAGATAGGCAGGAAGAAAATTGAATTATTTGAATTATGGTGCTGGCGACGAATGCTGTGTATACCATGGACTACCCAAAGACAAACTAGTCAGTACTAGAAGAGATCAAATTTAAGCTTTCTTTAGAAGCTCACATGATAAGACTTTGACTTTCATACTTTGGACACATCATGCGAACAGAGAGATCATTAGAGAAAGACATCATGCTTGGCAAGGTAGAAAGTCAACGCAAAAGAGGAAGGCCAGCAATGAAATGAATCGATATAATAATAGCAGCTATGGGTGCCACTCTGTCAACAATGAGCTGCGTGACTAACGACTGAACACAGTTTAGGACAACTATCCAGAGGATCACCATGAGTCGACACCAACTCGACGGCACTTAACAAAAAGAACAATAATAGTCTCAGTAATGGAGAGATTCCTGCTGCTTGGAGGACAGTAGCAGTTTCACCTATATTAAAAGAAACAGCACACTTAACTCAGCAGATTTCTCTATAGGCCCATCTCTAAGCTACCCTTGATTTCAAAGTTAGAGCATAAGAAGATAAGAAGTGCCATACTGGGTCAGTGTCCTTTTTCCAACAATGCCAATCCAGGTCATTAGCTCCTGACATAACCCAAAAGTATCCAGTTCCATGCTAGTTATCCACAGAGATAAGCAATGATTTTTAGTCAGTCTACCTTAATAACAATTTATAGACTTTTCCTTCAGGAATTTTTCCAAATCTTTTTGAAACCCAGCTACACTACCTGCTTTTACCACATCCTCTGGCAATGAGTTCCAAAGCTTGAGAAAAAAATATTTTCTCCTATCTGTGTTAAATATATTACTTTGTGGCTTCATGCTGTGTCCTTGTATTTTTGAAAGATCAAACAATCAAGTCACATTTACGTGCTCCAGGGCACTCAGTATACTTGTCTAATGCTGTTATATTTTATTTTATTTATTTATTTATTTAACAGTTCTTCTATACCGCTCTATTTTAGATCAGAGCGGTTTACATTCAACATCAACCATACAACACAGGAACCCTGAGTTGTATTTACAATAAACAGGAGATCAACTTGGAAGTAACTGGGGGGAACTATGTACATTGTATAACATATCTACATCTTATTTACACTTTTTTGAGATGCAGACACCAAAATTACACACAATACTCAAGATGTTGTCATACCATGGAGCAATACACAGCCATTAATATATCCTTTGCTTTATTCTCTATTCCTTTCCTAACAATTCTTAACATTCTGCTTGCTTTTTTGGTTGCTGCTGCATACTAAACAGAAGATTTCATTGTATTGTCTATGATCACACCCAAATACTTTCCTAGGGTAGAAACTTCTTATGTGGAACCTACAATTGTGTATCTGTAGTTTGAGTTATTCTTCCCCACGTGCATCACTTTGAACTTGTGCACTTTATATTTCATCAGCTATTTGAACAGCCAGTTTCCCAGTCTCACAAGGTTCAGTTTCTTACACTCTACATGTGATTTGACAACGTTGAATAATTTGGTGTCATCTACAAATCTGATCACCTACAGTAGCACAATTAGAAAAGGTACAGAGATGGATCACCAAAATGATCATGAGATGACTCCTCTATGAGGAACAGCTAAGAAAGTTAGGGGCATGTTTACTAAAAACCGCACAATTGCGTGCCGCACAATAGCGCACTAAAAGCATCACGTAAGTGCTCTTAAGTGCCCCGCACACGTGCGATGAACCCCCGCACACGTGCGTGGCACACTAACGGGCTCCGCACAAGTACGGGCCCGCAAATGTCCGATAGAGGCGTGGAAAGGCTAACGGAGGGCGGAGGAAGGCTCCCGAGGGGCGGAGAGACGGCTGCAATGGGCGGGGAAGGGGAGGGGAGAGGCTCCTCGCACATTTACGGGGCCGAATATACAAGTAAAAAATACCGCGAGTGGAACACTCGTGGTAGAGGGCATTTAAAGGGAAGAGAAACCATTTCCGTCAGCAATGTAGAGGAAAACCGGGGAAACCCACAAAACGTGAGCAGTGTGATACATGTGCATAGAACAAAAGTTCAAATAAAAAGTGAAAATGACCACAACAAAAATAAAAAAAATAGTACTTCAGCTGGGCAACAGTGATATTAATGGGCAACAACAAAAAACACTCCCTGGAAAGCTCCATAACATTAGAAATGAATTTTGGAAGGGTCCACGGAGTGGAAACCCTTCCAAAAATCATTTCTTGCTATTGGAGCTGTCCTAGGAGTGTTGTGTATGGTTGCCCATTAATAACACTGTTGCCCAGCTTGGCTATCTTTTTTCCCCCTTTTTTGCAGGCATTTTCGTGGTGTATTTGCACTTTTGTCCCCAGACAAGGTGAACGAGCCCACAGTAAAAATGTGCAGAGCATGGCTTCCGACTCCTTCTTGCCAGGTTTCCTATCTCCAGGGACTGCACTGTCTCTGTGGCCACAGTGTGGTGCAGCAGACAGAGCCAGTATCTCTAGGACCAGAGAATCACAGGTTCAAATCCCAGCTGGGGCACCTGCCAGCCCTGTCCCCATATTTTACCCACCACTAAACAGAGATAGTAAAGACACTCCTTTATTGCAGAGAACATAAGCATGTTGCAAACACCCATATTTTACCCTACACCACTCACACACCATAACAATGGGCATTACCTACAGCCGAGTCCCCCAAATGCAGGCCTGGAGTGCCACAACTCAATCAGGTCATATGGTTTTACTACGATAAGGACATGCCAGCATGTTGGCGGAAGGGTACAGGTGGTGGAGGGGCAGTGGCTGCTAGCCACAGAAGACAGTGGCCTAGCCATGTGCAGGATGGCACCATCCACTGCAACAGACAGGCCCTGTCGGATGTACAGTCATGGACCTCCCAGGGAATTCAGCCAGTCTGTGGCAACACAGTGATGCAGTGCACACCGACAGTGTATGCAAGAACAGAAGGTCACAGGTTCAAAGCCCAGCTGGGGCTACTGCCAATCCTGTCCACATAATTTTCCCACAACTAAACCATGATAGTAAGGACAAACCTTTATTGCTGAGGGCATACGCATTGGTAATACGCCTATCTTTTACCACACCGAGCACAGACACCATGAACAGGGGCATTACCTAGAGCAGAGTCTCCGAAATGCAGTCCTGGAGGACCACACACCATTCAGGTTCCATGCTGCCTCTAATACAAATGCCTGTGCTGCATATCTATGCACCACCCCCATGGCATGTATATGTAGCTCATGCATATTCATGAGGGACAGCAGGAAAACCCGAACAGTGTTAGGCACACCAGGACTGGAGTTGGGAACCTCTGCCGTAAAGCAGCAGCCAACAGGGGCAGACACACCCACACCCACAGGCCCCATTGGCCAATGCCTCCTGGAGAGGCAGGACATTGGGCCCTGCGTGCATCTCCCAATACTAGCACCTGCATACCTTAGCAATGCCACCCTACACCTGGGTATACGGTACACAGCTCTCAAACGTTTGCTATGAGTACTGGCAGATAGACATTCCTACGTTAAGCACAGTTTGCTCTTTGAGCTCCATCATAACAATCTTTCTGATGTCTGCGGTGTGTGCTTCAGGTCTGGCCTCTGACAGTGCTCACCACCCTGGGGAGTGACCCCCAACAGTATTGCGTACCATATCCATGCCTGTGCTGTGCCCAGGACTGGTGTGGTGGGCAAGGCTGATAAACTCCTCTATAGTAGCACAATGCTGGCATACGTGTGGGAGTGTGTGTCTGTCTATACCAGGGGTGGGCAATCTCGGTCCTGGAGGGCCGCAGACCAGTCAGGTTTTCGGGATATCCCTAATGAATAAGCATGCGATATATATGCATTACAGATATCCTGTCAATCTGACTGGTCTGCGGCCCTCCAGGACCGAGATTGCCCACCCCTGGTCTATACAGTGTGTGTTGGCTGCAAACACCTTCCACAGCCCACACTGCCAGCACTGTTGCCATTATTGGCCTGCCAATGTGCATAATGAGCAGCAAGGTACCATGGGTATAGCTCAGACAGGGTGGGCTGGCCAGGATGCATCTGCACAGGGCATAGGGCACTGCCTGGGACATTGTTGTGGCCAGCCACCACCTACACAGACAGGGTGACCTCTTTCTGTCCTGCTGGGGGATCACTCTCACCCTGACTGTGCAGTGACCACAGCATGTCTAGGCACCCCCATAGTGCTATATAGTGTTTCTCTCATGTGATATATATGGGTTTCCTTTTGGGGCCCAGTCACTGACTTATCTGCTGGTGTGCACTGCCATCCCAGTTCTGGGTGCATGCATTTCCACCAGGACTAGCTAGCAGACTGTTTTCAGCTGGTCTGTGTCGTGATGGAGCACCTTGCAGGGTGCAGCGGCTGAAAGCTTGCTGCAGGAGAATATCAGATAGTGGTGGGGTGCAGCTTAGCATATCCAGGCCTAATGTCTGTCTGATATTGTGTTGTGGAGGTGTATAGAGCTGCTTTGACTGCCCTGTAGGGTGTCTGTCCATGGAGGGTATTGTGGACCTGGTCCTGGGTGCCTTTTCACACCCTCAGGGTGAGCACAGTACCCGCACAATGTGACGGTGTGTAGCTACTCTGTGCCAGTAAAACACCCGGTCAGTACCCCCTACCAGGCCGAGGTTCTGTGTGGGTGCACACGGCCACTTCCCCCTACCACGCCGGGGAGCTGTTGGGGTGCATTCCCCATCTCGTGTTCATCTGTGGACAGCTGATTTGCATGTGCAGTGCATCATGGGTACAGGTGGCTTAACCCTATCCTGGCTACCACAGCAGACTGTCTGTGTGGTGACATGCAGGCTCTCTGCAGCCAGCCAGGTTCTTGCTGGCAGCTTTAGAGCTGTAGCCAAATGGTTACTTCACTGCCTGAGAAGCCAGAGGTCATGGGTTCAAACCCACAGTTGGTTAATTTGCTAGGATTGTCCAAAGTTTTTTTATTTAATGTACATATGTTGATGCCAGCAAAAACACCCACAGCGTACTGTACCCATAAGGTGCCGCTGAGGGTGCTTTATAGAGTGCCCTATAGGGCACCTTATGGTTGCCGTCCATATAAGGTGCACTATACATTATCCTGTGATGCAACATATATGGTGACCTATAGGGGACATTCTAGGGTGCCTTGGCGGACAGTGAACTTTAACATGTGCCGTATGGGCCGCCTTATGTTAACACGCTTTGAGAGTGAGTTTGCTAGTACTGATAAATAAAATAGAACTAATATGCCTCCTACAGCACTCATCCCCATAATACGTTATGCCTCAGCCAGCCTTGTTCACTGGGCACTGTGAGGGATTGAACCCCTGATCCCTGCACCATTGGTCAGTGTCTTAACCATTGTGCTGTGGCTCTGTTCCTGTGATTGCACATCAGCGCGCCGCCTTATGCCGCCCAGTCTTAAAAAGCCTCCTAAAACATTAGCGCACCGCCTTATGCCCATCAGCGCGCTGCCTTATACCGCCCATCATTTAAATGCCTCCTAAAATAATGCCTCTGCCAGCTGTCTCCATTGGGCACTGCGAGGATTTGAACCCCTGATCCCTGCACCATTGGTCAGTGTCTTAACCATTGTGCTGTGGCTCTTTTCCTGTGTTTGGACATTGCCGCACTGCCTTAGGCCTTCATGGCATAGCAGCGCACCACCTTCTGCCGCCCAAACCGCACAAACTTAACAGCGCGCCGCCTAATGCCCACTATTTACAGTGCTACGCCTTATGACGCCCACACCTAACAGCGCACCGCCTAATGTCGTCCAACATTAACAGTGCGCCGCCTTATGCCACACAAAATTAATATGCCTCCTACAGCACTTTAACCCATTACAGTTATTGCCTCAGACAAAAGCTTTTGTTGTGCACAATGGGGGATTGAACCCATGGCCCCTGCACCATTGGTCAGTGTCTTCACCGTTGTACTACGGCTCTGTTTTTTTCTGTGCCCAGCAGTGCGCTGCTTAGCCTTCCCACGCGCTAATGTGGACCCCACACATTAGCGCGACGCGCACAAGTATGGTCGCTGTCTCCTGGTTTTTTCTTTTCTCTGCCTGAACCGCCCACTCCTTATATGGCACAGGCACACTACCGCGGCCCCGCACAATTTCGGAGTTTAGTAAACATGCCCCTTAGTGTTCTTCAGCTTGATGAAGAATGGGTGAGGCGAGATATGATAGGAGTCTATAAAATCCTGAGTGGATTGGAACAGATAAATGTAAATAGATTGTTCACTTTTTCGAAAAGTACAAAGTCTAGGGGGTCATGCAATGAAAATACAGAGTATATTTAAAACAAATAGGAAATTTATTTTTCATTCAACGCATAAGTAAGCTCTGGAATTTATTGCTAGAGGATGTGGTAAATGAAGTTAGTGTAGCTAGGTTAAAAAAAGGTTTGGACAAGTTCCTGGAGGAAAAGTCCATATACCTTTATTACGGTGGACTTGGGAATGCCACTGCTTATCCCTGGAGGAAGAGGCCAGGTATTGGTGGCCTGGATTTGTCAATGTTAGAAACAGAATACTGAGCTTGATGGACCATTGTTCCGACCCAGTATAAAAAAAATACAGCTGATTTAGAGTTTATACTGTAAGTCAGAGATTTCTGATCTCTTGAGCAATGGCAAATATCTTTCCTAAAAAAGTTCCAGGGAGTGCAATATACTTACTGATGTCATCTGAAAATCCTCAGTAGCAATTTTTCTGTAATGTTTATATAAAATGCCTAGATGACTAATCTGATAAACCATTGGCTCTTTCATCAAAAACTGATGACTTCCAGGTGTTTGTTATTTAATCTGAAGCCTTTCTCTTTTTTTTCAGTTCTCATTCTATAGATCATGATTGAAGCCATCATCAGACATTTAGCTTTCCGACAAGTATCTTTTCCAAACACTTCTCACCTCTTCATCTTGTATTTATTGCAGGGATGCTTTTGAGGGGGTACTTAGTGGTACTGAGTACCGGCACAATTTTCATTGCCTGATAAAAGTGACCCATGGTCCTCATGTATTAATGAAAGATCCCTGCCAATGAGTATTGACACATCTTTTGCTAGGAAAAATGCACTGACTTATTGTGGCCCTTTCACTAAAGGGTACTGCGGTATTGCATGTAACACGCTGATAACGTGCCATGGAATGGCACGTTAAGGCAACACACAGTGTTAACTTCCAGGAGCATGGAAAGCATGTTTCCAGCAGGTACTGTTGTACATGCAGCCCTGATGTGGCACGACAATAGTATGGGTGCACTCAGCACCACCTGTGGAGTTGACGATGAATGCACCCATGCTATTTGCCCGCAGTGCAGATAGGATGGGTGCGCTGCTTGCACAGTGCTCATACCGCCCAGTCTCCACCCCTAACCCTCCCACTTGCAACCATAATGCACCATGGACAATTAGTGGCAAAATCTGGTGGCGCTGTCATGGCCCCATGCTAGTAGTGTGCCTTTAGCTGGTGCCAGACCCACTCTGACAGCTATCACCCTTTAGTAAAATGACTCCATTGTTTCTTGATTGCTTATTATTTTTTTGATCTTAGTCAACTGTGCTGTCTTTTGAAAATTGTCTTAGGTTAGCTTTGCTCTCTTAAAATTGTGAAATAGTCTATATAGAATTTTTTGTACCTTATGGATTATAGCTAGCTTTTCTTCCTGCTACTTAATCTGTAGCTATAAAAAAGACTTCCCAAATGTCAGCCGTTATTACATAGTACTTTTAGAAAAACAACCTTGGCTTGTACCTGAGAATGAGCAGGGCAGGGCTGGGCCAAAGTAGTTAATAGTTGCCCAGCAAGAGTCTTTGGTTGAGATATTTAGACATTCAAATACAAAGTCACCCTGACTATATTCAAAACCCTTCAAGGCCTCTCAGCAAGCATCCTTCAGCACTTCACTCTCGAACCTCTCAACAACAGATCTAGGAGAAAGGCCAGACACAACCTACTAGCAGTCCCTGCCACATACTCTTGATCCAACATATCTACCTCCAGCAGAGCCTTCTCATTCTACGCACCCACCATCTGGAACACCCTTACCCCAGAAATTCGCTCTTTAAATGATGTTGCTGTAAGATAAAGACTCACCTGTTCATGAAACATTTTGGTTCTGTTATGTAGTCTCCCACTCCAACTCCCCATACTTTTTATCACACCATGTACAATAACCTCCCCCACCCCCTGTTTAATGCACTAAGTTTTACACATTATTCTTTTGTTATAATTGTTTAACTTGTTATCAACTACATTTCATGTAAAGTTATTCTTGTTCTTTTTCCCTGTATACCGTTGTGACTTGTACAGTGGTATAAAAATGTTGCTAAATAAATTAATAAATTTAGTTTATTAATATTTGGTTGCAATAATAATTTAAAGTCCAAATAGATTTTCTACTCAAAACCCCTCCCATCCTACCCCTCACCCACCCACCCCACAGCTTGCTTTTACTACATTGTCTTCACAATATATATGGAGGCACATTCTAATGTGTGCATCCAGGCCCCTGTGCACCCAATCGGAATCGGGACGCACAGAAGTAGACACAATTTTTATCCCGCGGGGGTCAGTGCTACAGGACTGCTGTTTCTGTCCATTTGTTCCCTGGTGGATTATAACATCAGCTTTAGAATCTGTACTTTCTTCTATGATTGCCTAATACTATTATAGCTTTTTTGAGAATACACACAATATTCAAGATGTAGTCACACCATGGAGCAATACACAGTCATTATTATATCCTTTGCTTTATTCTCTATTCCTTTCCTAATAATTCTTAACATACTGCTTGCTTTTTTGGTTGCCATTGCATACTCAGTCAGGCTCCTGAATGGACCCATGGTGCTATGGCGTCTTGTTGCCATGGCACCGTGGCTCCATTCAGGAGCCGCAATCCCCTGCCGGCAACCACAATTTCCTTTTCCTGCAGCCTGACCCCCGATCTGGCCTTCCGTGGCCAGGGTCGGGCTACAGGGAATCCCATATACCCCCTCACCTCACTGGTGCTGCCTAGGCCTGCCATCTCCTGATATCCAGGGGGACTTATTCTACCTCTGAGGTGGAATAAGTCTACCATCCAGTCTGTCGACCCTGGATGTACAGGGCCAACTTCAGAATCGGCCCTGTATGTCTAGCATCGCAGACCGCCCACTGCCCATCCTCACTCCACCTCCTTAATGCACTCTCCCCCCCTGTCTAAGCATCCCTGTACAAAATCCTTGTTTGTATGGGGAGGCTTTTGCTAGGGATGGAAGGGGGACGAATAGCAGGGATGGATGTCCCAACGGGATGTCCATCCCTGCTATTCACAGTAAGAATAGACCCCATAATCAATAGTCTTCAATTAAGGTACAACCAAGTAAACTTTCTATTTAATGTTCATTGTCATACCACTTCTGTTCTAATTCTTTCCAACTAATTCATCATGTCTTTCATTCAATGCAGTAATTGCAGTACTTTAGTTCTAAGGCAGACAATCAGGAGGCTCAGAGCTTGCTCCATCTGTCTCCATCTCTGTGCTATAAAAAAGGAGCTCACTCAACTAAAACAGCAATTTTTTATATATTTATTTTATTTATTTAACAGTTTTTATATACCGCACTATTCATCATCAGTGCGGTTTACATTAAACAACAAAATACCTATCAATATATAACTGATCTAGGTGTACAGATAACAGGGAAGGTAAACTGGGAGTGAACCGGGGATAACTATATTCAATTAAATATGTTACATCAAGGTTTGGTATTTGCAGGGATGCAGTATTTTCCACATTTTGAACCTTTGTACTGGGTTGTTGTTACGTGTAAGTGTTAGATGATTGACTACAGTTAAAGGTGCTTCCATAGCTAGTAACCATCCTGACTCTTGCTGCCATAGAAAATGAAACAACCCAATAGATGGGTTACTATAGGGTCAAGTAGATTATGATGTGTGTCACGGAGGGATCCTCCCTCCCGTTTGTTCCCCTTACAAAATTCCTTTGCTCCACTGGAACATTATGATGTTCATGACATGAAATCTAAAGTGAATACTGATGTGAGTGGAGGAGTAGCCTAATGGTTGAGAACATTGGCTTGGGACCCCATAGACCAGGGTTCAATTACCACTAGCATTCCTGGGGGCCTAGGACAAGTCACGTAACCCTCCATTGCCTCAGAAAAATCCAACTTACCAATGTCCCTGTTTAATGTTCATTGCCAAGTTTAAGTTTCAATGTAAACCACTTTGATTGAAATGATAAAACAGTATATAAAACCTGTTAAATAAATGTGAAGAGAGTCATTCACTGAAAAAGACATTCCCAAAGCATTGATATAAAATCTCAAAACTGCTAGGATACTCCATTATCAGGGGCATTATCTTGCCAAAACAATCCAAGAGTCCCAATAAGGTAAAATGCTTTTCAGGATCTTCATCTAGCAGGAATACAAACCAAATACTGGATACAAACACAGAAGAAAATACAGTTTCTAAAACTGATGTTATAATCCACCAGGGAACAAATGGCCAGAAATAACAGTCTTGTAGCACAGACAGAATTTCAAGAGCTTGGAGAGGGTCTGAAGTCCATATGAACTGTAGCTTTTTCAGAAGTACTACTTGCCTATGGAAAGGGAGAGGAAAGGTTACATTATACTGATAACTTCAATAAGTGGTTCAAAGTCTGGTGTCAACAAGAAGGTTTTACATACATTGGAGGCTGGATCAATATATGCAAAAACAAAATGCTATACTGTAATGATGGCCTACATCTTTCTGTCAAAATCAATGACCCCAAAGGTGATAAAAATCAAAGTGTCCAAATATATAAATCACCATACAAAATGCAGTACTCCCAAAAAATTGCAATATTTTTGTCGGACAAACTGGTGTGAGGTACAGTTTAACGCCTGACTTACAATCCAGCCAAGTCCATTTTACTCAACAGTTTCTAAACTAAACTAGAAAGACTTATCTGAAAAGTACAAATGTGGCAACTTCACTGCTTCTGGCCACCAGTGCAAACTGCATGGAGCCGCATGACGTGCACGTTTCGAGCCACCAACTGGACTCTATATCAAATGCGAATCAGTCCGATCTGCTCCCATAGTGGGTCATTGTTTGACCTTGCAACACCAATTCAATAATTTCAAATGTAGAATCATAGACTTTGTTCCAGAGGACCTTGGGGAGGGGATCGAGTAACTCGTTTACAGTGGTTGGAAGAACGTTGGATTTACCTGTTGAATTCTGTCCACCCCTATGGTCTGAATAGGGAAATTGACTGGTTAAGCCTGCTTTGATATCGGCCAGTGGTGATTAGGGATCCCTCTATGATGATGAAGGGTTTCCTTCTCTCATTGGCGGCTCCATCTGTTCATTTCATCTATGGCTGACCAATTGTTGGAAGCGTGGTTTCTCTCATAAACGCAGTGTGTTGTGGCATTTTTTGGCAGTTGGCAATGAGTCCTGTGTTATTGGGGATGGAGCTTGGTTGCACTTGATACAGAGTCCTGTTGGCTACATCTTTCTGTGGCAGAAAAAAGGATCCTAAATTAGAAATTCAGACAATATATTGCTAGGCATTTAAATTAGAGAATGGGGTCTGGGACATCTCCTCCAGAAAAAGCAAGATAGTAATGGATAAAACAACAAAATAAAACATTTTATCTACTCACTTCTCAGCAGCAAATAGGAAAAAGGGTATACAGTTGATGAGAGACCCAGAAAGAAATAGCTGGAAAGCACGGCCGGTGTTAGACATGCAGGGGCCCAGAGCAGAAACAGGTGAGAGGGCCCCAAAGCCTGCCTGCAGGCTGTCTCCTGAAGCTTGGGCCAGGCTTGGGGCCCCCAGTGGCATGAGAGCCCAGGGCAATTGCCCTGTTTGCCACACTCTAAAACTGGCCCTGCTGGAATGCAATGAGCACAAATGCTTGCAGACTAAGGGGTATGTTTACTAAACTGCGGTAAAGTCACTGGTGGTAAGTGTAGCGTTAAGGTGCCTAAAACCATATAAAGCAGTGGGCAGGTAGGGGACATGCTGACATTAGGGTGCCTTGGGCCATTTAACATGAGTTAACAGGACCAAGTGCGGTAAGGTGACAAGACGTCCTAAGGAGAAACAAGGCGTCTTAAGATGTGCTAAGGAGCCTTAACAGGAAATAAGGCACCTCTAGACACCTTAAGATGTGCTAAGGCACCTCAAGATGAGGTAAGGTGCCCTAACAGGAGATAAGGCGTTCTAAGGTGGAAAGCATGCACCTTAAAGCAGGAACACGGTTATAAGCCCAACGATGGACAGAGCGCCAAGGAATGTCAATGTAAAGGTGATGGAAGGAAGGATGGGTAGGAGTTGATGGACCTGCCATATTGGTGGGTACCCTATTTGGCAGTCAGTAAAGCGGACGAGCATGTGGGAGGCAGCTATACTGATTCACAGGGTGGTGCCAATGTAAAGTGCTGCAGTGACAGAGTGTGGCATAGGATGAGGAGGACATTTCCCCCAGTGGAGGCAGACGTTGCAGGATGTTTGCAGTGACAGAAGTATAGAGTAGTAGTGAGTACATGCAGATCAGGCACAGGAGAGGCGAGCACAAAGAGCCGTAATGCAGAAAAGGGTACCATTGTAGGTCATGGGGTAGCAGCCTGCACAAAAGGGCAGGACTGTACACAGCCAACAGAGGCAGATAGATGGGCTGAAGGACAGATGGTGGCTGAGGAGAAGGTGGTATGGGCTGGCAGCACAGAACTGCACAGCCCTGACTGTTACAGGCATGAAAATGATTTGAGTAGCAGAATCACAAAAATAACAGGTAGGAATCCAATCCCTGTCCTCTGCTTATGGAGACCTTGAACTAACCAATAGGCTATACCTCCACACCTCGCTGGATACCAAGAGACTGCAGGTCATGGCCTAAAATGTCTGATGTGTGTGCTGGTATAGGGTAGCTCCACCAGTACCCATGATGCAGTGCACATGCAGAACAGCAGTCTACAGCTGATCACCGAAATGGAGAATGCATGTATCCATATTTTCTGTTTCTATGTCACCTCGCTGGATACCAAGAGACTGCAGGTCATGGCCTAAAATGTCTGATGTGTGTGCTGGTATAGGGTAGCTCCACCAGTACCCATGATGCAGTGCACATGCAGAACAGCAGTCTACAGCTGATCACCGAAATGGAGAATGCATGTATCCATATTTTCTGTTTCTATGTTCTTCTATGCCACCTAGGCAACTGCTTGGTCTGCCCTGTGCCCCAGCAGCCTTCACTGAATGATCCACATGCACCCTCCTATGCCCCATTTGCACCATCAACATAGTGCCATTTCAAACCTGGGCACTACGCTGTTGCTGCAAATAAGAACATATGAACATAAGATATGCCATACTGGGTCAGACCAAGGTCCATCAAGCCCAGTATTCTGTCTCCAACAGTGGCCAATCTAGGTCATACGTACCTAGCAGTTTCCCCAAGGGACACAGGTTCCACAATGCTTGTATTGGTTCAAGCATTGATATCCTGGGTCCCTTCTTAATAATGGTTTATGGACCTTTCCTCCAGGAACTTGTCCAAACCTTTTTTAAACCCAGCTACACTAACAGCCTTTACTACATCCTCCGGTAACAAATTCCAGAGTTTGATTACACGTTGAGTGAAAAAATATTTTCTTTTATTAGTCTTCAATAGTTTACCCTGTAGCTTCATTGCATGTCCCCTAGTCTTTCTATATTCTGATAAGGTAAACAATCAATCTACGTTTACCCGTTCCACTCCGTTCATTAATTTATAGACTTCTATCATATCTCCCCTCAGCCGTCTCTTTTCCAGGTTAAAGAGCCCTAACCTTTTTAGCCTTTCTTCATAGGAGTATCCTTCCATCCCCTTTACCATTTTGGTGGCTCTTCTCTGAACCTTTTCTAAAATCGCTATATCCTTTTTAAGATACGGCGACCAGAATTGCCCACAATATTCAAGGTGCGGTCTCACCATGGAACGATATAGAGGCATTATAATATCTTTTGTTTTATTTTCCATTCCTTTCCTTATCATACCTAGCATTCTATTTGCTCTCTTGGCCGCCACTGCACACTGGGCCGAGGGTTTTAACATGGTATCCACAATGACGCCTAAATCTTTTTCCTGGGTGGTGGTTCCTAATGTGGAACCATGCGTCGTGTAACCATAGTTTGGGTTGTTCTTCCCTAGGTGCATAACCTTGCACTTGTCCACATTAAATTTCATCTGCCATTTTGATGCCCAGTCTTCCAATTTATCAAGATCCTCTTGCAATTCTCCACAATCCTCTTGGGTTTTAACAACTTTAAATAGTTTTGTGTCATCTGCAAATTTGATAACCTCACTCGTTATTCCACTTTTCAGGTCATTTATGAATATGTCAAAAAGCAGCAGACCCAGCACAGATCCCTGGGGTACACCACTATTCACCTTTCTCCATTGGGAAAATTGGCCATTTAGCCCTACCCTCTGCTTTCTATCTTTTAACCAGTTCCTGATCCACAATAGTACACTGCCTCCTAATTCCATGACTCTTTAGTTTTGCCAAAAGTCTCTGATGAGGGACCTTGTCAAAGGCTTTCTGAAAGTCCAGATACATAATATCAACCGACTCACCTTTGTCCACTTGATTATTCACACCTTCAAAAAAACATAGATTAGTAAGACAAGATCTTCCTTGTCTAAAGCCATGTTGGCTGTCTACCATTAGGTCATGACTATCTACATGCTGAGTAATTTTATTCTTTATGATGGTTTCTACCATTTTTCCCGGTACTGATGTCAGGCTCACCGGTCTGTAGTTTCCCGGATCACCCCTGGAACCCTTTTTAAAAATTGGTGTTACATTGGCGATCCTCCAGTCTTCAGGTATTAGAGATGATTTTAATGATAGCTCACAGATTACTAATAGAAGGTCTGCAATCTCGTATTTCAGTTCTTTCAACACCCTTGGATGTATACCATCTGGCCCAGGTGATTTGCTACTCTTCTGTTTATCTAATAGTTGTAATACATCTTCCCGATGTATCGATATTTCCTTCAATTCTTCTGCACCTTTAAATACCACTTCAGTCATGGGTAACATTCTTATATCTCCCTCAGTAAAGACTGAAGCAAAAAATTCATTCAGTCTCTCTGCTATCGCCTTGTCGCCTCTTAGTGCTCCTTTAACCCCTTTATCATCTAATGGACCAACTGACTCTCTCACAGGTTTTTTGCTACGAATGTACTTGAAAAGGTCTTTACTTCGCCTTTTTGCTTCCGCAGCAAGCTTCTTCTCAAATTCTCCCTTTGCCTGCCTTATCAATGCCTTGCATTTGACTTGCCAGTGCTTGTGATGTTTCCAGGTTTCGTCATTTGGCTCTTTTTTCCATTTCCTGAAAGATGCTTTTTTGGCAACAACAGCCTCTCTGACCTCACCTTTAAACCATGCTGGCAGTTTTTTGGACTTCCTTCCACTTTTCTTAAAGTGTGGAATACAGCTGGTCTGGGCTTCCAAGATAGTATTTTTCAACAACAGCCAAGCCTGATGTACGTCTTTAACCTTTGCAACTGCTCCTTTTAGTTTTTTCTTAACTGTTTTCCTCATTTTATCATAGTCTCCCTTTCGAAAGTTAAAAGGTGGATTTCCTTATTATCCCTCCTCCACTAATTAAATCAAAGGCGATCATGCTATGA
Organism: Ichthyophis bannanicus; assembly: GCA_033557465.1. NCBI lineage: Eukaryota > Metazoa > Chordata > Amphibia > Gymnophiona > Ichthyophiidae > Ichthyophis > Ichthyophis bannanicus. Next base: position 196,725,027 of record CM066032.1, on the reverse strand, counting down.
TCACTATTGCCAAGTGGCCCCAACAACCTTATCTCTTGCACTAGATCTGGTGTTCCAGTAAGGACTAGGTCTAATATGGCTTCCCCTCTGGTCAGTTCATGAACCAGCTGCTCCAAGAAGCAGTCATTTATTTCATCTAGGAACTTTATCTCCCTAGCATGTCCTGATGTGACACTGACCCAGTCGATACCGGGGTAGTTGAAATCACCCATTATTATTACTGCGCTGTAACTTTTGTTAGCTTCCTTGATTTCTTTGAGCATTTCATCATCCATTTGGTCATTCTGGCCAGGCGCTCGATAGTACACCCCCACTGCCATTGCCTTCCCCCTTTTACATGGAATTTCAATCCAGATTCTACAGCAGATTTTGCTTCCTGCAAAACTTTAATCCTTTCTGACTCAATGCCCTCTCTAACATAGAGAGCAACCCCTCCACCAATTTGATCAGCTCTATCATTTTGTTATAGTTTGTACCCAGGTATCACAGTGTCCCACTGGTTGTCCTCCTTCCACCATGTCTCTGATATTCCAATCATATCTAACCTTTCATTTAGTGCTATATATTCTAACTCTCCCATCTTATTTTTTAGACTTCTAGCATTTGCATACAAGCATTTTATAGAATGTATTTTATTCATATTAATTTGGCTATTGTTAGACATGGGTAATTTGGGATCTTTAAGCTCTGTCTGCTCCATACTTGAGGGCATTTGGGCTACTTTACTCTTTTGTGGAACCTCTCTGCTTTGGGTAGTATCCTTCAAAGATACATTCTTCCGAACCATCCGCTCTTGGGCGACTGTCGGCTTTCCTCGAATATATAGTTTAAAAGCTGAACTAAATAGAGCACTACTGTCACTTTCTTGGGCTCGCCTGTCTGTGCAGCACATTGCAGACATTTAGATAGTCCCTTTCTCCTCAAACTGCACCCTTACCGACAGGTTTTCACTCGTGGTATATTCCTGGTGTTAAGGTGACAGCATTAATGTAGCAGGGCCTTGTTCCCGCCCATTGACCTCTACTTTCGACCTTCTCTCTGCCCACAGCAGAGAGAACATTGTTACCGGGACATTTACCGCTGACGGTAACATTAACGCACATTAACGTCATATTAGCATCACATTAGCACGCATTAATATCACAGATGCTACATTATCACCATTTAGTAAATATCTTCCTAAGTAATAAAGATACAAATCTGCAAGCCCTAATATTTGAAGCAGACTTAAATACTTTTGCTGTTACAGAGCCATGGTATAATGAGTCCTGTGAACAGGACACAACCATACCAAGCTATAATCTCTTCAGGAGAGATAGATAAAGTCAAAAGATAGAGGAATAGCCCTGTATGTGAAAATCATTATTAAGGTGACAACAATGAAGGGGCCCTGGGGAAGTGAGAAAGCAATATAAATCATCTTAAAAAGATGGAACTCTATCCACAATGGTGTTGTCTACAGATCGTCCTCTCAATCCGAGAAACTTGACAATGCCTGATCTTGAATATTCAGAAGTTGAAAATGAAAGGGGTGGTGATGTTGCTGGGAGATTTCAACCTGCTAAATGTGGATTGGAGTGTCCTTTGTGTATAATCAGAAGTAGTAAGATCCAGGATGCTTTTCAAGCTACTCTACTCAGACAAATGGTGAAGAAACCCACAAGGGAAGGGGTAACATTGAAACTACTACTCATGAAAAAAGTGTGTCTAACCTCTGGGTGGGTGCCCACTTGAGCAGCAGTGATCACCACATGGTGTAGTTTGATATAAAAGCCAGGGCAGAGTTCAGTCAAAGGAAACTCAAAGTGCTTGATTTCAGAATTGCTGACTTTAATAAAATAGGAAAGTCCCTGAATGAAGACCTGTTAGTGTGGGAAGTGATAAAGGAAGTGGAAAGGAAATGGGCCGAGCTGAAAGAGGGTAGAAAATGGCAACAGATCTTTATGCAAAGACAGTAAATAAAAGCCAGAAGAAAAGGATTCACACTAGCATTCCTTGTGGCCTTGGGCAAGTCACTTAACCCTCCATTGCCTCTGAAGAATCCAAGTTATCAATGTCCCTGTTTAATGTACATTACCAAGTTTAATTTACAATGTGAACTGCTTTGACTAAATGATAAAGCAGTTTAAAAAACCTGCTAAATAAATGCATACGGCTAAAAAAATTAGGTAGCATTCCCAAAATATAGAAGAATGCAAGAAGAGGAACATAAAAAAAGAATATCTGATCAAGCTCAAAGAGGCCTCTTAAAGATCTTGAAAAACTGGATGCGAGAACAAGAAAACTCCTCCATGCCCATGAGGTAATTTACAACAATCAGTGCATGCCAAGACTACATTCCTAGAGCTGAAGGAGGGCTAGGCCTCATAGAGATTGATTACAGATACAGAGCTAGTATCATAGGCATCCAGGCCTACATAACAGCATCTGCTGATCCAAATATGCAAAAAGTACTGATATATGAAAGTAATCTGTCTCCATTTTCAAACTTGGACAAGAGTTCTGACAACTAGAATGGATGAATGAGAATCCACAAGCACAGGAAAGGAAGCAGCAAAACAAGATAGAAAAACTCTTCAAACAATTAGATCAGCAAACGAGGAAAAACAAGTGGCAAACGCACAAATACAGTGGGAAATACAAATGACAATAAGCAGGGGGGGCGGAGCCTGATGTCCAGCGGGATGGTCGCATAACGCTGAGGCTCCCGAGAGGCCTACTCAGAATCCTGAATTAACACCTCACATATTTGGAATTTCTACTCTGATTTTGCCGGGGCACATTGGTGAGATGGCGGGGACCAAACCAACGCGCCTGGAATTTGGGTCTCCAGCGGCTTCTCACAGCAAACGTTCCAAAACTGAACCTCCGTCCCCGCAGAAGGGGCCGGCCTCGTGCGAGGGCCCCGAAATGCAGCAGGAAATCCTCGTAGAGATTCGAGGGGTCAAAACCCTTGTGCAGGCAAACGGTGAAGCACTCCGAGCGCTGCGGGACGATTTTGGTGTGTTGCAAAGCAAGCTAGAAGGGCTTTCTTCGCGTCAGGACAAAATGGAGAGCATATTGGACTCCCATGCGGCCCGGTTGTCCAAACTCGACAAAGTTGAACGACAGGTGCGGGCCTTGCAGAAAGAGGTGGAAGATGGCAATAATAGAGCGCGCCGCAATAACTTACGACTCGTGGGCATACCGGAGGGAGCGGAATCGGGTGACATGAAAGAGTTTTTATGCAAGGTCCTCCCTTCCTTGCTCCAAATCACCTTTACCAAAGATTTGGAGATTGATCGCGCTCATCGTGTACCCACAAGCATAATGCTCAACAGGAAGACCCCGCGGCCTATCATTTTTCGACTATTGAGATATCAACACGTGGAGCAAATTCTAAGTGCCTCTCGGGCAAAGGGCCATATGGAGTTTGAGAGCCACAAGATCTCCTTCTATCCCGACTTGTCTAAACCCACAGTCGACCGCCGAAGGCGCTTTCTGGAATTCCGGCCGAGGCTTCAGCAACTACAAGCACGCTACGGCCTGATGTACCCGGCCAAGCTCCGAGTCACGCTTCACAATCAGACAAGAACATTCGAGGACCCTGATCTACTAGCGGAGTTTTTGGATTCCAAAGAAGCCGACTTGATGCGCTGACTTCCAGAATATTCCTGCAAGCCTTCTTATACCCGCTGTACCTGCCATATTGGATCCGCCGCAGCCTCGCAAAGAGTCTGGCGTGGGTAGTCTGTTGCCTTACTCTTGATGGTATCTGTGACCCGACTCCATCTACCCACAGCAGCCTCGATGAGTATCAGAGACAGTGTTATTATGGACTCTGGTGTTTCTTTCTTTTACATACATGTCTTCTATTTCCTCTCTAGGGCCTCCTCCCGCAGACATCTGGTCGCCATATTCTTTGGGGGTTTTGCTTCTTCTCTACGATACGTTGGTACATACTTTTCAATATGGGGTGTATTAGCTAGAATACTCGGTGATTACGACATTGTTGTACCGCTTCTGCTTCTGTTCTATGTTATTAAGCGCCCTTACCTAAAATGTCTTCTATCGACTGATGGCACCATGTAAGATTTTTTCATTGAACGTAAAGGCATCAATAATCCGATAAAACGGAAGAAAATCCTAAGCTACCTTAGTTAGGAAGCAGCGGATCTGCTTTTCTCCAATAAACGCATTTAAATTCGAGGGAAACTCTTGAACTCATATTAAACCTTACATGGTGGCCGCTTATTCCCCTGCAGTTTCTAAGAAATGTGGGGTTGCCATACTGGTTTGGAAATCTTTGCATGCTACTGTTGTTGCAACTAGCTCAGATACAGAAGGTAGATGGTCTAGAGTTCTCCTCAAGATAGGTTGTCTAGAAGTTACATGTATATGCCTTTCCGCTCCTAATGTTGATGACCCTGCCTTTTTTCTACCATTGCTCAGGTTGCGCAAGCTTCTCCTAATACTTCACTGATCATTGGGGGGGATTTCAATCTGGTCCTTGATCTCCTGATAGACAAATAGCCGCCTAGGACGAGTGGTCCCCCCAAGAGTCATGCTACGCTTCCCTCCCTGATCAAGGCTTTTGCTTCAGTTGATCTATGGAGATTACTACACCTCTATAAGTTTGACTTCACCTTCTTCTCCTCCCCTCCTAAACCTCAGTCTCGCATAGACTTCTTTCTAATCTCAAAACTGTTAGTTCCTCAGGTGGACACTGCAAAGATTCACTCCCAACATATTTTAGATCATGCTGTCATTTCCTATCAAGGGGCTCTGGACACCCCAACAGCTTTTCTCTATAGCTCGTTGGAAAACCTTTTCGGATTTACAAGAGGTATTTGCGTTACCAGCGAAACACTACTTTCAATTGATGCAGCTTCAACACTGTCTCAAAAGTGCTCGAAGCATGCCGCCCTCTGCCCCTACTGAGGATGGGCTATTAGAGCTGGTTCACTCCCTTAGTGGTTCACGTGGGGTGGCCTCTAATTTCTATAAACACTTTGTCAGGGTACAGATGCGGACACTTTTAGAGCTCAACAAGCCTGGGAGCGCGAATTGCAAACCACTATAACCCCTGTGCAATGGAGCGTTTTGGAGTAAAGTGGTGCGGGTTTCCCGGTCTGCCTCTGTTACCCAGACTCTCTTCTTCTCTGCACACAGATGCTTTTATGCCCCAGAAAATAGTCAAATGGAACCCAAATGCTAGGGACCTGTGTTGGTCTTGCCATACTGATGTGGGATCCTTCGTTCATGTTCTATATGAATGTCCTCAACTGCAGGTCTATTGGGGGCGGGTCTGGGGTCGTATTCAATCTATCTTACACTTTCATGCACCTTTTCTTGGAAGGTCGTGGGACTCCGCTCCGCGGCGGAGGTCCCCTCTCTTCCTAAGAAGGGTCGCTTTCTCCTTGATTTCATGCTAGGTATAGCCATATGCTTAATCACGAGGAATTGGAAGGATAGCTCTCGACTTACTGTCCATGAATGGTGGAACCTTGTCTGCTTATATAGTAAATATGAGCAGATACCTCGGAGAGCTATTCCCCATGTCCAAACTTACTCCTGCTTGTCTAAATGGCAGATCTCTAATGATTATGTACAATCTGCTTATTGCTCCAACATGCCTGTATAATGTGCACTCATCATGTTTTAGGTCACCGTTATGTTTTGTAATGCAATCATGTAAGTACACGCCCGCTTTGGGAATGCTTAGTTTTCTAGAGAAGAAGCAGGGGGGAGGGGGGTGGTAGGGGTTTACTTTGGTGTATGTATTACATGTTATGTATTTGTCTTTTGCTGTATGTCTTCCTTTCCTCTGTTGTTATAAAACGAAAATAAAGAATTTAAAAAAAACAAATGACAATAAGCAACCAATACTTTTGTATTAGCAAAAACCGATGCCCACAAGTACATCACCCCCATCCTGAGGCAGCCATGAGGTCTAGCTGTAGGTAGCCCTTCCCCCAAGCCATGAGGTAATCGGCCTGCTAAGAGAAGGCATTGAGATTTCAGTAGACACCCTTCCCCCACTCCAGGTCTGAGCACAATAGCCCCTAGCCCAGAAATCAGCAGACCTGAGCATACCGGTTTGGACAGGTCACCCAGGTACCTTCCCCAGGGGCTGCTGATTGGTGGGCAGGAAATACCTGTGGCAAATGGGATTGTAGAATGAGTTTAAAACTGTACTGTATATAAGGCATTGTAGGCCGTCCCTCGGGGCTCAGACCTTTTGTGGAGGGTACCGGCTCTCTGTCTGATCCTGTGTGCACATTAAAGATCCTGTTTGCATTCCAGCCTGTCTGAGAGTTTTCCTTCTGTGGGTGAGTGATTGAATAAGAGCTTTTCACAGCGTTTGCTATTACATTTTGGTGCATTGGCCAGGAATTTGAAAGAAAAGCCTCTCTCATCACACCCACAGTGGGAAGACTACTGCTTTTTGCAGGATCAGGGCCTCCACCGGTCAGGGACCGACCCCTCCAGGTGATTAACGGTCCTTGGCGCCCCGGGCCACCTTGTGCTCGGAAGGATACCTTGATTTGTCTGGGCAGTTGGTCCCTGCGGCTGAATCCCCGATTGAAAACCGGCTGGATAGACTGGCATCCAAACTACCTGTCTGATCAGAGCTCTGGTGAGTACTGCTACTTTCTGTACTCCGTCTGTAATTCCTAGTAAATTCTAGGAACCTGTAGCGGCCCGATCACCCGCACGAACGGTCCTAGTAGGGACCCCGGGGGGCGGGGTTTTCTGAAGCCATCGTTCGTCCAGTAAATCAGAGTCCTTTTGTGGACCAGTAAGATAAAATCAGAGTCCTTTTGTGGACCAGTAAGATAATTAACTGTAGTATGAATTAATTCTGCTACCTTGGGCCCCTTTGAAAGGTATTTAAAGTGCAGCGCTGCCAAAAGCTATTGAAGAAAAATTGCCTAGGATATTAGTATTAACTCCCTTAAGTGTGCCTTTCAAGAATAATTGCGCTGATCGCAATTCTCCGATGATCAGGGCGATTTATTTAGAGCCTTTGCCCCATGTGCTCCTATAGTGGGGGTTTTTTGTGTTGCCATGTGCTCCTATAGTGTTGGGGGCTTTTTGTGTTGCTGGGGGTCTCTTTTTGTGTTGCTGGGGGTTTCTTTTTGTGTTGCCATGTGCTCCTGTGGCTCCATCTGGTGGACATTGGAGGAGTGGCTAGCTGTGTTTCTCGTTGCTATTATAAAAGTTAAATCCTATGCTAGTGTGTGTAATGTGTATTTGTAACGTATTCGCTGCTGAGACGTCTCTGTTTTCTGTTTTCCCTTTTTCTTTTTCCCTTTGTGGTCCTGTGTGTTTTGTGCAACCAAACTCTGCCTGTTGCCTGGATTATATTGTATATTGTATTCCCAGAAGTGGGATTGGAAAATTTACACTGAACATTGCATTCCTAGAATTGGGATTACAAGATTTGCACTGTAAATTGTGATTTTGCAAATTGTGATTAGAGCATGGGGTCCGGAGGCTAAATTGTGGTGGGGGAGTATCCGGACCAGCTTCCCTATATAGATTCATGGCTGGCCCATATAGTAAATGTGCTGTTATGTAAAAACCTTTAGTGTCTCTGTGTTTAGTTGTGACATTAGGGAAAGAAAGTTTTTGTCCAGACATTAGGTCTTTATATTTCAGGATTGATTTTGATACTCTATCAGTAAAAGGTGAAGTTATTAACAAATCGCCCCTGTGTCCCCAAACAGTGAAAAACACCAGGTCTACTGATTGCAGGGAAAGGGACAGTTTAGAAAGGGGGGTGGGGTTTGCTGTGTGTGGACTGTAGTACTGGTATAGCATTGAAGGAAGACAATTGCTTTGTTTGATGCATATCCAGTTTCATTGCTATGTTTCATGCATGATCAGTGGTCAGGGAACCAGGTGTTTTGGTCACACCTCTCAGCGGTGAGTGGGGGGTGATTGAAACTGCTGAAATAGTTTGCATAGCTATAGAAAGATACTGGGAGGAGTTCCTTCTTCTAGCAGATGAATGGAGGCCCATTAGAGAGGACAAAAGGAAAAAAAAAATCACCTAGGAGTTTTTCTCCTAGAGGACAAAGAACCCCAATTCACCTAGCCACACCTAGCCTGCAAACAATCCTCTTGTCATCAATTTTAATTGTAGAGTTTTGAGCTTCTAGAACCATGAGGTGCCTCCTGTCTGCTGGAAGCAAACAAAGGCTGAAGAGAATCCTTATAAGATTATGAAGAAATGAAGATTTTTTTTACTTGTCTTTTTAAAGCCTGAATTTTATCTCTGGTACATATATTTGGTTTTGACTGCACATACAAAAAACAAACAAGTAATACTTCTGCATGATATGACATTTTATTCTGCAGACAGTAAATGCTGTTTTGGTGATTGCATTCTTTCCTGCTTAGTACATTAAACTGCCTTGATCAACTGTATTCATTTTTCTGATACTACAATGATACCTTAAAATGATTTTAGTACCAAATATACTGGTAGCAGTACTTTAACTCATGATTTCTGATGAGAACATCTGGATTAGTTCTAGTATGCACTGTAGCTTGTTCTGATGTTCAGGTATGTTTTGGTTCAGGGTGAATACACTGATCATTGGCAATTTCAAAATAGAAAGATAAAATGCAGAATTAGCACTGCTGAAAGGCATATACTGTGCAGTACACCGTTCACACTAATTCACACTTGAAGTTAATAATGCACTGATAATGCTGCCCCACTCCTCGTGTGCACTGCCCTTTAGTACTGATTCACACAGATCCATACAGTGCACACTGCACAAATAATGCTGGTGTGTATAATAATCTCCATCATCCCTTGGCTTCGGTATGAAGTTAATTTCTGTCATAGTATGTACACAACTAACCCATTTAGGAACATTGCATGCTGAGTCACCCCTGGAGTGTGCACAATTTTGGTAACATTGAACAGTTGTTGATTTACTAACTGAGTTCAACCTAGGGATAAAAAACAAACAAACTGCTTTTCAGCTCGCAATGCAATGATGTAGGGGATCCCAATATGTCTGATGTCACATTCTTCCAGAGCATGAGAAATTCAGTATTTCAGCCGCATTGTCAGTTATATATTTAAGGTTTAGTCCAATACTGCCTGAGGCTGCCCTGGTGAACCCACAGGATATCCACAATTAATATGAATTTGTATATAATGGGTCAGCAATGTATGCTGACATATCATGCATTTTCATTCTGGATGACTTGAAAACTTGACTGGCTTGGGGTCACTGGGACAGCTTCATAAAGCCTGCCTGAACTATCATGGGAATCAGCAAATATTTATGTATCAATTCCCAAAAACACTAGGTACTTATGATTAGAGAACATCCATGATTTTTGAAGCTTTTATATTTTTAAAGCCAAAGATTGATTTGTTGATTAATTGATTGATTTGTTGATTAACTTTATTTAAAAGCCTCATGTCCATTAGCATACTGGAAGTGAACAATTTATAAAAAAATTGGTATAATTCAAAAAAGGACTTAGGTATATAGTTGGTGGAATGATGCAAGTGATAAAAAGTATGGTGAGGGATGAAGTGGGATATTAAGAGGAAGGACTCTGATAGACAGTAAACTGATGAAGGTAATTCAATGATGTGAAGTGATGTAGCTGGCTAATGAATATGTAAACAAAAAAAAATAAATGATGAGCACTTTATTCAACTATGCCATCTCCAGAATATTCAATTTAGGAATTCATCTAGGCCAACACATACTCAATAATTGGAAATGGACACCTGGAGACAGGCTAGGTGCACCCTGATGGGTTTTGGAGGACCTACACTGGCCATGCGGTACTTCCAGATGCTTTTTTGCCTCCTTTTTTGCCTCTGCATGTCCTGGCCAGGCATGCATGGGCAAAGGGGGAGCATGTAAAGGTCAGTCAAGGGCATAATGGAATGTTCACTACCAGCAAGTGAATCTCCAGTGACAGATAAACAAGAAGTTAATCAAACTGCCAGAGAAAAATTGACACCATACGAGATAGTTACTGGAAGACCATTGAAAGTTTAAACAGCAATATTTGTAGGATGTGATCTTGGTAAATGTGAAGGAAGTTAAGTTTATCTCATTGTGAAATCTAATCTAGCATATTTAGTCTTTTCATTCAATATTGGTGCTGCTTTTCTGAATGAGGCCTGGAACCATGTCACCAATGGCAATCCAAAGAGTCCAGCAGAGAGAATTGACCAGAGTCCAGATGGAACAGACCATCCCGAGAACTCAGAGCTGCCCACCGCTGAGATGTGTGAAGGAGTCCCTATCTGGATCAGTGTGTAACATCGAAAACGGGCCAGGGTGTCTGCCTATGAGAATGAGAGGTTCAAATTTTGAGAGAGACAGAACTTGAACTTCAGAGAAAGGTGAAGCACACTGCGAGGTCCTGGAGAACTGCTGGGAGGCAGGAAAAAGAACTGTTGGACTGACTGGGGGGGGGGGTTTGGGGGCTTCTGTGAACGATTGTATTGTTATCCTTTTAATATTGTTTTCTTAGAAAGTAACGGAAATCTACAAGCCATTTCGGCTTCAGCAACTGCAATACCCACACCAGCTCAAGATTTTGCTGTACTATTCTCAGAGCTTTCTTTATCACATTATTAAGCACTGCTGCTTTTGACATACTTTCATGTTATGTGTTTTCAATATTATTGACCAGCTGCAAGAAAATGATATTACAATGTATGTTGTCTATAGGGAACAGTACCAGAAGCTGCTTTTATGATGACTCCTATCTGTCTCAATATCTGTCTCAAATGGTTGCTTGTCCATTGCCCGTAGTGGGATTACCTTTCCACCATAAACAAGAAAGAAAAAAGAAAAATTGGGACTGAAGGGAAATTGGCTGATAGGTATGTCTAGTATGGCTGCATCCTTGCCTGAGGCTGTAATACATTATGATGGCACGGAAAAAAGCATGTGGGCTAAGAAATGAGTACCCAGAGCCCAGCACAACAAGAGTAAAGCCAGGGGAACCATACTCTGAACAGAAGTGCACAGAGAATGGACCTAGCTAAGAAACAGGTCAGGCCTGAAAGTGCACAGAAAATGGACCCAGCACAAGAAAAGACATGCCAGGCCTGAACAGGTTAAACAGGCCAAACAAAGCTGGTGATACAAAGTACTCATATGCCCTGAAGATTACAGTGCCAGTGATTAATGAAGCAAAGGGAATGGCAGGGTGCAGCCAGAATGACTCAACACTAGCAAGAATAAAAAGCCATTAATATGCTGATAAGGGTGGATCCCAGGGAAAGAGCCTTTGCCCCAAAGGAAAGAAGCCTCTGCAGACTTTTTGCACACGGCCCTCCTTTGTCCCAAAGGGAAGAGGCCTCTGCAGGCCCTGCAACCTTTTACAGTCAGAACAGCAACTTTTGCACACGGAACAAAAAAGTTGTGCAGGAGTTGCTATAGAGGGTATAGGGTATGTGTTGTTTTAAACTCACTGATGCAAGTGTTTCCATTGAACACCCTATCCAAGACCTAAGTGATCTAGTTACCTGTCCATGGGTCCTGGGTGGTTTATGAAGTGGTTCAGTTGGCCAGGGGGACTAAAAATCCCAGTGGTAGGGGTTCTTTTCATTTACTGCTATGTGCCATTCTGCCATGTTATATCCCTATTCTTTACCGCTTCATGACCACCACCCTTGATACCCTGGTAGAACGCAAGGTGGTTACCACTGTCATGGCCCTGTCCCAAATACAGCCCTCAACCGCTTCTAGCGGTTGAGGTCCTACTTAAAAAGGGGGGAATGAGGCAGCCATGAGGTCTAGCTGTAGGTAGCCCTTCCCCCAAGCCATGAGGTAATCGGCCTGCTAAGAGAAGGCATTGAGATTTCAGTAGACACCCTTCCCCCACTCCAGGTCTGAGCACAATAGCCCCTAGCCCAGAAATCAGCAGACCTGAGCATACCGGTTTGGACAGGTCACCCAGGTACCTTCCCCAGGGGCTGCTGATTGGTGGGCAGGAAATACCTGTGGCAAATGGGATTGTAGAATGAGTTTAAAACTGTACTGTATATAAGGCATTGTAGGCCGTCCCTCGGGGCTCAGACCTTTTGTGGAGGGTACCGGCTCTCTGTCTGATCCTGTGTGCACATTAAAGATCCTGTTTGCATTCCAGCCTGTCTGAGAGTTTTCCTTCTGTGGGTGAGTGATTGAATAAGAGCTTTTCACAGCGTTTGCTATTACAATCCCACCCTCATGAAACCCCTATGACACCACTCCCCACCATCCTTTCAAAACCCCTATGACCCCACACTCACCAACCACTCATCCCATTATATATAGTTTAATTTTTTATCAACTTTGAACATTTTCTTTCTTATGAGTTCCCTATATTCATTGTGCAAGTTCTAATGTTGTTCATAATTTGTAAACTGCTTTGACTTGTAGAAAAGCGGTATCTCATAAATCTGTTAAATAAATACATGCAAAGTGTTACTCCAGGAACTCTTTGTTGATCAAGAACGGACACATGAATGGTTAAGGAGAGATGAACTGAAACCGAAGGATGAGAAATTGATAGTTGCAGCCCAGGACAGTGGATTATGGACGAGATGGTTTACAGTGAGGATTGAAAAAGCTGGCAAAACAGACATTTGTTGATTCTGTAAGAAATACCTGGAAACAGTGACTCACCTCATAGCTGGCTGTGGAAGTTCTGATAGCAGAAACTTTCTATATAGAAAGACACAACAAAGTAGCATGCCTCATCCATTGGAATCTCTGTAAACACTATAACATCACTGTGCTGAAAAGCACTGGGATCATGACCTTAAGAGAATTACAGAGAATGAAGAGATTATGATCACCTGGGACATTCCTATTCCAATGGATAAAAAACTTGATGCAAGAAAACCTAACATAGTAGTAAAGGAGAAAAACACCACAACAGCACTGATAATAGAGTTGTCTGCTACAAGTGTTTATTCTGTGAATTGCATGGAGAGGCAGAAGATCCTAAAGTACCAATTAATGCAGTCAAAGACCAAGAGCATCTGTCAGAAAGATACAGAAATATTTCCTATCATATTGGGAGCCACAGACTTGATAAAGAAGAATTTCCAAACACATTTTGACAAGCTACCCATACATGTTACTGTACATCTTATGAACTCCAGAAGGAAGCTCTCTTTGGCACAATGTAAGTACTATGCCAAGCATTAGCAGCAAATCTGAGAGAGTGAGATCATACTCTGCATATTTTGCGGCAGACCTGTGTTCTCTACCAAGCTGAAATCATGAAAATAGCAGAGAAAGAAGTGGTTGTAGAGCAGGGTGATGTATCAAAAATTCTAACAAGTTGTTTAGACCCTTTCCAATATATAACACTTGCATCTGTATGTATGGCTATGTTCAGATTAATTTATTTTTATTTATTTATTTAGTGTACACTTATATCCCGCCACTTCCAGCGATCAGCAGCGGTATTCGACCACAGAAAAAGAGTGGCTGTACTGGCCATAATTTACAATACACAGGATGATTAGTGGAAGAGGTACAGTTCACAGCACACAGTATGATTAGAGGGCATAGTACAGTTCACAGCACACAGGGATAAGGTTTAGACACATTGAGAAGGGAAATATTTACAATTAGTATTTACAAAAGAATTTACAATTTACATAAGCAGATACATATTCACACAACAGTGAGTCTATTGGTGGCGATCTCATTGCTGACATGAATTCATACAATTTGCTTTGTGGATTGAGATTATATAGTGTTGAAGTGTGACTGGAATAGGTACGTCTTGAGTTGTTTTCTGAAGACCATTAAGTCACTGCACGCTCTTAGATCTACTGGTAGCTTGTTCCAGAGTTGAGGTGCTATGAACGAGAATGCTCGGTTGCTGGTCTGGACATTGACGTGCCTCATGCGGCCGGGGACCAGTAGGGTGTTGATGCTCGGGGAACGTCTGCTCCTGTTATTTGTTTGGGCTGACACAAGTGAGCCGAGGTAAGAGGGCGCGATGTTATGGAGGAGCTTAAATGTGGTGACTATGATTTTGTACTGTATTCGGGCACTGATTGGGAGCCAATGCAGGACAATTAAAGTAGGTGTGATGTGATCCTTTAGTCTTGTTCCCGTTATGATTCTAGCTGCCACATTCTGCGCCAACTGGAGGATACTGATGGTCCTTTTAGGGAGCCCTTGAAGTATGGCGTTGCAATAGTCTATGTGAGGAATGATGAGGGCTTGCGCTACGGTGCGGAAGTCCGCATGATCTAAGATAGAGCGGAGAGGTTGTAGAATTCTTAACTTATGGAAAATGATCCGATTCGTAATTCTAAGATGCTTCTCCATCTTTAAGTTGCAGTCCAGCGTCACTCCAAGGTATTTAATTTCTTTTTTTGTTGCGTATACATTGCCGTTCATGGTTATTGTTGGTGGTGGGTTGAAGTCCGTTTTCCTGGATATGCACATCACTTCAGTTTTTTTGTGATTTATGGACATATTGTTGTGTCGCAACCAGGTTTGTAGCTCGTCAAGGCATTTCTCGAGCTGGCTGATGTTTGGGTGATCTACATCCAATTGGGTATAGAGCATAATGTCATCAGCATATATATGGTAACTGATGTCGTTGTTCTTGAAGATTTCACAGGCTGGTCTCAGATAAAGGTTGAACAGGAGCGAAGATAGTGCTGAGCCCTGCGGGATGCCTTGAGTTTGTGGGAATGGCGTCGCTGTTTCATCGCCAAAGTGAACTTGCTGCATTCGGTCTGTAATGTATGAGGCAAACCATTTCAGGGGGATTCCTCTAATGCCTAATGCATCGAGCCTTTTCAAGAGAGTGGGATGATGCACTGTGTCGAAAGCGGCAGATATATCTATGAATATGAGCATGAACATTTTGGTTCTGTTCTCAAGACCTATTAGAAGATTGTCCATCAGGGCTAATAGGAGGGTTTCGACACCATGATGTTGTCGGAAACCATATTGGTGGATGTCCAATGCGTTGGTGTCATCTATGTGGTCTTGAAGTTGTTGCTGCACTGCCTTTTCAGTGATCTTGGCAAGGAATGATATGCTTGATACCGGGCGGTATGATGTTGGATCATTCTTGTTGAGTGATTTGTTTTTCAGTATGGGTCTGATGACTGATTTTTTGAGGTGTGTTGGCATTAGTCCTTGTTGTAAAGATTGGTTCACTATGATGGTGATGATTTTTGCAAGATCCTGCTTTGCACCCTTGACCCATGCCGCTGGGCAGGGGTCCAGTGGGGAGGTAGTGGTCCTTAATGCAGTGATTACGCCTAGAATTTGCTTTTCATCTAGTTTAGTGAATGCAGCCCACTCGTGGTAGAGTGTAGGGCTTCCAGTGGGGTTAGTTGTTTGTAGCATAGTGCCCGTATTTAGATCTTGTGAGGGATCTTCAGGAGTCAGTATTGTTATGCTTCTGGTTTGAGGGTTGAGTTTACTTGCATAATGGTCTGCCAGGATTTGTGCAGACATCTCCCCAAAAGTATTAGATTCTTGTGTATTCCTCGTGAGTGATTTGACCAGCGCAAAGAGTTCCCTGGGTCGATTGAGAGCTTTATTAAGCGTGTTGGTGTGGTGAGTTCTTTTCGCAAGGTTGATTGCATTCTTGTATTCAGCCAGAGTTTTGTTGTATGCAATCTTATGGTCCTCGGTTGCATGGCGTCTCCACTTCCTTTCTTGTTTCCGTAGTAATTTCTTGATCTCGCGGAGCGCTGGGGAGAACCATGTTTTTAGAACCCAAGACTGTGGCACTCATTCCACCGGATAACTATCACTGGTAGACAAAGAGATATTCATCCCCCTCTATTCAATGGCTGATGTATGTAGAGGCCAAAGAAAATATACAGATTACACATACTCTGAAAGGGGGCAAAAAAAAGGTGGGGTCTTATTTTCTTGAAGGTTATGCAGTGATCGATGGGGTAGAAACAGCTTTTGAATTTAATGGCTGTTTTCATCACGGCTGTCCGAGTTGTTATGACGATAAAGACCAGAATCCTGTAACAGCCACAACCTTTGGTTTTCTTTATTACAAAACACAGCTAAAAGCTGCAATCCTGCAAAGCCGGGGGTTTGAGGTCATAAGTCTATGGGAGCACGAGTGGAAGTGGATGGTAAAAGAAAATAACAGGGGCTGTGCAGATTCCCTGGCTGGCTCAGCATTACCACAACCTCTGATTCCACGAGATGTTCTTTTTGAGGGTAGAACAAATGCCATTTGTCTGTACTACAAAACAAAACCTGGGGAAAATATACTACTATGATTTTACTAGTCTACACCCTTTTGTCAATAAAACAAAGGAATATCCAATAGGCCAGCGATGGCGAACCTATGGCACGCGTGCCAGCTGTGGCACGCGAAGGCCTTGCAGCTGGCACGCGGGTAGGTCCGCAAAAAAGAAAAAGCTGGCTCTGGCTGCTGCCGCGGACGCGGCAGAGTGCAGTGTCCCGCGGGGCCCCCTCCGCCCGCTAAGCCCCTCTGCAAGGGCTTTCAGATTCGCGAGGGAGAGCGTCTCCCTCGCGTCTCTGTTAAGCCCGCAGGGGCTAATGGGAAATTTCCCATCAGCCCCTTTAGACGCGAGGGACTGATGGGAAATTTCCCATTAGCCCCTGCGGGCTTAACAGAGACGCGAGGGAGAAGCTCTCCCTCGCGAATCTGAAAGCCCTTGCAGAGGGGCTTAGCGGGCGGAGGGGGCCCCACGGGACATTGCATTCTGCCGCTGCCACGGCAGCGGCAGCAGCCAAAGCCAGCTTTTTTTTTTTTTTAATATGCCATGGGGGGGGGGGGGGGTTAGGAATGCAAATGGGCGGGGGGGGGGTGTAGGAAACCAAATGGGCTAGGGGGGGGGTAGGAATGCAAATGGGCTAAGGGGGGTAGGAATGCAAATGGGCTTTGGGCTGATGGGGGCTGTCTGGAAATGGGGTGATGGGGGTTATGACTGATAATGGGCTATGGGGGGGGCTAGGACAGGAAATGGGCTGATGGGGAGGGGTTAGGACTGGATGGGCTGTGGGCTGTTGGGGGGGTTAGGACTAGTAATGGGCTATGGGGGGGTTAAGACTGGTAATGGGCTGTGGGCTGATGGGGGGCTGTCTGGAAATGAGGTGATGGGGGTTAGAACTGCTAATGGGCTATGGGGGGGGGGTTAGGACTGATAATGGGCTAAGGGGGGGGGGCTAGGACAGGAAATGGACTGATGGGGAGGGGTTAGGACTTGAGGTGGGCTGATGTGGTTAGGACTGGTAATGGGCTGTGGGCTGATGGGGGGGGGGGTTAGGACTGGCAATGGGCTGTGGGGGGCTGACTGGAAATGGGCTGATGGGGTTAAGACTGGAAGTGGGCTGATGGGGGGTTAGGACTGGTAATGGGCTATGGGGGGGTTAGGACTGGTAATGGGCTATGGGCTGATGGGGGATGTCTGGAAATGGGGTGATGGGGGGTTAGGACTGGTAATGGGTTATAGGGGGGGCTTAAACTGAAAATGGGGTGATGGGGTTTAGGACTGGAAGTGGGTTGATGGGGGGCTAGGACTGGTAATGGGTTGGGGGGTTGCTATGACTGGAAATGGGCTGAGTGGAAGGGGAGGCTTGAACTGCAAATAGCTGATGGGGAGGGAGCTTGGAATGGAAATGGGCTGTGAGGGAAGGGAGCTAGGACTGAAAATGGGCTGATGGAGCAGCTAGGATAGGACTGGAAATGGGCTGTTGGGGGGAGCTAAGATTGGAAATGGGCTGTGGGGGGGGCTTGAATTGAAATGGACTCATGGAGCGGCTAGAACAGCAACTAGGCTCATGGGGGGGGCTTGGACTGGAATTGTACTGAGTGGAGGGGAGCTATGATTTGACATGGGCTGATGATGGGGCTAGGAAATGACTAGAAATGGGCTGATGGGGGGCTAGGATTGGAAATGAGCTGATGAAGGGACTCAGACTGAAAATGGATGGGGGAGCTAGGACTGGAAATGGGTTGATGGGGGGCTAGGACTGGAAATGGGCTGATGCAGGGACTAGAAAGGAATGGATGCTGGGTGAGACTGGAACTAGAAGGGAGCTGATGTTGGGGGAGGATTAGAATGGGATGGGGCTGGGAGAGTAAAATGGAGAGGAAAAATATTTTGTGTGGGAGGAATGAAAAATCTACAATTGGCCGGGTATTGGGAGAGTAAGTGGGGATTGAGGATGGAGCGGTAAAATTTGTGTGGATGAAATAGGAATGAGGAAAGAGCAAAAGGAGAAAGATTAGTATGTTAAAGCAGATGTAGAGAGAGAGAATGGAAAAAAAGACTAGAAGAGAGAAGAAAGAACAATGGACAGCAGACGATGGAGAGTTAGCAGAAAACATGAAGAAACCAGAAGAAAGTGGCTGGAGCAATTGCAACTGAAAAAAATGCACAAAAGGTAGAAAGATATCTCTTTATTTTGAATTTATTAACTGGAATATGAAACCTCTGGGAAATGTGCATCATTAACGTCTGTGCTTTGTTTGGTACAAGAGGAATTAATTTATAGTTTTATTTCTACAGTGTTGTACATTCCAAGTTTGGCTTTTGGGGTTCCCAGTTTAATTATTGCCTTCCTGTTTCTAAATTGTGATTCCTTGTTTGGTGATGGTCTATGTTCTGCATGTGTAACTGAGCTGAGGTTTAATTGACGTGCTGGCACTTTGAGGAAATTCTTTGGTTTTGTGCGGCAGTTTGGGCACTCGGGCTCAAAAAGGTTAGCCATCACTGCAATAGGCCATCCACAAATCATTTATGACAAATTTGGTCCCCCTACAAATTACTTTGGTTTTATAAAAGCAAAAGTATACCCTCCACAAAAGCTCTTTTTCCTGATGTTACCCGTAAGGTTGGGCGGTAAGCTTATATTTCCTCTGTGTCATACATATGCTGACACACGGCAACAGAAAATGTGTGACCACATGTATGAGGAGAGAGCTTTTGTGGGGACTTTGTGTATGGTGATGAATGTAGCCATTGCAAAAGGTATGTGATTGTTGAAATCTGAAATCTAGCATTTCGAGCAAAAATCTGATAGGGGCATGTTTACTAAAAACCACTAATTTGCGCGCCGCAAAATAGCGCACTAAAAGCGGTACTTAAGAGCACTTAAATGGCCCGCAAACATGCGGGTCACCACCGCACGCGTGCGCGTCACACTAACGCGCCCCGCACAAGTACGGGCCCGCAAATGTCCGATAGAGGCGTGGAAAGGCTAACGGAGGGCGGAGGAAGGCTCCGGAGGGGCGGAGAGACGGGGCTTATGGGCAGGGAAGGGGAGGGGAGAGGCGCCCCGCACATTATCGGGGCTGAATTCGCAAGTAAAAAATAGCGCGAGTGAAACACTCGCGGTAGAGGGCATGTAAAGGGAAGGGAAACCATTTTCGTCAGCAATGTACACCTAAACCGGGGAAACCTTCAAAACGTGAGCAGTGTGATACATGTGCACAGCACAAAAGTGCAATTACAAATATAAAATGACCACCACAGAAATAGTACAAAGAGGAGGTCAGCTGGGGAACAGTGATAGTAAAGGGCAAAACCAAAAAACACACCCAGGAAAGCCCCAAAAATATAAATGAATTATGGAAGGGTCTACGGAGCGGAGACCTTTCCCAACACACATTTCCTTGTTTCGTACGTTCCCTGTGAGTGGTGTTTATGGTTGCCCATCAATAGCAAGGTTGCCCAGTTTGTTTATATATTAACCCCCTTCTGCGGTGGTCAGTTCCGGGGTTTATTTGCACGTTTGTCACCAGACAGGGTGAATGAGCCCACAGTAAAAATGTGCAGAGCAGGGTTTGCGACTCCATCCTGCCAGGTTAACTATCTCCAGGGACTGCACTGTCTCTGTGGACATACTGTGGTGCAGTGGACAGAGCCAGTACCTCTAGGACCATAAGGCATAGGATCAAGTCCCAGCTGGGGCTCATGCCAGCCCAGTTCCTATGTTTTACCCACCACTAAACAAAGATAGCACAGACACCCCTGTATTGCAGGGAACATAAGCATGGTGCAAACACCCATATTTTGCCCTACCCCGCACACACCCCATAACAATGGGCATTACCTACAGCCCAGTCCCCCACATCCGGTCCCGGAGTGCCACAATGCAATCAGGGCATATGCATTCCCTGAGAGTAGGAATGCCATCATGTTGGCGGACGAGTACAGGTGGTGGAGGGGGCAGTGGCTGCTAGCCACAGAAGACAGTGGCCTAGCCATGTGCAGGCTGGCACCGTCCACTGCAACAGACAGGCCCTGTCGGATGTACAGTCATGGACTGCCCAGGGAATCAAGCACATCTGTGGCAACACAGTGGCGCACTGCACACAGACAGTGTGTGCAAGAACAGAAGGTCACAGTTTCAAAGCCCTGCCAATCCTGTCCACATATCTTTACCCACAACTAATCCATGATAGTAAGGACAAACCATTATTGCTGGGGACATACGCATTGCTCATACGCCAATTTTACACCCCACTGATCACAGACACCATGACGAGGGGCATTACCTAGAGCAGAGTCTCACAAATGCAGTCCCAGAGGACCACACACCATTCAGGTTCAATGCTGCCGCCCATACAAATGCCAGTGCTGTATATCTCTGCACCACCCCCATGGCATGTAGATGTAGCTAATGCATATTCATGAGGGACAGCAGGAAAACGCGAACAGTGTGTTGCAACCCTGGGCTGGATTTGGGAACCTCAGCCGTAAAGCAGCAGCCAACAGGGGCAGACACACCCACACCCACACCCACACCCACAGGCCCCAATGGCCAATGCCCCCTGGAGAGGCAGGACATCGGGCCTTGTGTGCATCTCACAATACTAGCATGTGAATACCTTAGCAATGTCACTCTACACCTGGGTATACGGTACACAGCTTCCAAACACTTGCTCTGAGTACTGGCAGATAGATATCCCTACGTCACGCACATTCTGCTCCTTGAGCTCCATCATGACAATCTGTCTGTTGACTGCAGTGGGTGCATCAGGTCTGGTCTCTGACAGCGTTTACCACCCTGGGGAGTGACTCAAAACAGTATTGCTACCATATCCATGCCTGTACTGTGCCCAGGACTGGTGTGGTGGCTAATGCTGACAAACGCCTCTACAGTAGCACAATGCTGGCATACGTGTGGGAGTGTGTGTCTGTCTATACAGTGTGTGTTGGCTGCAAACACCTTCCACAGCCCACACTGCCAGCACTGTTGCCAGTATTGGCCTGCCAATGTGCATAATGAGCAACAAGGTACCATGGGTATAGCTCTGACAGGGCGGGTTGGCCAGGATGCATCTGCACAGGGCAGAGGGCACTGACTGGGATAGTGTAGTGGTTGCCCACCACCTACACATACATGGTGGCCTCTGTATGTGCTGCTGGGGTTGCACTCCACCCTGACTGTGCAGTGAAGACAACATGGCTAGGCACCCCCATAGTGAATGATAGTATGTCTCCCATGTGATATATATGGGTTTTGTGTCAGGGCCCAGTCAATGACTTAACTGCTGGTGTGCACTGCCATCCCAGTTCTGGGTGCATGCATTTCCAACAGGACTAACTAGCAGACATATGTCAGCTGGTGTGTGTCCTGATGGAGTGCCGTGCAGTGGCTGATGGCTTGCTGTAGGCCAGGGGTCTCCAACTCCAGTCCTGGAGGGCTGCAAACCAGTCAGGTTTTCAGGGTATCCCTAATGAATATGCATGAGATATATATGCATTAGAAATAGCCTGTCAAACTGACTGGTTTGTGGCCCTCCAGTGCTGGATTTGGGGACCCCCACCTTACACCTCTGTCATGTATGATTGTGAGTGGGCAAGGTACAGATGTCCTCGACATCAAAAGGGTAGATAGAATGTGTCACATCCCTCCTCGTTTCTCACCACCACCAAAAAGTTGTCTAATAGATGATATTTTGGTGGTGGTGAGAAGCGAGGAGGTATGTGACACATTCTATCTACTCTTTTGATGTTGAGGACATCTGTACCTTGCCCACACACAATCTTAAATGACAGAGGTGTAAGGTGGGGGTCCCCAAATCCAGCACTGGAGGGCCACAAACCAGTCAGTTTGACAGGCTATTTCTAATGCATATATATCTCATGCATATTCATTAGGGATACCCTGAAAACCTGACTGGTTTGCGGCCCTCCAGGACTGGAGTTGGAGACCCCTGCTGTAGGCGAAGATCAGATAGTGGTGGGGTGCAACTTAGCATATCAAGGCCTAATGTCTGTCAGATATTGTGTTATGGATGTGTATGGAGTTGCTGTGACAGCGCTGTAGGGTGTCTCTCCCACAGCAGGACTGGGGTTGATGGTCCACCCTACTGCTACCATTGCAGGGAGGTAGCATGATGATAAGAGACCCTGCTTTCCAACCTGAGGGGGAGAAATGGTGGTAAAAAGCCCACCTAGGTCTCACATAGGGGGTGCCCCTGACTCTGACTGACAGAGATATCCAAGGTGTCTCTGCAGAAACAACCTATCTCACAGAGTAATAGTGCTGTGTAGCTCTGGCATGGCCTCATTCTGCCATGGAGGTTGTGGTGGACCTGGTCCTGGGTGCCTCCACGCACACTCAGGGTGAGCACAGTACCCGCACAATGTGACGGTGTGTAGCTACTCTGTGCCAGTACAACACCCACTCAGTACACCCTACCAGGCCGAGGTGCTGTGTGGGTGCACATGGACACTCCCTCCTACCAAGCTGTGGAGATGCCGGGGTGCATTCCCGATCCTGTGTCTATCTGTGGACAGTTGATTTGCATGTGCAGTGCATCATGGGTATGGGTGGACTAACCCTATCCTGGCTACCACAACAGACTGTCTGTGTGGTGACATGCAGGCTCTCTGCAGCCAGCCAGGGGCTTGCTGGCAGCTATAGAGCTGTAGGCCAATGGGTACCTCATTGCCTGTGAAGTCAGAGGTCATGGGTTCAAACCCACAGTGGTGTAATTTTGTAGGGCGGTCCATAGGTATTTAACATTTAATGTGCAGATGTTGCTGGCAGCAAATCAACCCACAGCGTACTATACCCACATGGTGCCCTTGAGTGTGGTTGATAGGGCACACAATAGGCCATCTTTTAGTTTAGGTCCATATGAGGTGCACAAGTCTCTATCCGGAGACACAACATATATGGTGCCCTATAGGGGACATGCAAGGGTGCCTTGGCGGACAGTGCACTCTAACATGTGCCTCATGAGCTGCCTCATGTCAACATGATGTGCGAGTGCGTTTGGTAGCTGTGCTAAATAAAGGAAAACTAAAAGCCACCCTACAGCACTACTCACCAAAAACATACTGCCTCAGCCAGCCCTGTGCGGGATCAAACCCCTGATGCATGCATCATTGGTGAGTGTCTTCCCCATTGGGCTGTGGCTCTGTTCCTATGCTTCCACATCAGCGCGCCGCCTTAGCCTCACACTATTCAAGTGCCTCGTAAGACATTAGCGCGCCGCCTATTGCTGCCCATTATTTCTATGCCTCCTAAAATTATGCCTCAGTGAGGCTGGTTAACTGGGCACTGTGGGGGATCGAACCCCTGATGCATGCATCATTGGTGAGTGTCTTCACCATTGTGCTGTGGCTCTGTTCAAATGCTTCCACATCAGCGCGCCGCCTTAGCCTCACACTATTCAAGTGCCTCGTAAGACATTAGCGCGCCGCCTATTGCTGCCCATTATTTCTATGCCTCCTAAAATTATGCCTCAGTGAGGCTGGTTAACTGGGCACTGTGGGGGATTGAACCCCTGATGCATGCATCATTGGTGAGTGTCTTCACCATTGTGCTGTGGCTCTCTTCCTGTATTTGTCCGTTGGCGCACTGCCTTCGGCCTTCCAAATTTGCAGCGCACCGCCTTCTGCCGCTCAAACCGCAAGGACTTAACAGCACATCGCCTAATGCACACAATTTGCAGCGCAAAGCATTCTGAGCCCAATATTAACAGTGTGGCGCACTCTGCCGCCCAGATATGAACAGTGTGCCGCCTGTTGCTGCAAAAGGTTAGCAGGGTTCCCCTTTCTGCCGTACAGGATTCATATGCCTTCTAGTGCACCTTTAATGTTATTGCCTCAAGCTGGCTTTTTTGTGGTGCACAATGGGGAATTGAACCCATGGCCCCTGCACTATTGGTTAGTATCTTCACCGTTGTGCTACGGCACTGTTCCTATATGTGCCCAGCAGCGCCCCACTTAGCCTTCCCATGCGCTAATGTGGACCCCGCAAATGTGCGCGCCGCGCACAGGTACGGTCGTTTTTATTCCTTTTTTCTGCCTGAACCGCCCACTCCTTATATGGCACAGGCACACTAACGGGGCCCCGCACAATTTCGGTGTTTAGTAAACATGCCCCATAGTCTCTTTTCTGAATACATCAAAATGCACCTCTGTCAAAAACAAGAGGCTTCGGGCTACCCTCGGTGGTGCAATGATACTGAAAAACAAAATGTGTACATAGCTTATTTCTTTAGAAAAGAGGGAGTGTGTTGGCGTGCAGACCAGATTAATATAAACCCTGCTAAGCGTCAAATAGCAAAACTTTTCTTAAATTCTCTGTGGGGTAAATTTGGTCAAAGAACAAACCTGCCTATCACAAGCATTGTGAGAGAACCTGATGATCTCTTTTTTTTTATTTATAAATTATTTATAAATTTCAGTCAAATTACAATAACCAAAAAGAATTACAAGGACAATCTAGATTGAGATACAAGCAGAATACAAAATAAAGAAAATAGAAGCATTGATAAAGTCCACATCAAGAGAAACCAACTGTGGTTCTAAAGGAAACAATAAACAATGAGAAAATAAGACAAAAAAGCCCACAATTAGGAGGTACATCAATGATCCATCATTACCCTCCCTTACAGTGCCTTGTTGATCAGATAGAAATTTTTCAAGATGAGAAACATCAATGAGTCTGTGTGTCTTGGAGAGACTCGAAAGACCGCTGCATAATTTCTGGTAACACCAATGCTTTCATTAGCCTGTTTTATAACGGATTATGCATGTCTAGAGTTGTACAATCTTCTAGATAGTTTGCAAGAGCGTTGCCTGTACCATGATACAGATTCTGTGATATTTCTAAGTCGAGAGGGAGATTGGAACCCATCTTTGGGTGATTATTTAGGTGAGCTCACAAGCGAGATACCTGCAGATGAACATATCACAGAGTTTGTATCAGCGAGGCTTAAAACATATGGTTACAAGCTGTCAAGTGGAAAGACCTGCATGAAAATGGAAGGGATTACGCTAAACGTAGAAAACTGTCAGAAAATCAATTTCACTAATTTGAAAGATCTAGTTTTTGACTACAAGCCTGGGGCAGCAGATTTACCCCAGAAAAAGATAGGAGTACAACAACCTGGTATTATAAGAAACAAAAAGAGTTGGCCAATAGAGACTGGTGTGATTAACAAAACGCAAAAGTTTGTGTATGAGGAGGATGGCTTTAGTACACTACCCTACGGATACTAGCATGGTGGTTGTGTGCTGGTCACATCCTTTTTCTTGTATTTTAGCTGGGCCATCCAATTCAAGCAAGAGCTTCTTTGTTAAAAAGCTGTTAGAACACACTGGGCGTGTATTGACTGTCATGCCTAACAGTACTGTATGGTGTTACAGTTGCTGGCAACCTTTGTATAAAGAAATGTTAAATAAATATCCTTTTATAACATTTATGGACACTCTACCTGATACTTTTAATGATGGCCGAATGTTTCCAACCAATAAAGTAAACTTGGTTATTGTAGATGATCTAATGGATTCTGCCTGTAAAAGTGGTGAAATAGAGAAAGTCTTTACCAAGTATGTGCATCAGAGAAACCTGAGCATCATATATATTGTTCAGAATGTTTTCTGCCAAGGCAAAGCAAGCCGAACTATAACTTTAAATACCAAATACATGGTGCTCTTTAAGAATCCTAGAGATAAGTTACAGATTGCCATTCTAGTCAGGCAGAGGGAGGAGTGTGCGTGCCCTGCTGAGGGCTGCTGGAGTGCGGGGACTTCCTTGCTGCTGCTGCCGGTCCACTGCAGGCACTCCTCGGTCAGCCTGCTACTCCGTGGGTCCTCCGGAGCTTTAAAATCCTCCTTGCTGCCATCTGGGAGTGGAGCTGTTACCGGAGAGCGAGGGAGGAGTGTGCGTGCCCTGCTGAGGGCTGCTGGAGTGCGGGGACATCCTTGCTGCTGCTGCCGGTCCACTGCAGGCACTCCTCGGTCAGCCTGCTACTCGAGGGGTCTTTCTTCTGCATAAAGTGAGAACTTTCTTTCTCCGCGACCGTGGAGCGTGGCCGTGGGGCGTGTTTGAAGGGGCGTGTCTAAAGGGGCAGATTCTGCCCCTTAGACGCCCCTTCGACGCTGCAGCGACGCTGGACGTCCGAGGACTTGTATTTCCTGATCTGTATGCTGTGAGTTTGCTCTGTGTTTATTTCCTGTTTAGTAGAGTTTGTTAATATGGGGAAAAGAAAGGCAAAGCCACAGGCGAAGGTCCAGGCGGCTGATGCTGGTGGGGGAAAACCAGTTGGCCCACTAGACAAACACTTTGCTCCGGTTCCTCTGGCACAGTCCTTGCCGGAGGGGGTGTCCCTGAGCCCGGGAGGGAGGTCTCCTCCCCCCTGCCCTATTGTTGATAGTTCAGGGGTCTCTCCACAGTTTAGCAGGGATATGGCTGCAATTAAATTGCCTAGTCCTGTTCAGTTGTCAGCACTGGAGGGCTCTACGGAGCTTCCAGTTCTGTCCCCTGATACCGAAGTTACATTAAAGGATTTATGGGGGGCTTTGCGGTGTATAGATGCTAAAGTGTCTGCAACTTTTAGTTCTTTAGCGTCCTTCTCACAAGATGCTGTGGTGGCTATGCAGCAACTTGATAAATACCACTTCAGTCTTGGGTAACATCCCTACATCTTCCTCAGTAAAGACCGAAGCAAAGAATTCATTCAGTCTCTCTGCTATAGCCTTGTCTCCTCTTACTGCCCCTTTTACCCCTCTATCATCTAATGGTCCAATTGACTCTCTCACAGGCCTTTTGCTACGAATGTACTTGAAAAAGTCTTTATTTCGTGTTTTTGCTTCCGTAGCAAGTTTCTTCTCAAATTCCCGCTTTGCCTGCCTTATCAATGCTTTGCATTTAACTTGCCAGTGCTTGTGCTGTTTCCAGTTTTCATCATTTGGCTCTTTTTTCCATTTCCTGAAGGTTGCTTTTTTGGCAGCAACAGCCTCTCTGACCTCACCTTTAAACCATGCTGGCAGTTTTTTGGACTTTCTTCCACTTTTCTTAATACGTGGAATACAGCTGGTCTGGCTTCGAGGATAGTATTTTTAAATAACACCCAAGCTTGCTGTAAGTCTTTAATCTTTCGAACCGCTCCTTTTAGTTTTTTCCTAACTATATTCCTCATTCTATCATAGTCTCCCTTTTGAAAGTTAAAAGGTAGTACTGTGGATTCCTTTACTATCTGTCCTCCACTAATTAAATCAAACATGATCATACTATGATCACTATTGCCAAGTGGTGCCAACACCCTTATTTCTTGCACCAGATCTGGTGTTCCACTAAGGACTAGGTCCAGTATGGCTTCCCCTCTGGTCGGTTCATGAACCAGCTGCTCCAAGAAGCAGTCATTTATTTCATATAGAAACTTTATCTCTTTAGCTTGTCCTGCTGTGACACTGACCCAGTCGATACCGGGGTAATTGAAGTCACCCATTATTACTACTCTGTTGTGACTTTTGTTAGCTTCCTTGATTTCTTTGAGCATTTCATCATCCATTTGTTCATTCTGGCCAGGCGATCGATAGTATACTCCCACTGCCATCACCTTCCCCTTCATAAATGGAATTTCAATCCATAGAGATTCTACAGCAAATTTTGTTCCCTGCAAAACTTTAATCCTTTCTGACTCAATGCCCTCTCTAACATAGAGCGCAACCCCTCCACCAATTTGATCAGCTCTATCATTATGATATAGTTTGTATCCAGGTATCACAGTGTCCCACTGGTTATCCTCCTTCCACCATGTCTCTGAGAGTGCAATCATATCTAACCACTCATTTAATGCTATATATTCTAACTCTCCCATCTTATTGTTTAGACTTCTAGCATTGGCATACAAGCATTTTAGAGACTGTATTTTATTAATATTAATCTGGCTATTGGTAGGCATGGGTAATTTGGAATCTTTATGCTCTGTCTGCTCCTTACTCAAGGGCATTTGGGCTACTATACTCCCTTTTGGAACCTCACTGCTTTTGGTAGTATCCTTCAAGGATACCTTCGTCCGAACCATGCGCTCCTGGGTGACTGTCGGCTTTCCCCTATTTTCTAGTTTAAAAGCTTCTCTATCTCTTTTTTAAAGGTTAATGCCAGCAGTCTGGTCCCATCCTGATTAAGGTGAAGCCCATCCCTTCGGAAGAGCCCCCCCTTTCCCCAGAATGTTCCCCAGTTCCTAACAAATCCAAAACCCTCATCCTTGCACCATCGTCTCATCCACGCATTGAGACTCCGGAGCTCTGCCTGTGTTTTGGGTCCTGCACGTGGAACAGGAAGCATTTCGGAGAATGCTATCCTGGAAGTTCTGGATTTCAACTTCCTACCTAAAAGCTTAAATTTAGCCTCCAGAACCTCCCTACCACATTTTCCTATGTCATTGGTACCAACATGTACCAAGACAGCAGACTCCTCCCCAGCACTATCTATGATCCTATCTAGGCGGTGCGTGAGGTCTGCTACCTTCGCACCAGGCAGGCATGTTACCAGGCGATCCTCACGTCCACCAGCCACCCAGCTATCTACATTCCTAATGATTGAATCACCAACTATAACAGCTGTCCTGACCCTCCCCTCATGGGGACATGGCCCTGGAGAAACATCCTCGGTGCGAGAGGGTTTTACATCACCTGGAGGACAGGTCCTAGTTACAGGATTACTTCCTGCCACACCAGGGTGATGCTTTCCTGTCACGTGACCTCTCTCCTCCATGGCAACAGGGATGCTGCCAGACTGGAGGTGGGACTTCAGGACTATATCCCTGTAGGTCTCATCCATGTACTTCTCTGTCTATCTTATGTCTTCCAGGTCTGCTACTCTAGCCTCTAGAGAACGGACTCGTTCCCTGAGAGCAAAGAGCTCCTTGCACTTAGTGCATACGTAAGACCTCTCACCAACTGGGAGAAAATCATACATGTGACACTCAATGCAAAAGACCGGAGAACCCTCATCTCGTTGCTGGACTTCTATCTGCATCTTAGTTTACAGCTTGTGTTTAGGTCTTTTAAATTCTGTATATAATAAGGATTGGTGTAGATGCTTATACTAATAAAAGTGTATCTAATATCCCTAATACACCTTGTGTACCTGAAGCTTAATTAATTAATCTCAGGTCCTCCGTGTATGACTGATTTGGATAAAGAGCTGCACTTGAGAGCAGCCCCTTTCCTCTAAGATGTGCAAGTACCTATAAAACTACAATTACCCCAGGGGTGGGTGAGTGCTGGGGAGGGAGGGAGGGAGATAAGTCCTATTAAAGAGGGCAGTTACAAGGTACCCTGTCCTGAACCCTCAGCAGGGGGGGGAGGGGGGTACCACACAAAGCCCAGTTAGTTGAGAGAGGCAAGGTAAGTTACCGCTGAGAAGGCTGAACTAGCACACCACTAAGACAAACAATAAATAATTAAATAAACAGTTAGACAAACAATAAATAATTAAATAAACAGCTAGAACTCACAGCAAGGTGTCACAGGAGGCAAATATCCACGCTCTAGCAGAGCACTGTAAAAGCACTGCTCTTCTCTGATCAGAGAAAAGCAAACTAAAACAGACTATGCACACGTGGAGGAAACAGGAAGAAGGCTACACAATACCTCAGCAGGGGGGGGGGGAGGGGGAGGATTCACTCAGGCAGGGTAGGACAGGAAAAAAGTTTAACACACAGCAGGTTCTGGGGAGAGAGATTTAATTTAAAATGAACAGTTAACCTGGCTACCACACAAAGCCCAGGTAGTTGAGAGAGGCAAGGTAAGTTACAGCTGAGAAGGCTGAACTAGCACACCACTAAGACAAACAATAAATAATTAAATAAACAGTTAGACAAACAATAAATAATTAAATAAACAGCTAGAACTCACAGCAAGGTGTCACAGGAGGCAAATATCCACTCTCTAGCAGAGCAATGTAAAAGCACTGCTCTTCTCTGATCAGAGAAAAGCAAACTCAAGCAAGAGCGAATAGTGGACTTGGGAAAAGCAAACTCAAGCAAGAGCGAATAGTGGACTCATGACAACTCTGAAATCCTCCAAAATATTTGGGGCAAAACTTATGGCCGCAGCTTTATTTAGCTTACATAGTGTCATGTAGAAGACCCTTCCGAGGCTATGGAGCTGAGTGAAGCAGAAGAGTTTGCTTCAGAAACTGACAGGCAGGCAGAGCACATTGCCCAGGATTGCCAAGGGAGACATAAACAAAGTGAGTCACGAGAGGAGCAAACACGCCCAAGCTGCAACGTATCCCCATGCTCAGGGGTTAAGGGAAAACACCTGGTTGGGGGAGGGGCGCAGCTAAGCCCTAAGAAACAGGGATATAAAAAGTAGTCACTAGAATTGAGCCAGAGGACCAGAACCGGAGAGGAGGAGATGAGGAAGGGAGAGACGAGGACGGGAGACACAGCAGAGGAAGCCAGAGCAACCAAGACTCAAAGAGCCCGTGCCCAAAAGCCAGGTGGGAGCAATCCTCGACTGGGGTCTTATCGTGAAGGCAGCCAGAGGGAGAGACTGCCTGAGAGGCTGGTTTTGGAGCACTCAGAAACTCCTGAGAGAAATCCTGAGAGAGAGAGGTGCTGGCCAGAGGACATTTGTATGTCTGAGGAAAAGGAGAAGCTAAAAGGCAGGAAAACACATCCAGTGTTTGGAACCCTTGCTGACCCAGCAGTGCTGAGAAGGTATTCTTTGCAAAAGCCAAGAGGTAGGCTGCAACAATTGCACAGAGAGAAAACTAGGTGTGAAAGTTTTCCTTGTAATTGCCAAGATCTGCTGGACTCTCCCTATGCTAACTCCTGTATATACGGTAATTTTCAACCCTGCTCTTTAGAGTGCTGTGAAGAGAGGCCTCGGGGAAATAGAGAGGGAGTGAATGTTGAAACACCGTATAACTGTATACAAACTTACCCAGCTGAGAGTGATCTGGAGGAAATGCAGACAGGGTCTGTTAGTGAAGATACAACAGATGAGCAAATGGACTGCACGCTATCACTAGCTGATCATATCGTATCACTTTGCTGACCTGGCTGTTAACAAGGCTGTTGGAACAGCAGTAAAGAAGCAAAGTGTTTCCTTTGTATGAAAAAGGGACTGTTACTTTTGAGTTTGTATTGAGCACTGCATATTTGAGGCTGAAAGCCAAAGAAGCTGTTTTTGTGTTATAAGTTCCTGAAATGTTTTCTTTATGCCAGAAGTATGGCTATTTTGTCCTAAGTTTCATTTGCAATTAATCTGCCCGGAAGGGGAAATAAAAACCTTGTCATTTTTGCCTAAACCACTCGACTACAATTATTCCTGGCTTAGAGAGTAAGAGGGACTACAACTCCCAGAAGGCAGTGCATGACCAACTGCACTACCCTACTTCCTGAGTTAGGATTTCCCAGGCTGACCTACCCTACATGCCCCTGGCTCCGGGGAGGTTACTGGTGACAATAGTAACATAGAAACATAATATATGATGACAGATAAAGACCGTAGGTGCACCTGCCGCTTCGTGCAGGTCACCTATCCCCATGCATTTGTTTAGGGGTGTATCTATCACTCTGTGTAGGTCACCCCTATTTGTTCAGATATAAGAGATAGTTAGATTTATTTTGATTTTATCCTGTTGCTATTAAAGGATCCACTATATCTGTGCCATGCCATTTTGAATTCTGTCACTGTGTTTGCCCCCACCACTTCCATCGGGAGGGAATTCCAAGCATCCACCATCCTTTCAGTGAAAAAGTATTTTCTGACATTGCCTTTCAGTTTACCCCCTTGCAGCTTCATGTTATGCCCTCTAGTTTTACAGCTTCCCCGTCTTTGGAAGAGATTTGTTTGTTCATTAATACTCTTTAAGTATTTAAAGGTCTGAATCATATCACCCCTGTCCCTCCTCTCCTCCAAAGTGTACATATTTAGGTCTTCAAGTATCTTCTCATAAGTCTTCTGAAACAGGCTCCAAATCATTTTAGTTGCCTTCCTCTGAACTGCTTCCAGTCTTTGTGAGATATGGTCTCCAAAACTAAACACAATATTCCAAGTGAGGCCGCACCAGCAACTTGTACAGTGGCATTAGTACCTCTTCCTTTTTGCTAGTAATTCCTCTCTGTATGCAACCCAGCATTTTTCTGGCTTTTGCCACTGCCTTGTCACACTGTTTCGCCACCTTGAGATCGTCAGAAACAATCACTCCAAGGTCCTTCTACTGTTCCGTGCACACCAATCTCTCGACCCCTATCGCATACAATTCCTTTGGATTTCTACTTCCCAAGTGCATGACACTGTACTTCTTTACATTAAATCTTAACTGACAAGCATTAGACCATTCTTTCAGCTTTTGTAGATCTTTCCTCATGTTTTCACTCCCTCATGGGAGTCCATTCTGTTGCAAAGTTTTGTGTCATCTGCAAAGAGACAGACATTTCCATTCAGCCCTTCAGCAATATCACTCACAAATATATTAAACAGTATTGGTCCCAGGACCGAATCTGGGGCACACTGCTAATCACCTTCCTTTCATCCAAGTGAGTTCCATTTAACGTCACCTTCTGTTGTCTGTCAGTCAACCAATTTCTGATCCAGTTCACCAACTTGGGACCCATCCCCAAGCTATTGAGTTTATTGATAAGCCTCCTATGAGGAACAATATCAAAGGCTTTGCTGAAATCTAGGTATATCACATCCAACACATGCCCTTTATCTAGTTCTCTGGTCACCCAGTCAAAGAACTCAATCAGATTTGTTTGGCAAGATCGTCCTTTGGTAAAACCATGTTGCCTCGGATCATGCAACCTGTTGGTTTTGAGGAAGTCCACTATTCGCTCTTTCAGGAGCGCCTCCATTACTTTTCCCGCCATCAAGGTAAGGCTTACTGGCCTGTAGTTTGTCACTTCTTCCCAACTACCACTTTTGTGGAGAGGTGCCACATCAGCCCTTCTCCAGTCCTGTGGAACTTCTCCTGTCTCCAAAGATCTATTAAAAACATCCTTTAAAAGACTTGCAAGAACCTTTCAGTATCCTGGGATGTATCCCATCTGGTCCCATAGCCTTGTCCACTTTCAGTTTTGCAAACAGTTCTAACACATCATCTTTTGTAAATGGTGTGGTATCTACTCCATTCCCATTTGTTCACTTGTCAATCACAGGTGGTCCTTCTCCAGGATTTTCTCTAATGAAAACAGGGCAGAAGTATTTGTTTAGCATTTTCACTTTTTCAATGTCACTTTCCATGAATTCCAGCACCTTTGAGTCCTGCAATTTCACCTCTGATTTTCCTCCTTACCCGATTATATTTGAAAAAGGTTTTGTCACCATACTTCATATCTTTAGCCATCTTTTCTTCTGCCTTTGATTTTGCTTTCCTTATTTCTCTTTTTGTCTCTTTTAGTTTGATCTTGTGTTCTTTTCTGTATTCCTCTATTTGAGAGCTTTTGAATTTTGTGAAAGCTGTGTTTTTTGCCTTTATTTGTGCAGCCACTTCTTTGGAGAACCAAATAGGCTTCCTTTTCCTCTTGTTTTTATTTACTTTCCTTACGTTACACCTCTTATTGCCTCCTTCAGTTTAACTAATAATAACATGGGAGAGATGCAAGCAGCCCTCCGCCATTAGGCCATAGTGGCATGATCGAGCAAAGCAGGGCCTTTGCGCAGGGAGGGTGTAGAACCGTGTTGTGCAGCAGAGACCCTGAGCCCACAACTCGTTGCAATTGCAGTTCAGGGGATGAAAGAGACCCGGTGGGTGGCTTCACGGGTGCGAGCTGCCAGTTAACATGCCAGCAGCTGGAGCATGGAGACTCAACAGAGGTGGAAACCAGCCAACAGGACAGAGTAGGTGATTTCAGCCCCAGCCTTTTGAATAATAGTTCGGGGTGAGTTATATTCAGATCCAAAACAGTAAAACGGATCATCTTGAGATCCCAGAGCCGGGCAAGAGTGTGTAAATAGCAGAGAGAACCATGGACTCTGGAGCCGTGAGAGTAAAGAACCAAATAAGGGAAAGCAATTCACTTCAACATTGAAAGGAGAAAAAGAGTACCTACAGAACATTTAATATATATTTTAATATATCATGGCAGACAGAGACAGTCATCATCACAGTGCACCAGGGACATCACCACATAATAGGCCTCTACAGCCTACTTGTCATTCTGCTGCTTCCATTGCAGTCTATGCCAGCCAAAGAACCTGTGACAGATCCCGAAGCCAGCCTGAGAAAAGAATAGCCTCCTGCCCTGAGGTCTGGTACCATCTTAAGACCTACAGCACCATTTTATGAGTACCAGACAACTAACTGAAACATGAGCAGATCAGACTGCCCATAAAGAGAACATAAATTTGATGAAAAGAATATCCTCCTGCTCTGAGGTCCGGTATCGCCTGATCTAGACTGAATTAGACACTGACCATCTCGGTCTTCCAATTTTAACTAATTTTTGATTTGTTACTTTATTGTAATTTTACACATTTACTAACTTGCTTTCATCCCTCTCCTTTCTCTTTGATAGATCCTCACCCTCCTACATAGCCACTTCTTAAAGGTGGATTTTTTTATCTCCTCTTCTCCCATTTTCTCCCTATCCCTTGAGCTTTGTCCCACCAACCTCTCAGTCATTTCCTCTATCTCTTCTTATGGCTCCACATTATTTTTTCTTCCTATTATTGACATTCCCTAACCTTCTTCCTTCATACCAACATCTTCAAACCCCACTCCTTTTCACCCTCTCTCTACTTCCCCATTTCTTCTCCCATCTTGCCTTCCTCCCTTTCTTCAGCTCTTGAACTTCACCTTTTTCTTCCTCTCTTTCTTCCTTCTCCTTTCTCTCTGAAAGATCCTCAATCTCGTTTCCACCATGCCATCTTCTCTCTGCCTCGCATTCTTCTGCTCCTTCTCCTTCTATCATCTGGAGACATTAATCCCAACCCTGGCCCCTCTAGACTTTTCTCTCACTCCCATGACAGTTTCTCACTCAACCATTCCAATCTCATTCATATTTCTCTCCTTTCCTCCTCCTCTCTCCCTTTCTCATGTGCCTTATGGAATGCTCATTCCATATCTAATAAACTCCCCTTTACTCACAATCTCTTCATCTCCAACGCTTTCCATCTTCTATCTTTTACTGAGACCTGGCTCCTCCCTGTTGACACTGCTTCGGTTGCTGCCCTCTGTCACAGTAGCTACCAGTTCTCCCACACTTCAGATGTGACTAGCCATGGTGGTGGTGTTGGGCTCCTGCTTTCTCCTTCCTGACAATTTCAACCACTCCTTCAACCTCAATCTCACTTCTTTTCCTCCTTTGAAGGCCATTCCATCCGCCTTTTTTTATCAATAGAATTTATTTATTAAATTTTTGAAAAACATTCAAAGTACAACATTGAATGAAGGAAATATGGTAATAAGGAAATAAGATACCACGTAGTATACAATATTAACAAGAAAAACATTACCCAAATCAGCCCATAATAATAGGGGGACAACAGGAAATTAAAATTACAAAGCTAAGGAAAAAAGAGCATAATAGCAGTGCAGATTTATGCGTCAGCCGTATGAGGAGATATATTCACAATGGGTTCTTCTCTAGCAATAAGAAATTCCAGGAGTTGACAGGGCTCAAAAAACATATACAACTTTTCTTTATACGAAACACAACACCTCGCAGGAAATTTTAACAAAAACGTCCCGCCGAGGGAAAGAATCCTGGATTTAAAACCCAGGAATTCCTTCCTCCTCAGCTGGGTATCTCTGGCTAAATCAGGAAAAATGCGCACGCTTGAACCCATAAATTGCTCACTGAAATTTCTAAAATACATACGCATAATTAATGCTTTATCAGACTCAAGGATCAGTGTAATAAGGAGGGTAGCTCGAGCAGGGAACTCTCCAAGAACCCCGTAAGGTCTCCAGGGACCCCTGAAGGATCACTGACTGCTCCCTGAACACCCCTGCCCACATTCAAATATTGAACTCTGACTAATGGTGGGAGATTCTCCCCAGGGATCTTCAAGACCTCCTGGAAGTATCTCCAAACCATTTCCAGAGGAGAACACACAGGAGACCTAGGGAAAGTTCACCAGTCTTAAATTGTTCTTCCGGACTTGGGGGTATGTTTACTAAAAGCCGCACAATTGCGTGCCGCACAATAGCGCACGGAAACGCGGCACTCAAACGCTCAGAAACGCTCTTAAACGCCCCGCAAAAGTGCGCGTGGGCCCCGCACAATTGCGCGCCGCACCAACGCACCCCGCACAAGTACCCGGCCCGCAAATGTCCGATAGAGGCGTGGAAAGGCATTCTGAGGGCGGAGGAAGGCTCCCGAGGGGCGGAGAGACGGGGTCAATGGGCGGGGAAGGGGAGGGGAGAGGCTCCCCGCACATGATCGGGGCCGAATTCACAGGTTAAAAATAGCGCGAGTGAAACACACACGGTAGAGGGCATTTAAAGGGAAGCGAAACCATTTCGCGTCAGCAATGTACAGGGAAACCGGGGAAACCTGCAAAACGTGAGCAGTGTGATACATGTGCACAGAACAAAAGTGCAAATAAAGATAGAAAAAGACCCAAACAAACATATTAAAAATAGGAAGGCAGCTGGGGAACCCCGATAATAATGGGCAAACATAAGAAACACACCCAGGACAGCTCAAAGAAAATGAAATGAAGGTTGGAAGGGGCTACGGAGGGGAGACCCTTCCAAAAACCATTTCCTTGTTTCTGAGCCTTCCTGGGAGTGTTTGCTATGGTTGCCCATTAACATCACTGTTGCCCAGCTTGGTTATATTTATCCCCAGTTGTTCGTGGTCGGTTGAGGGGTGTATTTGCAGTTATGTCACCAGACATGGTGACGGAGCGCACAGTACAAATGTGCAGAGCAGGGTTTTTGACTCTGTTGGTCAGGTTTCCCACCCCCAGGGACTGCACTATTACTGTGGCCACAATGTGGTGCAGCAGACAGAGGCAGTACCTCTAGGACCAGAGGGTCACAGGTTCAAATCCAAGCTGGGGCTCCTGCCAACCCAGTTCCCATATTTTACCCACCACTAAACAGAGATAGTACAGACACTCCTTTATTGCAGAGAACATAAGCATGGTTCACAAACCCATTTTGTACCCAACACCGCACACACACCATAACAATGGGCATTACCGACAGCCGAGTCCCCCAAATGCAGTCCTGGAGTGCCACAACGCAAGCAGGTCATATGCTTTTCCAAGATACGGACATGCCAGCATGTTGGCGGTAGGGTACAGGTGGTGGAGGGGGCAGTGGCTGCTAGCCACAGAAGACAGTGGCCGAGCCATGTGCAGGCTGGCACGTCCACTGCAACATAGGCCCTGTCGGATGTACAGTCATGGACTTCCCAGGGAATTCAGCACATCTGTGGCAACACAGTGGTGCAGTGCACACAGACAGTGTGTGCAGGAACAAAAGGTCACAGGTTCAAAGCCCAGCTGGGGCTACTACAAATCCTGTCCACATATTGTCCCCACAACTAAACCATGTTAGTAAGGGCAATCCTTTATTGCTGGGGACATACGCATTGGTCATACGCCATCTTTTACACCACCAAGCACAGACACCATGACCAGGGGCATTACCTAGAGCAGAGTCTCACAAATGCAGTCCTGGAGGACCACACACCATTCAGGTTCCATGCTGCCACACATACAAATAACTGTATATCTATGCACCACCCCCATGGCATGTAGATGTAGCTCATGCATATTCATGAGGGACAGCAGGAAACCCCAACAAGTGTATTGCAAACCTGGACTGGATATGGGAACCTCTGCCGTACAGCAGCAGCCAACAGGGGCAGACACACCCACACCCACAGGCCCCATTGGCCAATGCCTCCTGGAGAGGCAGGACATTGGGCCCTGCGTGCAGCACCCAATACCAGCACCTGCATACCTTAGCAATGTCACCCTACACCTGGGTATATGGTACACAGCTCTCAAACGTTTGCTATGAGTACTGGCAGATAGATATCCCTACGTTACGCACAGTCTGCTCTTTGAGCTCCATCATAACAATCTATCTGATGTCTGCGGTGTGTGCGTCAGGTCTGGCCCCTGACAGTGTTTACCACCCTGGGGAGTGACCCCCAACCGTACTGCATACCATACCCATGCCTGTACTGTGCCCAGGACTGGTGTGGTGGGCAAGGATTCTGAACCCCTTTATAGTAGCACAATGCTGGCATACGTGTGGGAGTGTGTGTCTGTCTATACAGTGTGTGTTGGCTGCAAACACTGTCCACAGCCCACACTGCCAGCACTGTTGCCAGTTTTGGCCTGATGATGTGCATAATGAGCAGCAAGGTACCATGGGTAT
Organism: Ichthyophis bannanicus; assembly: GCA_033557465.1. NCBI lineage: Eukaryota > Metazoa > Chordata > Amphibia > Gymnophiona > Ichthyophiidae > Ichthyophis > Ichthyophis bannanicus. The sequence goes on along the minus strand of CM066032.1, from coordinate 196,686,460 downwards.
AGCTCAGACAGGGTGGGCTGGCCAGGATGCATCTGCACAGGGCATAGGGCACTGGCAGGGACATTGTAGTGGCCGTCCACCACCTCCACAGACAGGGTGACCTCTGTATGTGCTGCTGGGCTTTCACTCCACCCTGACTGTGCAGTGACGGCAGCATGGCTAGGCACCCCCATAGTGCTTCATAGCATTTCCCTCATGTGATATATATGGGTCACCTGTTGGGGCCTAGTCACTGATGTATCTGCTTGTGTGTGTTGCCATCCCAGTTGTGGGTGCATGCATTTCCAGCGGGACTAACCAGCAGACTGTTCACAGCTGGTATGTGCCCTGCTGGAGTGCTGTGCAGTGGCTGATGGCTTGATGCAGGGGAATATCAGATGGTGGTGGGGTGCATCTTAGCATATCCAGGCCTTCTGTCTGATATTGTGGTCTGGGTGTGTGTGGGGCTGCTTGGACTGCCCTGTAGGGTGTCTGTTCCCCAACAGGGCTGTGGTTGATGGTCCACTCTACTGCCAACATTGTTGGGGGGGGGGGGGGGGGAGGAAAGAAGAATAGATCTGTTTATGGGAGACCCTGTTTGCCACACTGGGGGGGGGGGGGGGGGGGGGGGGGGGGGGGGGGGGGGGGGTGTGGTGGTGGTTCATGGCCTGCTGCCACGCTGGGGGGGGGGGGGGGGGTGTGTGTGGTGGTTCATGGCCCACCTAGGGGTCCATGGGGGTTTCCCCCTGACTGAGACAGACAGAGATATCCAAGGTGTTCCATGCAGAAACTACCTATCTGACAGATTACGACTGTTTTGGAGCTCTGCCATGGCCTCTCTCAGCCATGGAGGGTGCTGTGGACCTGGTCCAGGGCGCCTCATCGCACACTCAGGGTGAGCACAGTTCCCGCACAATGTGACAGTGTGTAGCTACTCTGTGCCAGTTAATCACCCGGTCAGTACCTCCTACCTGGCCAAGGTGCTGTGTGGGTGCACACGGACACGTCCCCCTACCAGGCCGGGGAGCTGTTGGGGTGCATTCCCCATCTTGTGTTCATCTGTGGACAGCTGATTTGCATGTGCAGTGCATCATGGGTATGGGTGGCCTAACCCTATCCTGGTTACCACAGCAGACTGTCTGTGTGGTGACATGCAGGCTCTCTGCAGCCAGCCAGGGGCTTGCTGGCAGCTATATAGCTGTAGCCCAATGGTTACTTCACTGCCTGTGGAGCCAGAGGTAATGGGTTCAAGCCCACAGTGGGGTTATTTGATAGGGTTGTCCAAAGCTTTTTTTAGATTTAATGTACATATGTTGCTGCCATCAAACACACCCTCAGTGTACTGTACCCATAAGGTGCCTCTGAGGGTGCTTTATAGGGCGCCCTATAGGGCACCTTATGGTTGCTGTCCATATAAGGTGCACTATACCTTATCCTGTGATGCAACATATATGGTGCCCTATAGGGGACATTCTAGGGTGCCTTGGCGTACAGTGAACTTTAACATGTGCCTTATGGGCCGCCTTATGTTAACACGCTTTGTGAGTGCGTTTGCTAGTAGTGATAACTGAAATAAAAATAAATTGCCCCCTACAGCACTCATCCCCATAATATGCACTGCCTCAGTGAGCCTTCTTCATTGGGCACTGTGGGGGATTGAACCCCTGATCCCTGCACCATTGGTCAGTGTCTTAATCATTGTGCTGTGGCTCTGGTCCTGTGCTTGTGCATCAGCGCACTGCCTTATGCCGCCCAAAATTAATATGCCTCCTAAAGCACCTTTACCCATTAAAATTAATGCCTCAGCCAGCCCTTTTTGTTGCACACAATGGGGAATTGAACCCATGGCAGCTGCACCAGCTATCAGTGTCTTAACCATTGTACTATGACTCTGTTCCTTTGTGTGCGCATATCAGGGCGCCACTTAGCCTTTCCACACACTATTTTGCACGGCGCACATTAGCGCGCCGCGCAAATGTGCGATCGCTTACTCCCGTTTTTTTTCTTTTTTCTGCCTGACCCGCCCACTCCTTATATGGCACAGGCACACTACCGCGGCCCCGCACGTTAGGAATGTTTAGTAAACATGCCCCTTGGTTTTCAAGATATTCCAACCTTCTACTGGTCACGTTCCGGTCCTTCATATGGGCAAGATGTACTTCTTGGAGTTGAGCCAGCTCTCCACTCAGCTGTGCCAGCTTCACCTCCTGTTCCTTCTGGACCATTAAAGTCTGCTGGGAATCGACCTTCAATAATTTAATATCAGTACTCACAAATACCGATAGTTTTTCCAAAGAAGAGTTCATTGTAGAAATTGCCTCCCATAGCACTTCTAAAGTTACATTTGCGGGCTTCACCAATCCGCCACCACCAGCGATGTCTCTCAGGGTCTCTGTCTCCTGAAGAGGGCTAGACGATACCACCATTCCAGCCCCAGATCCTCCATCGGCTCCAGGGGTCCCACAGATGACCACTACATCAGCACCAGAGGCCTCCACAGCCTCCTGATTCAGCGTGCTAGCTAGCACGCCACCCGGAGACTCACTCCTGCCGGAGAAACCGCTTCTGGGAAACAGCGGGGGGGGGGGGGGGAGGGGGGCCCGCTGCTCCGGGGACAGGAAAACCCCGTATGTGCTCAGATTGAGAGAAACCTCGGGACCTGCCGAAGATGCTGCTGATTCCCTTACAACAGAGAAACCACAACTTTGAAGCGTCTGCTGGCCCGCTCCAATGGCTCCAGCCTCACCCGGAGGAAGATGAGCTTGTTTGCGCTTTCTTCTACCCATACTGGATAGTAGAAGCACTAACCGCCGGCACAAAGATGCTCACAAGTGCGGACCTCTGGCAAAGAGAATCACACTGCCGCCATCTTGCCTCCCCACCACCTCCATCTGCCTTTTTAATCCCTTGCCTCTCCATATAGCTACTATTTATAGACCCTCTGACATGTCCACCTCTACCTTTCTCACTGACTTTGACTCATGGCTTTCATTATTTCTGGATTCTTTGTCCCCCTCCCTTATTCTTAGTGACTTGCTATGTGTTCTTCTGATCCTATCCCCACTCATCTCCTTAATTCCATCTCCTCCTCTGTTATCCCTTCCATCTCACATAGTCTATCACTCTCCACTACAACTGTTCCTGCAGCCTTCAAGCATGTTTTGGTCACATCTCTCCTCATGAAACCTTCACTTGACCCTACTTGTCCTTCTAATTATTGTCCCATCTCCTTTCTTCCTTTCATTCTCCAAAATTCTTGAATGTGCAGTTCTCCACCACTGTCTTGAATTTCTCTCCTCTCAAGCCCTGCTAGATCCACTTCAATCTGCCTTTCGTCAATTACACTCAACTGAGACAGCTCTTGTCAAAGTTTCCAACAACTTGTTCCTGGCTAAATCCAAGGTCTTTACTCAGTCCTCATTCTTCTTGACCTTTCTGCTGCTTTTGATGCTATTGACCACCACTTTCTCATCGACACATTGTTTTCACTTGGTTTTAGGGTATCTCTCCTATCATGGTTATCGTCTTATCTCTCCCATCACTCTTTCAGTGTTTGTTCTGGTGGTTCCTCCTCTACTGCTATCCCATTCTCAGTTGGTGGAACCCAAGGGGCTGTTCTGTGCCCTCTCCTTTTCTCTCTCTATATTCAGTCCCTTGGTGCTCTCATCTCCTCCCATGGCTTTCAGTATCATTTTTATGCTGAAAACTCTCAGATCTATCTATCTACACCTGATATTTCTCTGACACTCCAGGCCCACATCTCTGCTTGCTTATCTGACATCACTACCTGGATGTCTCACCGCAGTTTGAAATTGAACATGGCCAAAACCAAACTTCTTACTTAAACTCCAAAACCCTCCTCCCCCCACTTCCTCCTTTCTCTATCTCTGTAGATAACACTCTTCTTCTTCTTCCTGTTTCCTCAGCCCACAACCTTGGGGTCATCTTTTACTCCTCCCTCTCCTTCTCCATACATATCCAACAGATGACCACAACTTGTCATTTCTTCCACTGTACATAAGAACATAAGATATGCCATACTGGGTCAGACCAAGGTCCATCAAGCCCAGTATTCTGTTTCCAACAGTGGCCAATCTAGGTCATATGTACCTAGCAGTTTCCCCAAGGGACACAGGTTCCACAATGCTTGTATTTGGTCAAGCATTGATATCCTGGGTCCCTTCTTAATAATGGTTTATGGACCTTTCCTCCAGGAACTTGTCCAAACCTTTTTTAAACCCAGCTATACTAACAGCCTTTACTACATCCTCCGGTAACAAATTCCAGAGTTTGATTACACGTTGAGTGAAAAAATATTTTCTTTTATTAGTCTTAAATAGTTTACCCTGTAGCTTCATTGCATGTCCCCTAGTCTTTCTATATTCTGATAAGGTAAACAATCGATCTACGTTTACCCGTTCCACTCCGTTCATTAATTTATAGACTTCTATCATATCTCCCCTCAGCCATCTCTTTTCCAGGTTAAAGAGCCCTAACCTTTTTAGCCTTTCTTCATAGGAGTATCCTTCCATCCCCTTTACCATTTTGGTGGCTCTTCTCTGAACCTTTTCTAAAATCGCTATATCCTTTTTAAGATACGGCGACCAGAATTGCACACAATATTCAAGGTGCGGTCTCACCATGGAACGATATAGAGGCATTATAATATCTTTTGTTTTATTTTCCATTCCTTTCCTTATCATACCTAGCATTCTATTTGCTCTCTTGGCCGCTGCTGCACACTGGGCCGAGGGTTTTAACATGGTATCCACAATGACGCCTAAATCTTTTTCCTGGGTGGTGGTTCCTAATGTGGAACCTTGCATCGTGTAACCATAGTATGGGTTGTTCTTCCCTAGGTGCATAACCTTGCACTTGTCCACATTAAATTTCATCTGCCATTTTGATGCCCAGTCTTCCAATTTATCAAGATCCTCTTGCAATTTTCCACAATCCTCTTGGGTTTTAACAACTTTAAATAGTTTTGTGTCATCTGCAAATTTGATAACTTCACTCATTATTCCACTTTCCAGGTCATTTATGAATATGTCAAACAGCAGCGGACCCATCACAGATCCTTGGGGTACACCACTATTCACTTTCTCCATTGGGAAAATTGGCCATTTAGCCCTACCCTCTGCTTTCTATCTTTTAACCAGTTCCTGATCCACAATAGTACACTGCCTCCTATCCCATGACTCTTTAGTTTTGCCAAAAGTCTCTCATGAGGGACCTTGTCAAAGGCTTTCTGAAAGTCCAGATACACAATATCAGCCGACTCACCTTTGTCCACCTGATTATTCACTCCTTCAAAAAAACATAACAGATTAGTAAGACAAGATCTTCCTTGTCTAAAGCCATGTTGGCTGTCTCCCATTAGGTCATGACTATCTACATGCTGAGTAATTTTATTCTTTATGTTGGTTTCTACTGATGTCAGGCTCACCGGTCCGTAGTTTCCCGGATCACCCCTGGAACCCTTTTTAAAAATTGGTGTTACATTGGCGATCCTCCAATCTTCAGGTATTAGAGATGATTTTAATGATAGTTCACAGATTACTAATAGAAGGTCTGCAATCTCGTATTTCAGTTCTTTCAACAACCTTGGATATATACCATCCAGCCCAGGTGATTTGCTACTCTTCAGTTTATCTCTAACCTTCCCTTTCTGGCTAAATTTCTTGAACGCTTTGCATTTCTTCAGTTGTCTTCTCATGTTGAATCTACAAACACACTTCATCCCCGTCAGGCCGGTTTTCGCCAGGGCCATAGCACCGAGACTGTCCTTCTTGCTGTTCTTAATGAAATACATGTTGCACATGACCGTGGTGATCTTACTCTTTTAGTTTCTCTTGATCTATTGGTGGCTTTTGATTTAATTGATCACACTCTTCTTCTCACTCGTCTTGCTGAGGTGGGGCTACATGGTGCTGTTCTTCTTTGGTTTCGTTCTTTTCTCACCTCTCGCTCTTTTTCTGTTACTCTGAATGATCAGTCCTCTAGTTCCTTTCCTCTTACATGTGGTGTCCCTCAAGGTTCTGTTTTGTCCCCTCTGTTGTTTAACATTTTCCTTGCCCCGCTGCTTCTGGTATTACAACAATATCCTGTGTCTTGTTATGTCTATGCTGATGACATTATTTTGCTCTTTCACACTTCCCCTCTTCTTTTAGATCTCTCTGCTTTTAACACTTGTCTTTCTCACGTGGCTCTTTGGCTTTCGCAGCACTTCCTTCGTCTTAACCCGTCCAAGTCTACCGCTATGTGGGTCTCACTTTCGGGGTCATGTCCGTCAGTTGCACCCATGATTGACTCTGTCCCTGTCCCTTTGGTGTCTTCTTTTCGGTATCTCGGGGTGATTCTTGATTCTTCTCTCTCTTTCCATGATCATATTTCTTCTTTGGTTCGGCGTTCTTTTGCTATTCTTCGCCGTCTCCGTGCCGTCCGGTCGTTTCTTCCCCTTGGATCCCTGGTCACTCTTGCTCTTTCCCTTGTTATTAGTCGCCTTGACTACTGTAATGTCTTTATGGCCAATCTTCCTAAATATCAACTTAAGCGTTTACAGCTCCTTCAAAACACTGCCGCCCGTCTCATCACCTTCACCCGCCGTTCTGACCATATTACTCCTATTCTCATTCAGCTCCATTGGTTACCCCTCTGTGTCAGGTTCCACTACAAACTTTTGATCCTTATTCATCGTGCACTTCACACTCATAACCCTTTATACTTGGCTGACTTAATCTTACTTCATACACCCTACCGCCAGCTTCGCTCTCTTCATGCTAATCGTTTGGTTCTACCGTCCCCATCTCATGCCCGTTTGGAGAAGACCCGCCATGCTGCCTTCTTTTTTCTTGGTCCTTGTTTATGGAATGCCCTGCCCTCATCCCTCCGTTTAGAGCCCTCATATTCACAGGTCAAATCCGCTCTCAAAACCCACTTGTTCCAAACAGTGTTTAACCTCCCTCCCTGACTCCCCTCCCCCCCTCTGGATTTTCCTTCCTGTTGCCGTCCCTGGTTACTGTTTTGTCCTAGTTTGTTAGTCTTGTCTTTTCCCTCTGTCTGTCCTTGTTGAGTGGTCTTGTCTATGTCTTTTTGTTTGCTTATTTACCATTGTTAATCATTGCTCGCAGTTTATTCTCTGTTGGGCATTGTTGTCCATGTCTTTTGTTTATTTTTACTATTGTTAATTACTATTTCTCATTTTGCATATTGTTAATTGCTGGCCGTTTTTATGGTTTTATAGTATAATTTTTATGGTTTTTAAACTTATGTTTTAATGTTGTACATGGTTTTAAATTTGTGTTTTATTTATTTTTTACTCATTGTCCTTTGTACTGTTGTTATGCTTTCCTTTCTTTTCTATTATTTTTGGCGTTCTTTTTCCGTAGTTTGCAGTGCTGCCTTTTTATATTGTTTGTACACCGCTTAAATGTTTTTAACGTAAGCGGTCTATCAAGTATGAAATAAAGTTAAAGTTAAAGTTATCTAATAGTTGTAATACATCTTCCCGATGTATCGATATTTCCTTCAATTCTTCCGCACCTTTAAATACCACTTTAGTCATGGGTAACATCCCTACATCTTCCTCAGTAAAGACTGAAGCAAAGAATTCATTCAGTCTCTCCGCTATCGCCTTGTCGCCTTGTCGCCTTTTAGTGCTCCTTTAACCCCTTTATCATCTAATGTACCAACTGACTCTCTCGCAGGTTTTTTGCTACGAATGTACTTGAAAAGGTCTCTACTTCGTGTTTTTGCTTCCGCAGCAAGCTTCTTCTCAAATTCTCCCTTTGCCTGACTTATCAATGCCTTGCATTTGACTTGCCAGTTCTTGTGCTGTTTCCAGGTTTCGTCGTTTGGCTCTTTTTTCCATTTCCTGAAAGATGCTTTTTTGGCAACAACAGCCTCTCTGACCTCACCTTTAAACTTTTCTTAAAGCGTGGAATACAGCTGGTCTGGGCTTCCAAGATAGTATTTTTCAAGAACAGCCAAGCCTGATGTACGTCTTTAACCTTTGCAACTGCTCCTTTTAGTTTTTTCTTAACTGTTTTCTTCATTTTATCATAGTCTCCCTTTCGAAAGTTAAAAGGTAGTACTGTGGATTTCCTTACTATCCCTCCTCCACTAATTAAATCAAAGGCGATCATGCTATGATCACTATTGCCAAGTGGCCCCAACAACCTTATCTCTTGCACTAGATCTGGTGTTCCACTAAGGATTAGGTCTAATATGGCTTGCCCTCTGGTCGGTTCATGAACCAGCTGCTCCAAGAAGCAGTCATTTATTTCATCTAGGAACTTTATCTCCCTAGCATGTCCTGACGTGACACTGACCCAGTCGATACCGGGGTAGTTGAAATCACCCATTATTATTACTGTGCTGTAACTTTTGTTAGCTTCCTTGATTTCTTTGAGCATTTCATCATCCATTTGGTCATTCTGGCCAGGCGCTCGATATTACACCCCTACTGCCATTGCCTTCCCCCTTTTACATGGAATTTCAATCCATAGAGATTCTACAGCAGATTTTGTTTCCTGCAAAACTTTAATCCTTTCTGACTCAATGCCCTCTCTAACATAGAGAGCAACCCCTCCACCAATTTGATCAGCTCTATCATTACGATATAGTTTGTACCCAGGTATCACAGTGTCCCACTGGTTGTCCTCCTTCCACCATGTCTCTGATATTCCAATCATATCTAACCTTTCATTTAGTGCTATATATTCTAACTCTCCCATCTTATTTTTTAGACTTCTATCATTTGCATACAAGCATTTTAGAGGATGTATTTTATTCATATTAATTTGGCTGTTGTAACATTAACAAAATGTGCCCCTTCCTTTCTGAACACAGTACTAAAAAACTTATGCACTCTTTAGTCACCTCCCATCTTGACTATTGTAACCTCCTCCTTGCGGGTCTCCCTCTGAGTCACCTCTCTCCCTTTCAATCTGTTCAGAACTCTGCTGCATTGCTAATCTTCCCCCAGCCCCGATATACTCATTTAACCCCTCTTCTCAAGTTTCTTCATTGGCTCCACTTCAGTTTCTGTATCAAATTCAAACTTCTCCTTCTGACCTATAAATGCTTTCATTCTACTGCTCCTCACTACTTTTCCTCTGTCCTTACTCCCTACACCTCTCCCCTTGAACTCTGCTCTTCCACTGGCCTGCTTCTCTCTATGCCCTTTGTTTCCACTGCCAAATCTAGACTTTGATCATTTCACCTTGCTGCTCCTTATGCCTGGAACAAACTACCCGAGTCTTTAAGTCAGGCTTCATCTCTCCCCCTTTTTCAAATCCATGCTAAATGCTCACCTCTTTGTGGCTGCTTTAGGATCCTGACCTCTTGTTTTCATTGTGTTCCCTTACCTTTCTCTATTTGTACCCTCATTCTCAACTAGATTGTAAGCTCTGACGAGACTAGATTGTAAACTCTGACTTGACTAGTTTGTAAGCACTGACGAGCAGTGATCTGATTGAGTTCTTTGACTGGGTGGCCAAAGAACTAGATCAGGGGCATGCAATGGATGTCATCTACCTGGATTTCAGCAAAGCCTTTGATACTGTTCCTCATAGGAGTCTTTTCAATAAACTCAGTAGTTTGCGGATGGGTCCCAAGGTGGTGAAATGGATCAGAAATTGGTTGACTGACAGAAGACAGAAGGTGATGGTAAATGGAGCTCACTCGGATGAAAGGATGGTGATTAGCAGGGTGCCCTAGGGTTTGATCCTGGGCCCGGCACTGTTCAATGTATTTGTGAGTGATATTGCTGAAGGACTGAATGGAAAAGTCTGTCTTTTTGCAGATGACACGAAAATTTGCAACAGAATGGACTCCCTGAAGGAGTGGATAATATGAGGAAAGATCTACAAAAGCTGGAAGAATGGTCTAATGCTTGGCAGTTCAGATTTAATGTGAAGAACTGCAGTGTCATGCACTTGGGAAGCAGAAATCCAAGGGAAATGTACGTGATAGGGGGAGAGAGGTTGGTGTGCACAGACCAGGAGAAGGACTTTGGTGTGATTATATCTGAGGACAGGGGCGGCTCTATAATGAGGCGAAGTGAGGTAGCTGTCTCAGGCGGCAAAGTCTCGAGGGCGGCAAAAAATGCCCCCAAAACAGCCGCCTCACTTCGCCTTCAAAAGTTTTAAAAAAATCCCCAAAAAAGAAGTGCACACGTTGCTGCCGAGTCTGCTTCTCGGCAGCGGCAAACTCACCCTCCTTTTCCGGGCAGTCACGGCTCCCTGACTCTTAGAGAACCGCGGCTGTGCTGTGACTGCAGTTTTAAACAAAGACGAAACTGGTGCAGAGCCTTCCCGTGTCTGTGAAGGACCCCATTTGGGGGCGGGACAAAGCTGCACGGGGTCCTTCACAGACGCGGGAAGGCTCCATACCGGTTTCGTTTTTGTTGAAAACTGCAGTCACAGCACAGCCACGGTTCTCTAAGAGACAGGGAACCTGAGGAGAGGAGCCGCTGCAGCTGCAGCAGCAGCAGGAAGTGCCCCGTGGCCTCCCCGGCACAGCCCTGCTGTCTCCCTCAGCGCGGCTTTACAGAGCCGTGAAGGGAGATGGGAAACATTCCCTTCACGGCTCTGTAAGCCGCACTGAGGGAGATAGGAGGGCTCTGCCGGGGTGGCACTGGGGCACTTCCTGCTGCCGCGGTGGCAGCAGCTTCAGCAGCCAGGTTCTTTTTTTTTTATTTCCTGGGGGGGGGGGGGGGGGTTAGGACTTGTAATGGGCTGATGGGGGGGTTAGGATTGGTAATGGGCTTTGGGGGGGTTCTAGGACTGGAAATGGGCTAATGGGGGGGGGTTAGGACTGGAAGTGAGCTGATGGGGGTGTTTAGGACTGGTGGTGGGCTATGGGGGGGGGGCTAGGACTGGAAATGGGCTGATGGGGGGGTTATGACTGGTAAGGGGCTATGGGGGGGCTAGGACTGGAAATGGGCTGATGGGGGGTTTAGGACTGGTAATGGGCTATGGGGGGCTAGGACTGGATGTGGGCTGATGGGGGGTAGGACAGGAGGTGGGCTGATGGGGGTGTTTAGGACTGGTAATGGGCTATGGGGGGCTAGGACTGGAAGTGGGCTGATGGGGGGGATAGGACTGGAAATGGGCTGAGACTGGAAATGGGCTGAGACTGGAAATGGGCTAATGTGGGAGGGGAGGAGAGTGCTGCTGGACCTGGAAGAAACCTTGGGGCTAGGGCTACAAATGGGCTGATGCGGGAGGATGGTAGAAAGGGACTAGAAGGGAGCAGATAATGGGGGGGGGGGAGGGTCTGCCAGGGGAAGGAGGGGGCACAAAGGGAGCTGAAACGGGGGAAGAGGGGGCTGGAAAGGAGCTGATACCTGGGATGTACTGAAGGGGGACTGGACGCTTGGGGATGGGAGTGGTAGGTGGTAGGGTAATAGGGAGAAGGCTGGAAGGGAGCTGACATGTAAATGGAACTGGAAGGGGGATGGACAGAGGGCAGGGTGACTGGAAGGGAGCTGACCTGGAGGGTGGCACTGAGAGTGGAAGTGAGCTAATATCTGGGATGGTATTTGGACTAGAAGGGGCTGGACAGTGGGGAAGGAGGGGGACTGGAAGGGAATGGACACCAGTTGCAGTCGTGGGAATGCAAGGCCATTGACATTGGAAGGTACTGGGAGGGAAAGACTGGAAAGGGGGCTGATACTGGGGAGGGTTACTGGAATTGGAAATGGGCTGATGGAAGGAAGTGAAGAAAACAAAAGAAAAGATAAGAAATGGCAGATGGACCATGGACCATGGACCACAGAAAGAGAGCTAAGAGAAGACAGGAAAGCAGAAGCCTCAGATCGGGACCAGCATGATCAGAGAATAAAATGGTCAGACAACAAAGGTAGAAAAAATAATTTTATTTAATTTTAGTGATTGGACTTCGTGCTATTTTTATATTTTACACAGTATTGGGGAACTGCATCTCTTATTTATCTGATGTTGCACTGCATGTGGACTCTGGCTTCTTGGGGTTTCAATTTAAATTTAGTCTACATATTATTATTTTTACTTTAGATTGTGGTTACTTATTCTGTACTTGGTGAGTGTCGATGTTGTGCGTGTGTGACTGAGGTCAGGTGTTCTGTTAACATGGAGTTTGTACATAAAGATCTATTCTGTACTGTAGTAATTTGACTTGTTCAGCTTTTCCAATAGGTGTATGGATGTTCCAGGGCCCACTGTAGTATTTACAGTGACACTTTTTTTGGATGGGCTCCTTACGTGAGTTTTGGAAGTTTGTGCTGATATGGTATGGTATGGTATGCTTGCTCTATGTTGTAGGGTTTTGTATTAGTTCACAATATGCCTGGTACTGGAGAATAGTGGTTGTTGTTGTTGTTAGTGAGATGATCAGAATCAGATTTTTTTTAAAAAATATTGAGTTCTGTGGGTGAATGTTCTGGTTCTGCTCTGCACCTACTGTGAATGCAAAATATATGTTGAAAAAGAAAAAGCAAGAACCATAACGCAGTTTATAACAACAAAATAAAAATGAGTTATAATTTAGTTTTATAATCTGTGCTGTTAGTTCTTGCTGTCTTTTAGTTCCTTGGTGTGCAAGCGGTGCAGCCGCACAGGGCGGAAAGGCTTGGGAGGAGTATTCTGGCTGTCTGCTGTTGCCCTGCCGCCGATGTCAGGACAATAGCAGGCAGCCGAAATGCACTCCCCAAGCCTTTTCGCAGCACTTTAAGCAGGTCTGGTCCCTCCCTCCTCCGACTCGATGTCAAGGAGGGACAGATCTGCTTAAAGTGCTGGTGCCTTTCAGATCAGGCGCATACCCCCCTTTTCCTCCCCATACCCCCATCCAGCGCTGCCTGTTCTTTCCCTGCTGCTGGCGCCTCTGTGAAAAAAGCAGAGGGCAGCAGCAGCAGGGAAAGAGCAGGCAGCGCTGGACGGAGGTATGGGGGGAGAGGGGGGGGGCATGCGCCCGAGCTGCAAGTCTCACAGGGTGTGATTGCAGCTCGATATGGCCCTGTATACAAACATCTTGCATTTCCTCCATATAATCTAATCGGCTTTTTGGTTTGGTTCAGTCTCTGATTGGATTTCTGAGAAAGCCCCGCCCCCTCTAAGGTGTGGGGGGGCACCTTTTCATACTTTGCCTCAGGCAGCAGATTGCCTTGAGCCACCCCTGTCTGAGGATCTCAATGTGGCAAAACAGCGCGACAAGGCAGTGGCAAAAGCCAGGAGGATGTTGGGTTGCATACAAAGAGGAATTACCAGCAGAAAGGAAGAGGTACTAATGCCACTGTATAAGTCACTGCTGAGGCCTCACTTGGAATACTGTGTTCAGTTTTGGAGACCCAAAATTATTTGGAGCCTGTGTCAGAAGCCTTATGAGAAGAGACTTAAAGACCTAAATATTTACACTCTGGAGGAGAGGAGGGATAGGGGAGATATGATTCAGACCTTTAAATACTTAAAGAGAAATAATGAACAAGCAAACCTCTTCCAAAGATGGGGAAGCTGTAAAACTAGAGGGCATAAAATGAAGCTACAAGGGGGTACATTGAAAGGCAATGTCAGGAAATGCTTTTTCCCTGAAAGGGTGGTGGATGCTTTGAATGCCCTCCCGATGGAAGTGGTGGGGCAAACAGTGACAGAATTCAAAATGGCATGGGACAGACAAAGTGGATCCCTTTACAGCAACAGGATAAAATCAAAATGAACTTAACTATCTAGTTTCTCAATGAACAGGGGTGTCCTACACGGAGCGGTGGGTTCACCCCTAAAACAAGGACATGGGGAGGAGTGGCCTGCACGGAGCGGCAGGTGCACCTACTCTTGCCATCTTACTGGGCAGACTAGATGGACCATACTGGTCTTTATCTGCCGTCATTTACTATGTTACTATGTTACAATGATCATCTTTTATATGTATCTGTTCAGCGCTGCGTATGCCTTGTAGCACTAAATAAATGATTAATAGTAGTAGTAGTTGTAGTAGTAGTAGAACTTCATTAAAAATACACAAGCACTAACTCCTCCCGGTTCGGCTTCAAAGACGTTACATGGCACTTAAATTGCTTGTCATTATCACCCTCATTCCCTTATTCCACAGCGTCACTCTGCCACCCAGCTCATCGGTGTTGATCTAGCCTTGTGACCTTCCTCACACACACACAACCTGCGGTGTCGCTAAGCTGTACCCGCTGAAGCTCGTAGTGATGTTGCACGTCAGCCCCCAAACCCATACCTACCACTCCCCCATGCCCCAATTACACTCCTGGGAATAATTCAATCTCCAAATCCTGCCATAAGCGTGGACAGCCTCCAGCAAGTCACTGCTCCCCCACTCAAGCTGTGGCCCACAGCCACCAAAAGATGCTTCCAAAATATCCTGATTTGTACTCAGAAAGATATCTAAACCTATATCAAAGATGTGTACCCTATCGTCACAATAGAGCCCCTGACAATCAGTTGTTAACAGTTCATGAAAGAGTGCTAATCCACCATTACCCATACAAACTTGGCAACCTCTGCATTAACTCTCCGTCTGAACCTCTTTATCGCCTTGGGCTTTTTAGCATCCCTCCAAACCAATCTGAGAACTATCTGAGACCAAATCAAATGGGCATGAGGGAAAGTGCACTTCACCATCAAACAACTCCTCTTCATTTGTTGAATTGAGTCCACCCCTTTTAAAGTACAGAGATCATTCCCCCCCAAATGAATCAATATCACTTGCAGGGATGAGAAGCATCTTGCTTGCAAGAGGGAAGGAATAAGTTGGGTCCACAGCATGCACCAGATCCCCAGTCATCGGATATGAAATCCCAACTATGTCAGACCCAGATGCACACCCAGCCAGGACTCTGTAGCCCGCTTCTGAGCCCAGAATATGAAAGAATGGCTGCACAGCCACAAGCATACTTCTGGAGGAGGACTACCTGAAATAGACATAGGCAAAGAAGAAGAATTGTGAGACACAATTGTGAGACTCCCCAACTAATGCACATAACCGAGGTAACTGTTAGAAAGCCAGCACCCCAATTTCTGAATGAATGCTGGAGAACCCTTCTGGGCAGCCCCAAAGGTTGCTACTCCAGTGTAGAAGGAATGAGTCCCAAAACATGCATGCTCATACCTGGCCCACATCAAACTCTTTTTCAACATAGCCGCAAACTGAAAGCTAGTTAACGGCAAAACATTGCCATGCACCAGCTAATACAATCCGCCCACAGGGCGCCACCACAAGTATTTAAGAGTATGACATACTGGGCATGTGGCCAACCCAGGAGTACACCGCAGGACTACCCATGCCCCTCTGCAAACCTGATCAGTCTGAGACCTATGAATCCGTAAGTGGACTTTCTGCTTCTCCACCCGTACAAGAGCCTAGTTATGCCACAAGCATGCTTGGAAGGGGCCACCAATTCACTCACTCGTAAAGGCCCATAAAAAGCCAACACAAATGGTACTTGGAACAACACAACCTCAAAGGGCAAGGAACAAACATGCTGAAGCACTTCTAGAAGATGCCCCAGAATGACATGGGTTATTAGAAGGCACGCTAACCGCCCCTGGATAGTAACAAGGTGAATTTAAACCCACAAAAATCTTCTAACCCAAAAGGAAGTGGTAGAGTCCTCACTCCTGTGCAACTTGCTTATCAAAGCAATACTCATCAATGATGAAACTAGAGCCCATGCCAACACATCACCTGCTTCGCCTGCACTACAAACTGGACTACCCATTACCCCTGAAAAGGAGGATGCACAGAAACATCCCTCTCCCTGAGGAAGTCTCCAAAACATTGCCACCCAGCAGAATAAGCTTTCGATATATTTACTGCCAAGGAACTTCTCAACAAATTCTTGATGACGCCTTCAAATCTGTTGGCATCTGAGTTGGAAGGTCATCTGCCTGAGGAGCCAACGCCCAGAACTGCACCCATTAAAAACAAGAAAGGGCATCTGCAGTCTCATTACAAATTCTCGAGATATTTAGCCAGCAAGGTTGATTTCAAAACACGGTATAGAAATTTTCAATAAATAAATAAATGCTCCTCCCCTTCCCCCACCCTGCTCCAATCCCTGCTTACCTGCTATCCTGACCTCTACTGCTCTCAATTCCGCACCCCCCTCCCAGTGCTCAAGCAGCTCAGCCATGTTATGGTGCTCCCAAGAAAACTTTCACAAATTGTTGACCACGGCTCAGCTGGTCTGAGCTTGTATCAGAATATAACAGTGGTTACTAATCAATGGAGTGGAGGAGTAGCCTAATGGTTAACGCACTGGCTTGGGAACCAAGCTTCAATTCCCACTAGAAGTCCTTGTGGCCTTAGGCAAGTCATTTAACCCTCCACTTATCTATGTCCCTGTTTAATATACATTGCCAATTCTAAGTTACAATGTAAACCGCTTTGACTGAAATGAGAAAATGGTATAAAAAAACTATTAAATAAATAACTTAACTTTAGATTACCAATTAAAAATGAAATTGTAGAGCTATTGTAGAATGTCTTCCACCAGATACAAACCTGATAACTTTTTCAATTGCTGGAATCAAGCCATTAAGAAACTTATTATCAGGCATCTTTCAGGATGTAGGTCATTTCTTTCTATTTTCAGGTGAAGAGAGCAATGGAGAGACCAATTATAAAAGATTCATCAGCCTCATATGCACACTGTGCTAATTACCATCCAATATCCTCTTTATCCTTTTTAGGAAAGTTGATTAAATAGATTGTCTCTATTCAATTGTATGATTATATTCTACACAACAAAATAATACATGATTGACAGCACAAATTTCACACCAGGCACAGTATGGAGTCCTTAATGGCCTCCTCATTAGATACTGTGTATCAAGGACTTGAAGGAAAAATAGAGCTTTTTTGTTGATCTTTATTGATGTCTCATCCACCTTTGATACATACATTTCCAAATGCTGCTATATCATCTTTCCAATATTAGGATTAGAGGAGCTATGTTAAGGCGAGAGTGGAGGAGTAACCTATTGGTTAGAGCAATGACAAGAACCATGGCAGCCAGGGTTCAAATCCCAACATGCCCCTGTTTGACCTTCCAGCACTCAGTGCACTGGCAGGCTCCTTTTTAGCACAGCCTTAGGAGAGAAGACAAATGCCGCTCTTTACTTCTGCAATTGTTCAGGTCAGCCGGGGCTTCGGGCCTCCCCGGCTCCCCCTGAAGCCGATCAGGCGCCGGACCCCTTTTGGTGTGTGGCGGGGGGACGGGGGACTGAAGGGACTGGGGGCTAGAATGAGAATAGAAACAGGGGCTAGAATAGAATGGGGAGGACTGGGGGCTAGAATGGGAATGGGGGGCTGGACTGGAAATGGGCTGATGTTGGGGGATGGGGGACTGGGACTGGCAGGGAGTGGATGTTGGGAGGGACTGGCAGAGAACTGATACTGGGGGGTTAGTACTAGAAATGGCCTGGAGATGGGGGGACTGGGATTGGAAGGGGACTGATTCTGGTGGGTTAGGACCGGAAATGGGCTAATGCTGGGGAACTGGAAGGGAGCTGATGCTGAGAGGGACTGGAGGAGGACTGATACTGGGGATTAGGACTTGAAATAGGCTGATACTGGCAGATGGGTAAATGGGACTGGAGGGGAGCAGATGCTGGGAGGGACTGGAGGAGGGCTGATACTGGGGGGGCTACTACTGGAAATGGGCTGATGCGGGGGATGGGCAAATGGGATTGGAAGGGAGTGGATGCTGGGAGAGGCTGGAACTAGAAGGGAGCTGATGCTAGTGGAGGACCAAAAGGGGATAGGGCTGGGACTGGTGGGAGAAATAAAGATGCTGGGGGAGTGAGGATGGAGAGCGGAACAGATATTTTGTGTGGGAGGGAAGAAAAATCTATGATTGGGAGAGTAAGTGGCGATTGAGGATAGAGGGGTGAAATTTGAGTGGATGAAAAAGGAATAAAGAAAGAAATGGAGGAAAGAGCAAAAGGGGAAAGATCAGTATGTTAGAGGCAGATGAGAGAGAATGGAAAAACTAGAAGAGAGAAAAAAGGACAAATAGACAGCGGACAATTGAGAGTTAGCAAAATACAAGGAGCAAGAAGAAAGCAACTGGGGCAATTGCAACTGAAAAATAAAATGCCCAAACAACAAAAGGTATAAAAAAATTATCTTATTTTGAATTTATTAATTGGAATATGTCAGCTCTGGGAAATGTGTATCGCTAGCATTTTGCGCTTTGTTTAGTACAAGACAAAATTAATTTATAGTTTTATTTCTCCAGTGTTGTTGTATATTCCAAATTTAGCTTTTGGGGTTCCCAGTTTAATTATTGTCTTCATATTTCTAAATTGTGATCCCTTGTTCTTTGTTTGGTAATGGACTATGTTTTGCATGTGTAACCGAGGTGCAGTATTCTGTTCATGTAGTTTCTATGTGACAGTCCCATTTGTTCTCTTTCCCCAGTAGGAGATATATTGGTATTCTCTGAGATGTATTGGTTTAATATTTGCAGTGTTGCCTTTTGATAGGTAGGGTATGGTGCATTGTGAGTCCTGGTAGTGCTATTATGATACAGCAGGCTTGCTATGGATTCTAAGAGGGTCATTCTGAGCAGCATTTAGCAGGGATGTATGTCCGGTTTGGACGGTTTGAACGTACATCCCTGCTAAATTCATGTGCCCGATTCCCTGCCCAAAGCTCCCCATATGTAGAGAGGAGATGTATGGGGAGCTTTGGATGGGGGTGGGAGAGGGCGGCCATGGGGAGGAGCATGGGCGGGTCTGAGGTGGGACCTGACCACAGACATATAGGGCCGATTCCAATCATGGCCCTGTATGTCCAAGGAGGAAGAGATGCACTGGGAACTTATTCCACTTTGGAGATGGAATAAGTCACCCCAAGGTCAGTGAGCAGTGCAGCCGGACACTCCCGCCCAGGTGAGCCGAGCCAAGAGGTTCCCCGCCACCCGATCCCAGCCTTGACAGGCCCATCCAAGGGTCAGGTTGTGGGGAAATGCATAATTGCAGGTGTGCAGGGAAACAGGGCTCCTGCATGGCGTCCTGGTGCCATGGCGATGGGATGCCATGGCGCCGAGGTTCCATGCGGGACTTTTGGGGGGGCTGGACGTGGAACAGGCTAGAAGTGCAGGGGGTCAGAATCGGGGCACGTCTAGCTCCAGCACCCAATTCTGATTTTCAGGAACGTATAGTGCCTGTGGGTGCCGAATCGACTTCAGATCTAGCCTGTCCAGAGATTGGACATTCAGACTGACCAAACAGGCCCCAATCTGAATTGGTCCTTAAATGAGCAGGGTGTATAGTACTTCCTAATGTGCCTGGCAGTTGGCACTGGAGTATAATAATGTAGAAATTTGGCAGTCTCTTTATCCTCACTGCTCATGCAAATGGTATTGAGACACTCATTAAGAGGCATGTCTACTAAACGTTAATGTGCATTCACAATGTGCTCTAAGTGCAGCAACATCCATTTATTTCTATTGATGCAGTGGCATTTAACGCACATTAATATTTAGTAAACATGCCCCTAAGTCATTGCCAGGACAAAAAAGAGGCTTGTGAAGGGCACCTTTGAAAGCCACCTAAAATTTTAGATGGCCAAGATGTATATTTTAAAATAAAATAAATTAAATTTACACAAATGAGGTCCAGTTGCTATGCAAATGAGGCCCTGCAATGAGCCTCTACACATGGCCCCGCATCACCCGTGGGCTGCCCCTGATACCATCTGATCTAGGTGATTCACCACACTTTAGTTTGTCAGTTTTCCTTATTATATTTTCCATGTTTAGCTTTAGTTTATTTTTTATTTATTTATTTAAAAAAAGCTTATTACTACCAATTGCTAAGGCATTCATGGCGGTGTACAAACATAAAATCAACACCATTACAATACATCAATACATAACCCGCAATTAACATGAAACAAGAAAAATAAAATAAAATAAAATAAAAACAGTCCAATAAATAAATAAATAAATTAAATAAAGCCCCCAACCCCTTAAAAATGGCGTCTGCTGTCCCACTCAATAAAGGAGCTTACCAAGGAGAGTATCTGTGAACCTACATTACGGAAAAAGAAAAGTCTTCCTAAACAATAAGTTTGTCTCCTTTTGAAGTGCTACTGGTAGAGAATTCCACCATATAGGCACTGCCACTGAAAATAATCCATGATCGCCATCGCTGTAGATGTATCTCAGAGCAACTTGTCAGCACCAAACAACATTCCTCTGCAGACCTAAGGGACCAACTCGGCACGTACCAATGTAACAGCTCCTTCAAATACTAGGGCTCAATTCCCTGTAAGACTTTAAATGCCAAAAGCAATAATTTAAAAACACACCGTTGTTTCATCAGAAGCCAGTGCAGCTGATGCAGAACTCCCACCACCAGATCATGCATCTGCAGACCCCACATTACACGAGTGGCTGAGTCCTGCACTGTCTGCAACTTCCTCAAAAGATAGGCAGGCAACCCCACATGCAACACGTTACAGTAATCCAGGCGGGTCATTATCAAAGCCTGGACCACCCCACACAACGCATCCTGACTCAAATAAGGTTTCAATTGCTGAACCAAACGCAGGTTAGCAAAGGCGGCTCACACCACCTGCGACACCTGTTGCCAAAAACCAAACTCACTGTCCAGGATGATCCCCAAATCCCAACTCTCAGTTTTCCAGGGTAGCTGAACACTCCCAATAGAAAACCCCACACACTGACTCTCTACTACTACTACTACTACTAAGCATTTATAAAGAGACGCAGCCGCGAATTACCGCGGCGGCGCACAGGCGCGCACGAGCCAGCCGAGGGCTCGGCAGGGAGGGGGAGGGGCGGGGGACGGCGAAATGGGGGCGGGCAGCGAGTCACGAATAAAGGAGCGTGCTCGGGCCTGCTCGGCCTCTTTCGCCGTTCACCCCCCCCCCGCTTCGCTAGCACGAAGAGCAGCGGACTGACCTGAGGAGCAACGGATCCGTATTTTCACCGCCTACGGCATCGCTTGAAGAGAAGAGGACAGCATCAGACATCGGATCAGCCGACCTCGGGGACGCATTAGAGTTGACCCAAACGGAGCTCAGAGCGGCAAGTACAGGCAGCTGTGATCTTGGATGGGGGGGGGGGGGCAGATGCGAGTTGCATCCAGCGCTTTGGGAGAGGGCAGCAATACGGCCAGAGAAAAAGTAGAGGAGGGGGGGGGGATATCCCCGCATGATTTTCTTTTAACCACCAGCAATGGCGGACACACGTGGGGTCTGCGGCCTGAAGACCCACAGACACGAGGTGCCTACGGCCGGGAGGCCCAAGAGGGGGGGGGGGCGAGTACCCCTTGGAAGATGGGGAGGGCAGGGAGACGAGAGTGCTCCAGAGAGCTGCTGCCAGACCTCCTTCACGCTGAACCTTGGGCGCGGGTTCTGGTTCGGACGCTCGGGGCAGCGAGAGCCGTGCACATGCCACAAGCGGATCAGCACCACAATAGCTAGTTAGAATCCAGTGTAATTCACGTGTGTACTTGTGTTTGTCCCTAGCAAAGGAGGGGATAAGTGGAGCAGTGCTGCCATCTTCTGGTCACCAATAGTATTTTAAGATGTGAAAATGTATTATTTACAGATGTATTTTAAGACCAAACAAAAAAAAAAAATAAGGATGTAGGGAGGGGACACCATAGGTGAATTATAGAAATGTGGGGGGGGGGGGGCATTTAGGATGACATGTATATTGCATTTGGAATGTTGATACAGGTGAGAGTATTAAAGGAACGGTATATATGTTACAACAGGGACACAGACGGTAACACAGATTTCCCATTACACCCCTTCCCCAACTAGTAGATCTCACCCTAGGATAGAGATGCCAGGAAAAGAGACACGGAAAGCCAAAGCGCAGAGAGCATCACAAGCAGACAGCAGGGCGACGCCGAAGGCAACCAGTAGAGCTCGGGCAAGCAAGACTGTTGGCAAAAAAAGAACACAAGGAAAGAAAATGGACATAGCAAAACAACCAAGGCGCAGCAACAGGACGAAGGCACCACAACAGCAGCAAATCCCAGCTCCTGCGCAAGGACAAGAGCTTGACGACCTGCTCCAGATGATACGAGAGCAGGTTACCCAGCACGGCCTCTCCTCGGTCAAACAACGACTGGGGACCACAGGCTTGATAAGCGAGGCGCAGCCGTCAACGAGCACGGGCGTGTTAACACAGGCCACAACTGATGGTAAGTCCAACGGGAACAGAGGTGCCATAGAGCTAGCAACGTCATCATCGGATGACTCTAGCGCAGACAGTGACAGTGAAACGACAATAGCAAATGTGATTAAATATGCATTGAGGAAAGTTAAGAGAAAGAAGACCTCAAAACAGATGAATCCACTAAAGCAAGCATGGGCGGGGTAGACTCAGGAGGGGGGGCAGCACGCGAGCAACCAATCAGGGATGCCGCAGAGAACACTGCAAGATTGGCGCGACACCAGTCGCGATCCACGCTGCGGGGTGAGCTCCCTGGCTGTGGCAGTACCCAAAAAATTAAAGAAAAAAATCTGGAAGCGAGAATATATTGACATATTCTCCCTCCTCCTTAGGGACCAGGACGAGGACGCCAGCAATGCCAAAGATAAAGATAAAAGGAATGAGAGGGACAGGAAACCAAAAATCCCCAAATCCCTCAATAATTGGGTCTCGGCGTTCCACATCTTTATGAGTGTGATTATGGAGAAGGAACCGGACTCAGGCCCATACCTGACCAGGTACCTGGATACGATCACCAGGGCATATAAACAATATGGCGGATGGGCTTGGCTGAACTATGATGTGAGGTTCAGAAGAAGCATGGCCGAAGATCCCACCCTAGCTTGGCATCACCGAAATCTGGACTTGTGGTCCGAAGAAATGGCGCACAATAGGCCATGGTGTCAGGACGGGATGATGCAGCCTCTCCCAGGCACCCAATGGCAACAGCCAAACCAAAGCATGCAAGGGAGGCCAGCTAATCAATGGGCGGGGAGGCGGGCGTGCCGGCAGTACAACGCGGGGAGTTGTACCTGGCAGCCCTGCAAATTCAGACACATATGCTCAATATGTGGAAACGGGCACCCCGCTGTCACCTGCAGGGCACCAAGGGAGGCCAAGCCGTATAGAGCCTTGCAGCAGCGCTCGACGGAGGGGGCTGGCACCCACGCCCATCAAGCTTGACAACATGCGCCCATGGCTAAGAGCCTACCCAAAGCGGGACATGGCGAATAGCTTAGAGGTGGGCTTCGCTCAAGGTTTCCGCATCCCTTCCATAATAAGTAGAAAAGAAGCAATACCGCGGGTTATCAATAACCCCCCATCTGTACGAAAACACAACGACATAGCACGCAAAAAACTAAACAAAGAAATAAGTCTAGGGAGAGTGGCAGGTCCTTTCCAGGCACCCCCATTCAAGGACCTAGTAATCTCACCCCTGGGGGTCATCCCAAAAAAGGAACCGGGGCACTACCGGTTAATTCATAACCTGTCATACCCAGAGGGGAGATCCGTTAATGACCATATTGACCCAGCATTATGCTCGGTCAAATATGCAACCATTGACCACGCAATTAAGCTGATTCGCACTAAAGGACGACGCACGCAGTTGGCAAAAGTCGACATAGAGTCCGCCTTTCGGCTATTGCCGGTGCATCCAGAGTCCTTTCCACTGCTGGGTTTCGGGTTCAATGGGGAATTTTACTACGATAAATGTTTGCCCATGGGATGTGCGATATCATGCGCATATTTCGAACAATTCAGTTCCTTCCTGCACTGGGTGGTGGAGGACATTGCAGGCCCTGACACGGTGGTCCACTATCTGGACGACTTCCTATTCATTGGAAAAGACCATGACGATTGCAAAAGGATCTTAAGCATCTTTGAGCAAACGGCAAGATTGTTCGGGATCCCATTAGCAAGAGAAAAGACCGAGGGCCCGACGGGAATCATTACTTTCCTAGGCTTACAGCTGGATGTGATAGCGCAGAGGTCTCGCCTCCCCACAGATAAAGTGACAAAGTTGGCGAAAGAACTGCAGTTACTTCACACTCAGCGTAAGGCCACCCTGCAACAATTTCAATCAATCCTAGGCCTGCTATGCTTTGCATGCAGGATAATGCCAATGGGGAGAGTTTTCTGCCGCCGCATGGCGTGGGTAACTAGAGGGATCAAGAAAAAGCATCACCGGATCAGAATGACCAAAG
Source organism: Ichthyophis bannanicus (assembly GCA_033557465.1). Classification (NCBI taxonomy): domain Eukaryota; kingdom Metazoa; phylum Chordata; class Amphibia; order Gymnophiona; family Ichthyophiidae; genus Ichthyophis; species Ichthyophis bannanicus. The sequence goes on along the minus strand of CM066032.1, from coordinate 196,662,292 downwards.
AAATACGGGAAGACCTTCGAGTCTGGATGCAATTCCTCCACACATTCAATGGCCTTGCCTTCTGGCAAGCACCACCGGTGTCAAATGAGGAGCTAGAATTTTTCACCGACGCGTCGGGGGGAACGGTTTCGGCATCTACTATAAAGGGGCATGGTGTGCGGAAGCATGGCCCCGTGCATGGCAAGATGAAGAGACCACCAAGGACATCACGTTCCTGGAGCTTTTCCCGATTATGGTTGCCTTAATGATCTGGGCCTCTAGCCTAGCCAATAGAGCCATCACCTTCCATATCGATAATCTAGCAGTGGTATGGGCGGTGAATGGGATGAGAGCTAAGACACCACGAGTAGTAACATTATTAAGAAAAATCGTTTCGCTATGCCTAGGGCATAACATAAACATTAGAGCGGAACATATCGCTGGCAAAAGCAATAACATTGCCGACGCTCTTTCTCGTTCCAAGATCAAGCTCTTCCACCAACTGGCGCCCGAGGCGGACGCAGTCAAGACAGCAGTTCCCGAACACATATGGGAATATGGCCCGCCGAGGTATGGGAGCTCATGCTCTGCTCCCTAGCAGAAAAGACCCGCAAGAAATACCTAGCAGCATGGGAGATGTACCAATCCTTTTGCAGCGAGGCGGGAATACATCATGAAGACAGATTTGACGTGTCATCGCTTCTGAGATGGATTTTGCAGTGCAAAAGCATGGGGTGCACAAAAGGGGCGGTGCAGGCACGCCTATCCGCTTTATCATTTTTCGCAAAAGCCATAGGCAAGAAGAGCCCGAATGCGGAGTTCGTCATTAGAAAGGTGATGAGAGGCTGGTCCTTGGGGCAGCCCAGAAGGGTTGACCAACGCCGCCCGATCACGCACCAGATGCTACAGCAACTGATGGGTATCACTGACCAGGTGTGCTATGATAACTACGAAGCCAAGCTATTTAGGTGTGCCTTTTCCTGGGCCTTCTATGGAGCATTCCGAGTGGGCGAGATAGTCGCCCCCTCATCAGCAAAGAGTGGGAGGACATATGGCGGTCTTGAGGAACGAGACGTCACTATCAGTAAAAATGCCATAGTGTTGAACTTACGCAGATCCAAAACGGACGCCGAGGGCAAAGGGACACAAATCGTCCTGTCGGCGTTGCGTAAGGACCCGTCATGCCCGCTGAGGAATGCTCTGGCCTATCAACAACTACGGGCACACACAAACCAGCAATGGTTCGTCCATGCAAACGGCGAACCACTGTCACGTTTCCAATTCATCAGAGTACTCAAGCAGACGATAGACAGAACTGGACGGGATGCGAGCTTTTACGGCTCGCACTCCTTTCGAATTGGAGCCGCTTCGACGGCGGCCAGCATAGGGATGTCCAGAGCCCAAATTATGAGTATCGGGCGATGGCGTTCGGACAGATTCAAGCTCTACATACGGCCAACAGATTAAAAAAAAAAAACCCAAACCTAATTGCGGTCCAGAAGAGATAATTTGTATATGTCAGTTTAATGTTTACAATCGTGATTACAGGGTTATGTTACTATATTTGATATTGCTGCCCGAAGTGTGGATGTAACCATAATTTTGATCCAATTTAGGAACAAGTCTCTGCCGATGGCCCTGTGAAGCATGGATATGCGGCCATTCATTTGTTCACTGGGCACAAAAGCGAGCGAGAGACCGACCGCAGGGGTTGAATCTGGGACTCCCAAGCGCAGAAGTGTCAGTAGTATGGCTCGGCCGACGTGGTATGTTGTGGGATCAGTTAGTACCATTCCTGCTACAAAGGAAGGGGCTGACACAGGGCCCAGCCATGATCGTGATACATCTAGGGGGCAACGACCTGGCGGCTATTCGCAGTGTCGAGCTCACCAAGAAGATGCAGAGCGACATGCTGATGCTGTCAAACAAATTCCCTGAGACACGAATGGCATGGTCACACATCATACCGCGGCGGGTATGGAGGGGCGAGAGATCGCACAAGGCGGTTGAAAGGACTCGACAAAAAGTGAACAAGTGGATGGCCCGCTTTATGGGGATGATGGGAGGCGACAGCATCCCGCACGAACTCATAGAGGAAAGATGCCCAGGACTCTATCGGCCGGATGGGGTACACTTGTCCGACATAGGGATGGACATTTTTCTGTGCACATTACAGGATACTGTTGAGCGACTTTGGAAAAAGAAGGTGTTGGCCACAGCTGCGTCTTGAAGGGTGGGGTCCCCGTCAACAAGCGAGGATTCGCAGTTGGCGGGGTTGGCAGGAGAAACGCACCCGGTGAGAGAGAACACAGCCTAGGCTTTAAGTAAAGGGGGAGAGTTGCAGGAGGGACACCTGGACCTGCCCCCGGATAGATAGATCAGGTCACCAGAACACGGCGCAGAGGGCCCCCCAGGCCTCGCTTTGACGGCGGGCAAATGGGGTGAACCAAGAAAGTTAAACCTGCTTGAACGGCAGGCGTAACAGCTTTGAGACTAAAAGAGATGAAGAAGAATAAAGACGGGGGGAAAGCTTGAACGGCTACCTCATAAGGACAGTAAAAAGGACTGCGGGATACTGGCTGTGTTTTCTCGAGGGGCGGAAAGAAAGCAAATGTTACAGTGTTTTGTTGAATGTATTGCGCATGCTGTGGCCAACAGTGTTGGGCTGTTAATACCATTGTAAACGAACCAATAAATGTATATAGTTCTGTTGAAAGAAAACCGGCAAAGCGTGTGGACTTATTGGAGGGAGAGAGGGAGGGGGAGGGAACAAGGGGGAGGAAGGGGGGGGGCAAAGCACGAGGCGACAATGCTCGTTGCACGGCTGAGACGCAGCCGCGAATTACCGCGGCGGCGCACAGGCGCGCACGAGCCAGCCGAGGGCTCGGCAGGGAGGGGGAGGGGCGGGGGGACGGCAAAATGGGGGCGGGCAGCGAGTCACGAATAAAGGAGCGTGCTCGGGCCTGCTCGGCCTCTTTCGCCGTTCACCCCCCCCCGCTTCGCTAGCACGAAGAGCAGCGGACACCCTCCCGACCCGCCCTATTGCCAAATGGGGGGGAATAGTCGCAGCATGCGAGGGAAAGCAGGAGAAACGCACCCGGTGAGAGAGAACACAGCCTAGGCTTTAAGTAAAGGGGGAGAGTTGCAGGAGGGACACCTGGACCTGCCCCCGGATAGATAGATCAGGTCACCAGAACACGGCGCAGAGGGCCCCCCAGGCCTCGCTTTGACGGCGGGCAAATGGGGTGAACCAAGAAAGTTAAACCTGCTTGAACGGCAGGCGTAACAGCTTTGAGACTAAAAGAGATGAAGAAGAATAAAGACGGGGGGAAAGCTTGAACGGCTACCTCATAAGGACAGTAAAAAGGACTGCGGGATACTGGCTGTGTTTTCTCGAGGGGCGGAAAGAAAGCAAATGTTACAGTGTTTTGTTGAATGTATTGCGCATGCTGTGGCCAACAGTGTTGGGCTGTTAATACCATTGTAAACGAACCAATAAATGTATATAGTTCTGTTGAAAGAAAACCGGCAAAGCGTGTGGACTTATTGGAGGGAGAGAGGGAGGGGGAGGGAACAAGGGGGAGGAAGGGGGGGGGGCAAAGCACGAGGCGACAATGCTCGTTGCACGGCTGTGCTACCAGGCTCACGCAGTGCTGTACAATGAAATCATACAAGAGACAGTCCCTGCTCAAAAGAGCTTACAATCTAAAAAAAAGACAAAGCAAGAAAAGGAAAAGAATAAGAACAGCAAAATCGAGAGCCAAAGGCACAGGCGAAAAGATGAGCTTTTAACTTAAGTTTGAAGAGGGACAAAAACGATGCCTGGCGTAAAGACAAAGGAAGTTTATTCCATGCGTAAGGTGCAGCAAGGTGAAATGAGCGGAATCTGGAGTTGGGAATAGAGGAGAAGGGCATAGCAAGAAGCAACTGGGTAGAAGAACGGAGTTCATGAGGGGGGAAGTAGGGAGAAATGAGAGAAGAAAGATACTGAGGAGCCACAGAGTGAATGCACTTATAGGTCAGAAGGAGAAGCTTAAAGTGAAGACGGAAATGGATAGGGAGCCAGTGAAGAGATCTGAGGAGAGGAGTGATGTGGGCAAAACGAGACTGATGGAAAATCAAACGGGCAGCGGAGTGCTGAATAGACTGAAGGGGGAAGAGATGACCGAGGGAGACCAGCAAGAAGCAGGTTGCAATAATCAAGACGGGAGGTGATTAAGGAATGGATGAGGGTTTTAGTAGTGAGCTCAGAGAGAAATGGGCAGATTTTGCCAATGTTGAAGAGAAAGAAGCGACAGGTCTTAGCGATGAGTCGGATATGAGAGGAGAAAGAGAGCAAAGAGTCAAAAATAACACCCAGATTGCGAGCAGATGAAACAGGTTGGAGAACAGAGCCATCAACAGAGACTGAAAAAGAAGGAGAAAGGGAAATTGACTCTCCTTACTAAGGTTCCCAAAAACCAGTATCTCAGATTTCTTAACATTCAGGACTAACCAATGAGAATGCAACCAAGCTGCAATATCTTCCAAACAAGAATTCACTTGGCGCACAACTGCCTCTTCTTCATCAATCCTGATCACAAGTTGGATATCATTGGCATATAGGAAACCCATAAGCCCATGACATCTACAAATAGTACCTAATAAACTCATATAAATATTAAACAAAATTGGGGACAGGGCAGACCGCTGTGAGACCCCACATGACCACTGTCAAACCTCAGAGTATTGAGATTCCCAACGAACACAAAACCGTCGACCAGTCATAAACGAGATCAGCCATTGATGAACCAAACCACCAATCTTTACGGTTTTACACCAAATGGCCAAAACCTCATGGTCCACCAAATCAAACATGGCCGACAAATCCAGAGTCATCATCAATACCATCCTCCCCCTATCCTGGATTTTGCCCTCAGAGTCAAACACTGCGACCAAAAGAGATTCTGTATCAGACCCAGACCAAAATCCAGCCTGCCCCCAGTCTAAATCCCTCTTCTGATCAAAAAAAGCCAATTCTACCAAAACCGCCTTCTCCACCACCTTCATTAACCCCATCAATGAGGAGATAGGTCGCATATTAGAATATTGTAAATCAATACCCTTCTTTGGAATCAGGGTTAACATAGCTTCCTTCAACTCAGAGAGGTAGCAGCTCTGAACAAAAGAAGCATCAACCAGGTCTGCCATCCACTCCAGCATCGACTCAGGGGCTTGCCGGAGGAACTCTCCTGGCACTGGATCCCGATGCATCCAAGTAAGATATAATCCTTGCAGCTGTACTATCTTTGATGGACAAGGTCAAGGGGGAAAGTTTTCAGCCTTAGACTTTTCAAGATCTTTTTCAAGAACCTCCTCCTATAACTGGTTATATGAATTCCAGATTATTGTACGTGTTGAGGTGACAAAGCAGTGTTCTCTTTTTTAGGTGGTGATAGGCTAAATGGAACTGTCTGTAGACCTTCATGGAGACCTTTAATTTTGCTGGCAGAATATGTTGCAAAATCATCACTTGTCAGTTGTAATTAGGAAGGCTGATTCTATTGCAGGATTTGCAGCAGACTGCTTACTATTTTGAATTTGGTCAAATTTGCAGTCTATTGAATGCTATGAGAGAACTATTGTTTTTGGCAACTGTTAAGACTTTGTGGTACATTGCTATGTGTTTCCTTCGGTTGAGCTTGTCCCTCGCCGGCCATAGAAACCCCCTCACCAAACTATTCCTCCAGCCGCTGCTCCTTGGGAGAATCCTGAAGACATGCCTCCTTCACCACATGCTGTAAGTCTGTGGAGACAGTGTAATTGCTCAAGGTCCACACCATGCCACAGACTCTGATGCCAACACAGCCAAGAATAACTCCCCAGAGCCTACCGGTTGCTGAGCTGGGTGCAAAACAAAGGTATCTAGATGTCCAACCACTAAAGGTAATGGCGTGGAGATTGAGGGGTCCAAAGAGGAAGCAGTTGCCCCCTTTGCCTTCTGCTTTTTTCCCATTCAGAAAGTGCACCGCTCACACATGTTCTGCAGCACCATCTTGGATCCCTGGCATGCATCCAATAGCTAGAGTCTACTTTGCTGTTTTAAAGTGTACATTGCTGACATTGTATCATATCGGTATCTATTATTGCCTACCTCCATGTTTATCTCACCACTCTAATTTGTCTATTATGCTGACATAGTGGTTATTTTACTATTCTAAATTCTCTATTGTACACCGGCTTGGGTGAATCTCTTCAACAATGTGTACCATTGAGTCAATGCTGATTCTTGGTGGCCCAGCAGCCTTTGGGTTTTCTTGGCAAGGTATGACCGGAAGTAGATTGCCAGACCTTTCTATTGAAGAAGGTGATTAATAAATCCTAATACTAATGCAACCTCAGAGTTCACCTGCTCACCAACACTCAGCACTGCAGTCTCTCCTGCTGAACATGGAGCTTCTTACTCTCAGGACCCTCTCATGCCCTATTTCCTGTCAAAGAAGTTCTGCCTTGCCATGACCATCACACAGCTTACTTAAGAACGTTCAATAAGTATGATATCTGACAGCCTGACAAACATGTCTTATTTAAATGACGTGAAGGCACATTTTAGATAGTACATTGAAACTGGAATGGAGATGCTGATGTCATGACATACACAATTCTGGCATCATTTTAGAAAAGGCTCTGCCAAACTTGGAGGTGCAGGAATGTACATGTACGTACCGATATGTGGAGTTGGAGGAGCTATTTCACAAATCTACAAGTGGGCCATTTTGCAAACCTATGGGGGTCATTTTAAAAGCCTTAGTTGTGATTTGGATGCCCAAAAGCATAAATGCAGATAATCCAAATCAAGAAGATGTTCCTGGGGCCATTTTACAAATGGATTTTAAGGACGCCTCTGGTGCGGGAACATCCAAGTAGGTAGGAGGCATGGTTAGCGTGTTGCAATGGACTTAGATATCCCTGTGATTTCAGAAACTTCAGGGACATCTGCAACTCTTTCCAAGTTTAGACCTATTCCAGGCACAAGTAGGCATCTGGAAGGTGCTTGTTTCTGCCATAAAATATCCAAATGCTGTAGAGAAGATGGCACTCCACAATTCCCAGTACTCTGCACAATCACAATGATAGCAGTAGTGAGCTTTGAATCCTGGCTTCTCTGATCTGAGCCCACTACTCTAACCATTAGGCTATTGCTAGATACTTATTGTCTGGAATGCTATTCCAAAGATGTCTATGTAAATGCCCCCACAGATGTTCTTACCAGGCAGGTCCATGTTTGTGAAATTGTGGCTGAACATGTTTGCTCTTCTTTTCAGACATTCTGGCTTAGACATCCCAGATTGCACATGGATGTCATTTGTAAAATGTGCCTTTTATTTATTTATTTAATTAACGTTTCTTTTATACCGCTATTCACAGTATCATAGCGGTTTACATGGAACTCAACTGCATAGTAGATAAAACATTGCGTCTGTAACATGTAACTATTTACACTGAATATACATTGTTTTTTGGAGTATCATTAACAGATAACTACATACGTAAGATTGGCTTTTGTGGGTTTGATTGTGTAGTGCATAGATCATAGCATCTGAAACTTGCAGCTATATACATTGTACAGTATGTAAGAAAAGGTAATTTGAGCAGTTTAGCATAGGCTGGAATGAGATGTTGCAAATTAGAGGCCGTTATCTTCCTTAATTAGAATTTAGAGAGGTAAACAAACAATGGGGGTTTAAGGAAGATAACCTTTTAATTCCTGTATAAAGGGCTGGTTAAACTGAGCACTTTAAAAAATCTAATCATGTAAGGGACAGTTTTGACATACACATGCATTTCCTATATGAAATGAGGAAAATACATGCAGATTTTGGACCTGCCCAGAATCCACCCTAACCACACCTCCAACATGCTCCCATGTGCTGGATTTTCCACTTCGAAATCACAAATAAGGCTTCTGAAATAGCTCCCATAGTCTATTAAAATGATTAGTTGGATTTAAATCAAAGACCTGACAAGGCTATTGGCATGTTTGCAAAACTGTGTTAGGCTTTTGCAGCTAACGTAGCATGTTAATGCAAATAGTGTCATGTTAACTGCAAAAGCTGTGCAGTATCTATTGGGGGCATGCACAACATTCCCCCAGTAGATCCTGCAACAAAAATGCAGAAAGCGTGGTTGGACAGCAGCCAGGATGCAACTCACCCCACCCCTTGAGCTTTCCATGTGCAGTGAGACACGCCCACTCTCTGCCCTCACTGTGCAGAGTGCAGCTAATGTACATTCTGCAGATAACACAGAAAATAGCCGTGCTATATGTATTTGCCCCACATTAGCTGTTAGTGCAGTATGCTTGACAAACACTATCTGCCACATTAATAGCTAAATATGGCCCTAAGACTTTCTCCAAAATAAAGTTTCTGATGTTTTCTGAGATTAAAATCCATTTGCAACAAATGTATGTGAGATACAAATTCAGGATATCTTTGGGTTAGCTCAGTACTATCCAGAAAAAGATGCAAATTGGGCTAGATGTACTAAGATTTGTTTTCCTATTTTGTGTCTTTTGGGAAAATATCCAATATATGTGGCCCTATATAATGTATCATACATTGTGCTTCCAAGCTTACAAAAATCTCTCAAGTATGGAAAACAGAACTGCCAGAGCTCATTTTCTAATCAGCAAATGACCTCAGATAGCAGGTGAAACACCATTTCTAAATACCAGCTTACATTCCTGAAAATGTCGTCATGAATCCAAATATTATTTTAGGTGAGCACTGATTACACTTCCTGCCAATTGTGTGTGTCTTGGGACTTATTTAAGCCTTTGCTTTTTATAAGACATTAATTAAGATATAAAATATGTCACCTCCATGGAAGGCATGATTTTAAAAAAATAATATTTTTAAAGAAATGATGTGTTTTAAAAAAATGCATATTTATCTCAAGTTTAACAGCGTGATCTCAGTGTGTTAAAAACCATAAAACGAGCTGTATGATCATGAGGGTGAATCCGAGACTTCACCAGGCTGTCAAGTGCATTTTAACACATGATTAATTGGCAGTGCTCTGGCCAGCCCTTGAATCCTGCTGAGGGTCACGCCCCTTGGCATGCACCTGCCGCTGTAGCATTGATGGCAGAAAATGGATGGCTTTACTTTTCTTCAGCTGTTCAACTGCTAGAAGGAAATCTTTGTAACTATAGCAGAGAACTGAACTTCTTATCTGATCCCTAAAGGATAAAGTTAACATAGCTACATACACCAGACAGACTTAAAGAAGTGGCATGTTAGAATATTTTCGAAGACTATGACAATTAATTTTTAGGTTTTTATATATATATTTTATTTGGCTTTAATTGAACATTTTTATTAGCATACAAGTCATTTTATTGCTTATACTTTCTGTGGCATGATGTACTGCCTTAAATTTAATTTTGTGCTATTTCAGATTTGGTTTTCTTTGGTATTCATTTTACTGCTTCTGGCCTTTATAATATTAAGATTTTTGTTCAGCATAACACATAAGGCAATAAAATCACAAAATTATATATTATAAAACTCCATACTAGGTTGTACTAGGATATTTTAACAGGTAATAACTAAATTTCAACATAACAAATCAAAATGCATGATTCATCAGACCAAATCTTCAGACATAAATATAATCCATGAAAAGAATATTGTTACATGCTGCTCATTTTACCAAATGGACAATTTGGCAGGGAATATTTAAATGATTTTATTACTGCCATTAATATTAAAGTTATTTTTCTAAATCACAATATTAACGAGATTAGCTCTGACTTTTTATTACTTTTTTGGACCTAAGAACAGAATAATGAATCACTTTAACGCAATAACTTCTAAGGGAAACCATTTCTTCCACTGACAGTCTTTATGACCTTGGGAGAGTCACTTCAGCTTCTATTGCTGCAGGAGCAAATGGATTGTGAGCCCATTTTGTAGAGGGAAATGGCTCCTGTACCTGAATATGGGGCCCTTTTTCTAAACACTGCTAACCAGTTAGTATGTACTAAGTGAACGTTAGCACACGTGCATGAAAGCTACCAGCCGCTAAAATGCATGGTAATCAGTCATCACGCACCTGTACAATGAATGAGCAAGAGGGTAATTGCTGTGTGCTCAGTGGCAATGTGGTAATTAGCATGAGTGCACATAACAATGCCACTATAGGTGATTGGTGCACTCATGGTAATTGTGCCACATGTTAGTTTTTGTATCTGCACATTAACTGTCGCTTACTTGCTGGGCATGTCCCCAACAACTGGCGCACAGTGGGTGCACTTACCACACGTTAGTTTTGCTGTTAATCTCATGGTAAGTACACACCTTTAGTAAAAGGGCCCCTATGTAACCTGCCATTAGCTCCAGTTTGGAAAAAGAGAATAACAAATCTAAAATCCACATCTATCCAAGATTTTAAAGTACAAGATCACATTCAAGTATTATGTTTCTTTTAATAAAAATAAATAATCTTTCCAAATATTTCCATAATTTGCCCCTTCCTTTCTGTTGACACCACTAAATTGATTGTCCACTCCTTAATCTCCTCCCGTCTTGATTATTGTAACGTTCTCCTTGCCGGTCTCCCTGCAAGCCACCTCTTTCCTCTTCAGTCAATTCAACATTCCGCTGCTCGACTCGTTTTCCGCCAGTCTCATTTTTCCCACATCATTCCTCTCCTCATGTCGCTTCATTGGCTTCCCATCTGTCTCCGTATCCAATTTAAACTTCTCCTCCTGACCTATAAATGTATTCACTCTTCTGCCCCCCAGTACCTTTCATCTCTCATTTCTCCTTACACCCCCTCTCAGTTGCTTCGCTCTTCTAATAGTCTTTGTTTATCTGTGCCCTTTACTCGTACTGCCAATTCCAGACTTCGCTCCTTCCAACTGGCAGCACCCTTTGCTTGGAATAGTCTTCCTATCTCTGTGTGCCAGGCATCCTCACTGGCTATTTTCAAGTCCAGACTAAAATCCCATCTCTTCACTATTGCTTTCCATTCCTGTCTTACCCTATGTTGATCTCTCTATCAACATTTGCTTATTTTGTCCTGTAAACTTTTGTTATTTGTATTATGTAACTTATTTTGTTTTCTGTTTTATTAGATTGTGAGCTCTGATGAGCAGGGACTGTCTCTCTTCTATGTTTGTACAGCGCTTCAAATGTTGCGGCACTTTATAAGTCTTTAATAATAATAATAATAATAATAAATGCCTTTCATCCAAACAGGTTCACAAAACACTCTAACAAAAACTGTGATAAAGCAAAGTATCTTTCAAAGGTGCAACTGGGAGGTCCACCTGCCTCCTTCTCCCCTGAATAAAAAACTCTGTGGGCAGCAATAACCACTCACCATAGTGCTAGCTGAGCAGCCCTCAGCAAACAGCATTATACAAGAAAAATATTATAATGAAATGCAGGTACCCTACCATATCACTAGCTAAAGTAATCCCAGTTCTGACTATACCCACCATGCCCTCTCAGGATGGAGCTTATGTGGCTCCTTGTCCTCTCCAGCAGGACCGGAGCAAGGGGATGAGGTGCCTGATAACCTGAGGAACTATACAGATTCAAGTCATCCTCAAATAGTAAGTGTGATATTATGATGGCCATCCTTGCCTCTAAAATTAATGGCAAATCTCTAGCCGAATGAATTCCTCAGGGTTCTCACTGGATTTAGTATCAGGCAAAACAATACTTTTTTTTATTTAGTAGAATTTTCAAATATATATTTATTTATTTTATTTATTTATATTCTCTTATATACCGCACTATTCAGCATCAGCGCGGTTCACATAGAACAAAAATCTCAGTACAGTCAACATGCATGAGTTTACAGATAACAAGGGAAGGAACTTGGATAACAAGGGTAATTATTTACAATCTATTTACAAGGATAACACTACTGCATAGGTACCTGTTACTAGGAGCGGTTACTAAGAATATATCAATATATCAAACATAACACTTGTACAGAAATGAACTAGGGAGTATTGAAAAGAGATATAATAAAAAAAGTAAAAAGAAACCCTCTCCATTCTTCAAGTCCACAAATTGAAGGGAAGATCCCAAAGAAAAAACAAAATCATCACCAATGCTAGTTATGAAAAAGCCAAGAATACAGCCAGCATATAACTCAAGGATTTACAGTATCCAAGACAAGGGGGACGGCTGGCGATAAGAATTAAGATGATTTGCTACTCTTTAGTTTATCAAATTGCTGTATTACATCTTCCACTGCAAGCTTCTTTTCAAATTCTCTCTTTGCCTGCCTTATCAGTGCCTTGCATCCAAATTGCCAATGTCTATATTGTTTCTTATTTCATCATTTGGCTCCTTTTCCTTCTTCTGAAAGATGTTCTTTTGGCTATCACAGCCTCTCTGACCTCACCTTTAATCCATGCAGACTGCTGGTTGACTTTCCATCTACCTTTCTTAAACCGTGGAATACATCTGGTCTGGGCTTCCAATATAGTATTTTTAAACAATGCTCAGGCTTGATGCATACCTTTAATCTTTGCAGCTGCTCCTTTAAGTTTTTACTTAACCATTTTCCTCATTTTATTATAGTCTCCCTTTTGAAAGTTAAATGCTAGTGTCTTGGATTTTCTTGCTGTCCTCCTTATATTTATTAAATCATATGTGATCATGTTATGATCACTTTTGTCAAGTGGCCCCAAAACCATTATCTCCTGAACCAGATCGTGAGTTCCACTAAGGATTAGATCTAAAATATCTTCCCCTCATGTTGGTTCCTGAACCAGCTTTTCCATGAAGCAGTCATTTATTTCATCTATAAACTTTATCTCCCTAGCATGTCCTGCTGTGACAGTGATGCAATCAATACCAGAGTAATTGAAATCACTATGTTATTACTGTGTTGTAATTTTTGTTAGCTTTCCTAATTTCTTTCAGCATTTCATCATCCATCTGTTAATTTTGTCCAGGCAGATGGTAGTAGACCACCAATGCGATTCCCTTTCTCCTTTTACATGGAATTTCTATCCATAGAGATTCTAAGGTGCATTTTGTTTTCTGCAAAACTTGTATCCTGTTTGGCTCAATGCCCTCTTTAACTTCTAATACAACCCCTCCACCAATTTTATCTGCCCTATCATCATGATATAATTTGTACCTAGGTATCACAGTGTTCCATTGGTTTTCTTCCTTCCACCAGGTCCCTAAGATGACAATTCTATCTAACCTTTCATTCAGTGCTATATATTCTAACTCTTCCATCTTATTATTTTACTTCTAGCATTTGCATACAAGCATTTCAAAGTTTATATTTTGTTCATATTAACAATCTGGTTGGCAGGGGTAATTTTGAATCCTTTTACCCTGTCTCCCTCTTTACTTAAAAGGCATCTGGATTACTTTTACCTTTATTGGAACATCTCTATCAGAATGCCCTAACTTCTGTTTTGCTAGTATCCTTCAAAGATACTTCATTCTGAACCATGTGCCCTTGGGCAACTGTCGGCTTTCTCCCATTTTCTAGTTTAAAAACTGTTCTCTTTCTTTTTCAAAGGTTAATTCCAGAAGCCTGGTTCTACCCTGTTTAAGGAGGAGCTCATCATTTTGGAAAATCCCCCTCCCCCTCCCCCTTTAGATTTCCTAACAAATCTAAAACTCTCTTCCTTGCATCATCCATGCATTGAGACTTCAGAGTTTTGCCTGCTTATTGGGTCCTGCACGTGGAACAGGAAGAATTTCTAATATTCCCTGGAAGGTATGAATTTCAGCTTTGTACCAAAAAATCTAAATTTGGCTTCCAGAACCCCCCTCCCACACTTTCCTACTTCATATACCAAGACAGCAGGCTCCTCCTCAGCACCTGAGGTCCTCCATCTTCACACTGGGCAGGCAAGTTACCAGGCCATCCTCACATCCACCAGCCACCCATCTATCTACATGTCTAATGATTTAATCACCAACTATAATAGCCATCCTAACCCTTCCCTCATGAGCACATTGAGAGAGGGTATTGCATCATCTGGAGGGCAGGTCCTAGCTACAGGATGCTCTCCTTTCACGTGACTGCACTCCTCCATGGCAGCAGAGAGGCTGCCAGCCTGGAGGTGCAACCTCTCTACTATGTCCCTGAAGGTCTCCTCTATATAACTGTCTGCCTCAGTTCCTCCAAGTTTGCTACTCTAAGCTCCAGAGATCAGACTTGTTCCCTGACAGCAAGGAGCTCTTTTGTACATAAGATATCTCACCATCTGGGAGATAATTGCATATGCGACACTCAGTTCAAAAGACTGGAAAGCCCCATCTCACTGTTGAACTTCTATCTGCATTTTAGTTTTAATGCTTTGTTTAGCTATTTAAAGTTTTTCAGTTATTTAAAGTTGCTAGTCTCAAAATGGGCCTGCACCTTAATGTAAAGAAGACAAAGATCTTTATTTATTTATTTTTATTTATTTAACAATCTTTTTATATACCGCAACCTTCCAGTGATCAGGTGCAGTTTACATATAACAGTCAAGGAAACAGGATAACATATCTGTTTTTACATTAAACATTGCATGAAATTATGTACATCTTAACTTTAACAATTAAACTTGGTGAACTATGTACAATCAACTATGTACAGTCAACAAGAATGGATTTCAATGAGAAAGGCAGTTATTTGACAACTGGCATAATCAACAGGTTCATCGTTGAAGGAGAAGAAATTGAAATTGTGAACAACTTTAACCTACTTGGATCAACTATCAATAAAGAAGCAACAAGCAGTCAAGAAATCAAACGACGCATTGCTCTTGGCCTAGATAAGACCTAGATAAGATTCTCAAGAGCAGAGATGTCTCTCTCCATACAAAGATTCGACTTGTTCAAGCCATGGTATTTTCTATAACATCATATGGATGTGAAAGCTGGACAGTGAAAAAGACAGGAAGAAAATTGACGCCTTTGAATTATGGTGCTGGCGGCGAATACTGTGTATACCATGGACTGCCCGAAGAACAAACCAATCGGTACTAGAGGAGATCAAACCTAAGCTTTCTTTAGAAGCTCAGATGACAAGACTTCGACTTTCATACTTTGGACACATCATGCGAAGAGAGAGATCATTAGAGAAAGACATCATGCTTGGCAAGATAGAAGGTCAACGCAAAAGAGAAAGGCCAGCAATGAGATGGATCGATACAATAACAGCAGCTACGGGTACCAGTCTGTCAACAATGAGCCACCTGACTGAAGACCGAACACAATTTAGGATAGCTATCCAGAGGGTCGCCATGAGTCGACTCCGACTCGACAGCACTTAACAACAACAAAGTTGCTAGGGGAATATGGATACTTGAACCAATAGAAATGTTCATCTCAAGATGAAATGCAAAGTACTAATTCATCTATTCATAAGGCCTAATAACTTGCTGATGAAGATAACCAGGTTAAATCTGAACGTGAATGAGATTCCTCCTGTCCCTTAACTGGTTTAACCATGATATCCCTTATCAGATAACCCACCATTGTATTTAGTTTCCCCTATTTCGCCAAGTTATACTTCCTGTTAAATGTAATGACCAGACATATGTAAATTGTCGGATGTTTTCTGTTCAATGTAAACCGCGCTGATGTCTAATAGTGCGGTATATAAGAATTGTTAATAAATAAATAAATAAATAAATAAATAAATAAATAAGAGTCTATAATTCAAAGATTGTGCTTGGACTGTGTGGGAGCAGGACTGAAAGTTAGCTTGTTATACTATGCTCTAACTGACTTAATAAAACAGAATTTTAAAATAGATACAAATTTTATCAGCTTACATCCAAATAATTCCCTCTTCTCCAAATGTTTGAGAATTTCCTAGCAGGTAAATACTTAAAAGTGCAGATTCCTTCTCAGCAGTAGAAGCAGTCCTTCAAGACAGCATTTACTGTAGGGCCTATTGCATAAAACCGGCCTTGCTGTAAATAACACATTTTGACAACATCAATGTGCAATAACTTTTAATAAGTGACCCCCATCAGAATATATATTCTATTTGAATCTGTCGGATAGTGAAATAGCTCATTTTACCACATCTTAGAAACTTTGGGCCTAAGTGGTTTTCTTCCAGCATGTCCTGCAAAAAAAAGATTTGAAAACCACTATTATAATCCTCTTTCACTATCTACTAGCTTCAAACTGTACAGAACGCAGTGACGAGAAGACAGTTCAGAACAAAATATGCCCTTCAGTTGTAAAATCCCATGGCAATGGACATTCCTCTTGATTAATGTCAGTGACCATTTACCTTTGTTTAGATCTCATACTCTTAATTAATACTATAATACAGTACTTGCATGCATTGTCTGTACAATATGTACCAGAAACTGCTAATCTCTTAGAATCTAGTTCACCCAAAAGTGGATTATATGTGTAAAAGTCTAAAAGTGGTCATTTTTGAATGCAACACAGCTCAGCAACATCCCTTAATACAAACGGGGGAGGGTGTATGCAAGATGCACTCTGTTCCTGAATATAACTCTCCTTTATCTTCTCCTGGAAAGGTGTGAGTTAAATAATAATAATAAAGAAAAATAAAATAAATAAAAAATGTGAGACTGTGGAAAACCAGCTTTCCCCCCCATTAAATTGAAATAAAGAATGACCTGCTTCCGGCACAGGATTTGGTATCATTCTTTCTAGAATTCTACTCCCCAACTCCTGCTTAAGAAAATAAAGTGTGTATAAATTTGGCATCAGCCTTAGCAGTTAATAGAATGTTAACTGATTTTTTTTCTTTCTAGCAGTGTTGAACTGCTTCTTTGTGTATAGTTTGACTAAGTGGAGGAGAAGCCTAATAGCTTGGGAACTAAACAACCAGGGTTAGATTCCCACTAGACCTCCTTGTGGCCTTGGGCAAGTCACTTAATCCTCCATTACCTCAGAAGAATCCAAGTGGTCAATGTCCCTGTTTAATGTTACAATGTAAACCATTTTGATTAAAATGATAAGGCGGTATAAAAACACCTGTTAAATAAATCCAACTTAACAAAATAAACCTGTAACAAAATATAGACTGCAAGTGTTTTCTTTCTATTTTCCCTTTGCATGTACTTTTCTGTCTGCTTTTTACATTATCCTGGTAAACCTGTCTTTTGGACCTGAAGTTTGGAGGAGTGCTTGAGGGGACAAATGTGCTCATCTCCCTGGCTCAAAGTTGAACTTTCAAAGGATGATATCCTAAGTAACTAGTCTTTTATGTGCAGGTTTGCAAAATCTACCAGTGGCAATTTAAGCATGTTAATGGCTTCTTACAAAATTCCAACCAACATAAAACTATATGCATTGACATAAAAGCATGCACTTTGCTGCTAGGTGTAGCCGGGGGCTTGGTCTAGACAGACTGTGGGTAGAGTTTGCAAATATGCAGGTTGATTATAAAATAAATTTATGAATGCATGTACTTGCAGACCTTAGATGCATTGATTTACACCTGCTTCTGAATTTAAGTTACAATCTCACACTTACATTAGTATTTTATGAAGACAAGTAGGCGCCTACTTGTCATTATAAAATAGGCTTAAAATAGTCAGGTTTTGGCTGCTTTAACCTAGGTGCCCTGCTATAAAATTACTCTCCATGGGTTGTCTTATTTTTTAAATTTGTTTTTCTTTGTTGGTTTTATGCATAGTTATGCCCAATATTCAGAGGCATTTACACCATTTACAGAGCGGTAAACCATGTAAATGCCCCTAAGCGGGATATTCAACGGCACTAACACGGTTAGTGCCACTGAATATCCAGAGTAATGACACTATATAGCCGCTTAGCATTGGAGCATATTGGGGGCATTCTGGGGGTGGTACCCAGTGATAACCATGCAGCAGTGATATTCAGTCGCTGCCCAATTATCCCTCAGTGGCAAAAGAACAGCAAAAGCTGTCCTAATGTTTGTCACCGAAAATAACTAGGCAGCAGCTGAATATCATCACTGCACGGTTAGCTTCTGCGCCATGTGTGGCTGTGTGGTAAGCCCGGATATTCAATGCTGGTGGCCGGATATGGTCCCAGACTGAATATCCAGGGTTAAAGTTTGACAGTGACGCCTATGCGGCTTAGAGATGCATAGCCATTGGAAATCAATATCGTGCCCTATTGGGTCTATTCTGTAACAGGAATAGCAGGGATGGACATCCATCCCCGCTATTACCCCGTCCCCGGCAGAAGCCTCCCTCCCCCAGCAGAAGCCATGACAATGGGATGCCATGGCACTGCAGTTCCATTCAGGGGCCTGACTGAGTTAGCCAGGCATGGATCTGTATGTGCAGACTGATCGGAATTGAGTCCCAGCCTGCATGTACAGACCCTAGACCCGATTCTGATCCCGTGGGGCATGTCAAGCCCCCATGGGATCGGAATAGGGTCTACCTCTGTGTGTCTTGATTCCGATCAGGCACTCAGGGGCCTGGGTGCACACACTATAATGTGCCTCTTGTAGGCTGAATCCACCTACAAAGTATTCCCAAATATCACCAATGAATGGCTCAGACAACAGTTGCTTGGCTACAAAAACTCTTTATTTGGCATAGCAAAATAATTGTAAATGCAGATAGCAAATGTCTGTCTGAGAGATGGCGGGCAAAGTTCCTTCTCCTAGCAGAGAAGAAAGGCTGCCCTTGATGCTCTATAGTTGCCTTCTTATATACCTCTCTGTCACAAAGTTCCAGAAAGTTCTGCATATTCTTGCAAGTCTCTTTCCCCGGGACCCTCCCATGTTTATCAGTTTTCGCAGCTTGTGTTTCAAGGTCTGCTTATCTGTGCTGTTGACCGCAATCCTCTGCCTCTTCCTGTGTTCTGTACGTGTTATTCCATTTCCTGGCACTATTTGCGATCTTCAGGGCTCAGAATATTTGTGCTCATTATTTCTAGCTTGGCCTGTATTTTTTCTTGTCTGGGCCCAAACTCTGCACATTCCTGTCCAGAGTGTGGACATTCAGACTTTCACACAGTGCTCCATGTACTCTATTTCGCAGCCCACATGTTTTTCTTCTGTGCCTTCCATATGTCGCTTGTGTACATTTCAAGCAGGCAAGGGTGCAGTCATATAAAGCAGACCTATAAAGCAGATCAGAGTCAATTATCCCTTCACTCTATGGGGGATGTTTACTAAAGTGCGGTAATCGTGATTAACGCGCGTAAAGTACGTTTAACGATCGTTAGCATGTCCGAACGCGCGTTCTGACGTGCTAACGATCGTTAAACGTACTTTACGCGCGTTAACCGCAGTTAACGATCGTAAACCTCCGCGGCACGTTAAAACAGCGCAGAAGGTGGAGAGTGGGCAGAGAGAAGGGGTCAATGGGTGGAGAGTGGGCGGGGAGAGGCTCCCCTCATACTAACGCGCTGAATTTCTGAGCTCAATTCCAACGCGAATGAAAACCTGTCGTTAAAGGCATATTAAAGGGAAGAGAAACCATTTCCGTCAGCAATGTACAGCAAAACCGGGGAAACCTACAAAACGTGAGCAGTGTGATACATGTGCAAAGACCAAAAGTTCACATAAAACCTTAAGAATGACCACAAGAAACATTGTAAAAAGCACAATTCAGCTGGGCAACAGTGATAGCAATGGGCAACAATGAACAACACTCCCTGGAAAGCACCAAAGAAAGAAATGATGTTTGGAAGGGTCTACGCTCCGTAGACCCTTTCAAAGATCATTTCATTGTGATGGAGCTTTCCTGGGAGTGGTGTGTAATGTTGCCCAATGATATCATTGTTGCCCAGCTTGGTTATGGGTGTTTTCCCCTTTTTTTGAGGTCTGTTTTGAGGTTTATGTGCACCTTTGTCTCCATACAAGGTAAATGAGCCCACAGTAAACCTGTGCAGAGCAGGGTTTCTGACTCGTCAGGCCGCTTTAACTAACTCCAGGGACTGCATCATCTCTGTGGCCACAGTGTGGTGCAACAGACACAGCCAGTGCCTGCAAGACCAGAGGGTCACAGGTTCAAATCCCAGCTGGAGCTCCTGCCAACCCAGTCCCCATATTTTTACCCACCACTAAACAGTGATAGTAAAGACACCCCTTTATTGCAGAGAACATACGCATGGTTAATACGCCTATATTATACCACACCAAACACAGACATCAGAAACAGGCGCATTACCCAGAGCAGAGTCTCGCAATTGCAGTCCTGGAGGGTCCCACACCATTCAGGTTCCATGCTGCCTCTAATAAAGATGCCTGTGCTGCATATCTATGCACCACCCCCATGGTATGCAGATATAGCTCATGCATATTTATGAGGGACAGCATGAAAACCCGAACAGGTTTGGAACACCAGGACTGGAGTTGGGGAACTCTGCCGTAAAGTAGCAGCCAACAGGGCCAGACACACCCACAGGCCCCATTGGCCAATGCCTCCTGGAGAAGCAGGACATTGGGCCCTGCCTGTATCTCCCAATACTAGTAGTTGCATACCTTAGCAATGCCACCCTACACCTGGGTATATGGTGCACAGCTATCAAACGTTTCCTGTGATAACTGGCAGATATCAATTCCTACATTAAGCACAGTTTGCTCAGTGAGCTCCACCATAACAATCATTCTGCTGTCTGTGGTGTGTGCTGCAGGTCTGGTCTCTGACAGTGTGTACCACCATGGGGAGTGACCCCCAACAGTCTTGCATACAATATCCATGCCTGAACTGTGCCCAGGACTGGTGTGGTGGGTATGGCTGCTGAACAACTCTATAGTTGCACAATGCTGGCATAGGTGTGGGGGTGTCTGTCTGTCTATCCAGTGTGTGGTGGCTGCAAACACCTTCCACAGCCCATACTGCCAGCAATGTTGCCAGTATTGAGCTGCCAATGTGCATAATGAGGAGCAAGGTACCATGGGTATAGGCCGGACAGGGTGGCCTGGCCAGGGTGCATCTGCACAGGGCATAGGGCAGTGACAGGCACATTTTAGTGCCCGGCCACCACCTACACAGACAGGGTGACCTCAGTATGTTCTGCTGAGAGATCACTCTCACCCTGACTGTGCAGTGACCACAGCATGGCTAGGCACCCCCATAGTGCTATATAGTATTTCTCTCATGTGATAGATATGGGTTTCCTTTTGGGGCCCAGTCACTGTTTTATCTGCTTGCTGTGTATGCTGACATCCCAGTTGTGGGTGCATGCATATCCACTGGGCACATGCATTATGGACTAACTAGCAGACTGTTTGCAGCTGGTATGTGTCTTGATGGAGTGGCTTGCAGGGTGCAGTGGCTGATGGCTTGCTGCAGGAGTATATCAGATGGTGGTGGGGTGCAGCTTACCATATCCAGGTCTGATGTCTGTCTGTGTACAGAGCTGCGGTGCCTGCCCTGTGGGGTGTCTATTCCCCACCAGAACTGGGGTTGATGTTCCTCTCTACTGACACCTTTGCAGGGAGGTAGAAGGTGGATCTATTGTTAGGAGACCCTGTTTGCCACTCTTGGCACTTGGGGGGGGGGGGGAGAAAACATGGGCCACACCTGACTGCAAGGTGTTTGTGCAGAAACTACCTATCTCGCACATTAACACTGCTTAGTACCTGCGCCATGGATGGTGCTGTGGACCTGGTGCTGGGCGCCTCACTGCACCCTCAGGGTGAGCACAGTACCAGCACAATGTGACGGTGTGTAGCTACTCTGTGCCAGTACAACACACGGTCAGTACCCCCTACCAGGCCGAGGTGCTGTGGGGGTGCACATGGTCACTTCCCCCTACCAGGCCGAGGTGCTGTGGGGGTGCATTCCCCATGGTGCGTATCTGTGGACAGCTGATTTGCATGTGCAGTGCATCATGGGTGTGACTGGCACGATCCAACCCTGGGAAGATCCAGCGCCTGCTCTCAGGCTCTGATAAACCATAGGCCATCACACGTACATCTGTTAGCATAGTGCATAAGTGCAAGACACCCTAAATTGTCTGTACTATAAGGTGCCCAAGCTGGTAAAAACACACGTACCCACGCACGATTGTACGCACGTACCTACGCACGGGGCTACGCCCGTAACAACGCATGCAGCCACGCACGTACCAACGTACATGGCTATGCGCACTGCGAGAGTGTGTTTCACTAACAACTACTGAACGTAAAGAAAAACATGCCTTCTCATTCCCTATGTAATGTACAGGGTGCTGCCTGGGACAGCATTCTGCGTTAGGCACACTGGGGACTCAAACCCGTGCTGCCTGTAACAGCGATGAGTACACTAACCATTGTGCTACAGCGCTGTTTCAATGATTTGTGTCTGTACGCCTTCATATGCTTAACGCGCCACGGCGCCCTGTAACGCTCGTTAGTTTTTGGAACGCGCGTTAGTCGTTACGATGTCCCGCCCATGTCCTTTTTTGGCTTTCCTTTCACTAACGCGGCTCCTAACGCGATTTGCACTAACGCAGTTTAGTAAACATACCCCTATATGTCTTTCATTTTTATATTTTGTGTATTTTATATTGCTTTATGTTCCTGTAATTTGCCCTGTTCACTCTCCTGGCTGAAAGGGTGGACTATAAGGCTTTTTAATTTAATTAAATTAAACATATGCATTCATGGGGTGAAACTGGGAAAACACCGATGAGGGCTGCACATAAGAAGCAGAAAACCTTGTGTTTCATCTGGGTCCTAGGGCCAATATAATTAGGAAAACATAAATTTTACTGCTAAAGTATTGTTTTCTGTCAAAATACTAACAAGATTAACACTAACTCCATATTCTTACAACACATGGCCTGCAGGAGGTTACTTTTTTGCAAGACAAGTTTTCATACTTTATTTGGGCACTCCTTTAAAGTTTCAAGGATTGTTTTTTTCAAACAAATTAGTCGATGTTAATGTATCTATGTCCCAGCTAGATGTTGAATATACTGGAACATTTAAACTAACCTACATTGTTAGCATGGTGTTTACCATGCACTAAGTACACAACAAGTTAAAAATGCAGTCGTGCTAGAAAATTCCACATTAACCCCTTAGTGTGGGTTGGGGAAGAGACTGAGTGGATTAGAGGCAGAGTGTGGGCGGTGATTGCACATTGCAGTTAATGTGGGAATCAGTGTGCACTTACTGTCAATGCTGCCATTAGTGTGGGAATCAGTGTGCACTTACTGTCAATGCTGCTATTAGTGTGGGTGCACTTATTGCCAATGTTGCCGTTAGTGAGGGTATCAGTGTGCACTTACTATCAATGCTGCTATTACTGTGGGTGCACTTATTGTCAATGCTGCCATTAGCATGGGAATCAGTGTGCACTTACTGTCAATGCTGCCATTACTGTGGGTGCACTTACTGTCAATGCTGCCATTAGTGTGGGCATCGGTGTACACTTACTGTCAATGCTGCTATTAGTGTGGGTACACGTATTGTCAATGCTGCCATTAGCGTGGGAATCAGTGTGCCCTTACTGTCAATGCTGCTATTAGTGTGGGTGCACTTATTGTCAATGCTATTAATGTGGGTGCACTTACTGTCAATGCTGCTATTAGTGTGGGTGCACTTATTGCCAATGTTGCCGTTAGTGAGGGTATCAGTGTGCACTTACTATCAATGCTGCTATTAGTGTGGGTACACGTATTGTCAATGCTGCCATTAGCGTGGGAATCAGTGTGCCCTTACTGTCAATGCTGCTATTAGTGTGGGTGCACTTATTGTCAATGCTATTAATGTGGGTGCACTTACTGTCAATGCTGCTATTAGTGTGGGTGCACTTATTGTCAATGCTGCCATTAGTGTGGGAATCAGTGTGCACTTACTGTCAATGCTGCCATTACTGTGGGTGCACTTACTGTCAATGCTGCTATTAGTGTGGGTGCACTTATTGTCAATGCTGCTATTAGTGTGGGTGCACTTATCGTCAATGCTGCCATTAGCGTGGGAATCAGTGTGCCCTTACTGCCAATGCTGCTATTAGTGTGAGTGCACTTATTGTCAATGCTGCCGTTAGTGTGGGAATCAGTGTGCACTTACTGTCAATGCTGCTATTAGTGTGGGTGCACTTATTGCCAATGTTGCCGTTAGTGAGGGCATCATTGTGCACTTACTGTCAATGCTGCTATTAGTGTGTGTGCACTTACTGTTAATGCTGCCATTAGCATGGGAATCAGTTTGCCCTTACTGTCAATGCTGCTATTAGTGTGGGTGCACTTACTGTCAATGCTGCCTTTAGCATGGGAATCAGTGTGCACTTATTGTCAATGCTGCTATTAGTGTGGGTGCACTTACTGTCAATGCTGCTATTAGTGTGGGTGCACTTACTGTCAATGCTGCCTTTAGCATGGGAATCAGTGTACACTTACTGTCAATGCTGCCGCTAGTGTGAGCATCAGTGTGTCCTTATTGTCAATGCTGCCATTGCTGCGGGTGCACTTACTGTCAATGCTGCCGTTAGTGTGGGCATCAGTGTTCACTTACTGTCAATGCTGCCGTTAGTGTGAGCATCAGTGTACACTTAGTCAATGCTGCCATTAGTATGTGTGTACTTACTGTCAATGCTGGTATAAGGGAAGGATAACTTTATTAAACTTCAAACACCATGCTGCCCGACACAGGCCATGTTTCGAAATAGACTTCTTCAGGGGAAACTCTGGTGTACTGAATCCTTCATGTGCGTTATCGCTGTAAGCACGTTGCAAATAGAGAACCTTCTCTGTGGATATTCATTCACATTCATACATCACTTTAACACTAGCTTGTTAGATGTCATGA
Source organism: Ichthyophis bannanicus (assembly GCA_033557465.1). Classification (NCBI taxonomy): domain Eukaryota; kingdom Metazoa; phylum Chordata; class Amphibia; order Gymnophiona; family Ichthyophiidae; genus Ichthyophis; species Ichthyophis bannanicus. Next base: position 196,637,611 of record CM066032.1, on the reverse strand, counting down.
TATGCCACCTAAGGGCCCGCAACAGAACCTGGCTTGTCAACAACCGCTGCACTTTCTACCATCCGGGTATAGCCTCTTGCATTTTGAATTGGCATATCATGACATCTAACAAGCTAGTGTTAAAGTGATGTATGAATGTGAATGAATATCCACGGAGAAGGTTCTCTATTTGCAACGTGCTTACAGCGATAATGCACATGAAGGATTCAGTACACCAGAGTTTCCCCTGAAGAAGTCTATTTCGAAACACGGCCTGTGTCGGGCAGCATGGTGTTTGAAGTTTAATAAAGTTATCCTTCCCTTATACCATGTTTCTGTGACTGGGTTTGTATCTTCACGTGGCGACTTGTTTTTCCTTGGTGGCTTACTGTCAATGCTGCCATTAGTGTGGGCATCAGTGTGCCCTTACTATCAATGCTGCTGTTAATATGGGTGCACTTATGCTGCGTTAGTGTGGGCATCAGTGTGCCCTTACTGTCAATGCTGCTGATAATATGGGTGCACTTATGCTGCCGTTAGTGTGGGCATCAGTGTGCCCTTACTGTCAGTGCTGCCATTAGTGAGGGTGCACTTACTGCCTCCTCAGTGGGCAGCAGTCATGGCATTTGCAGTAATTACATCAAATTGTTTAGGGTAGGAGTGATGTAGGATGCACACTAAATTCATGCTCCCATTCATTAGCAGATGTTTGGCACCACCCCCATTCTACGTGTTGGGGATGCAGGCAGGGCCGGCCCGTCCATTGAGCAAGAATGTTTTTTGCACAGGGCCCCGCGTTTCAGGGGGCCCCGCGCAAAGAACATTCTGCTTTTTTTTTAAATTACATTTTAAAAAAAACCTGTCTCTGGCTGCTGCCGCGTCCGTCGCAGCAGCGGCAGAATGGCGTGTCCCGCGGGGCCCCTTCTCCTCGTCGAGCCCTCTGCAAGGGCTTTCAGATTCGCGAAGGGAGAGTGCTCCCTCGCGTCTATGCAAAGCCCGCAGGGGCTAATGGGAAATTTCCCATCTGCCCCTTTAGACGCGAGGGGCTGATGGGAAATTTCCCATTAGCCCCTGCGGGCTTTACAGAGACGCGAGGGAGCACTCTCCCTTCGCGAATCTGAAAGCCCTTGCAGAGGGCTCGACGAGGAGAGGGGGCCCCGCGGGACACGCCATTCTGCCGCTGCTGCGACGGACGCGGCAGCGGCAGCAGCTAGAGCCAGGTTTTTGTTTTGTTTTTTTAATTTGCCGGAAGGGAAGGGAAGGGGGGGGGGCTGATGGAGGCTGTCTGGAAATGGGGTGATGGGGGGTGTGATAGGGAAGCTTATCATAGCTCAGGTAGGAGCTATAGAAAAGATGATGTGACTCTGAACAAGCAACCTGTCAGTTCTGGTAGAAGCAAGAAAACAGAGTTTTCACATAAAAGACTACCAGTCCCAGAATGCACCAGGTTTCCAGCAGCCATGAGAGGGGCTGAAGTGAGGAAATGTGTGTGCAATCAAGAGAGCTATGAGGTAATCCCTAAGCACTCATCTCAAAGGGCAGGGCCTGATTCAAGACAGCTGCGCTGTGTTAGGGAGCAGCACACATTAGAACAGGATAAGAATAGAGCTTTTTCTTCAGATAACAGCTTCAGGGAGAGCTTCAGCAAGGGCTACAAGCTCCAGCCCAGCTTCAGAAAGAGATACAGAGATAGAGACAGCAACGGCTACAAGCTCAAGCACCAGTATCACCTGGAGAAGAAACAGAAGCCAAGCCAAGCGGATAGAGAAAGAAGGAAACTCTCTGGAAGGAAGAGAAGAAAGCCCATTGGAAGGTCTGGGAGATTCCAAGGCAGTACTCATACTGGGAGGTATTCCAAAAGCCAGCAGAGTCCATTGGACTGGATTCAGCCAGAGGAATGGAGTGGCAGAGATAGGAATCACCAGTGGCTACCTGGAAGAGAGAAGACTGCATGTGGAAGGCACTTTCAGACCAAGGCCAGAAGGTATGTGAGAGAAGATCCAGTGTCCAGGGATCAAGATTGGAAGGCTGGACATCAGAATTGGATTACATATTGGCCAGGCTATACAGAGAGGAATAATGATAGCAGGAGAGGCTCAGGTATGAACACTGATCCAGACCCTATCTATAACAGAGAATGGCAGCCAGGGAATAAGCATTCTCATGATAATGCCTTAATGAAAGACTCGTCTGTGCCAATGTATGATAATGACCCTATGCTGATTGATACAGCAGATGAAAGTACAGTTTATATGGACTGTTCTCTATCTAAATGCTATTGCTAGCTTTCTCTGAGCAAACACATCAGCCATCACAAAGAAACCTAACTTTGTTCTTTATTTCCACTGCAAACAGCTCTTAAAGCAGGATTTGGGCTCACACAGTAGCAGCCAGCCAGCTAAAGGCTTTCAGCTGGTCCATTGATAGTAATTAGGGCTGCACCTGATTGTATGGGTGAGCAAGGGAGAATCACTGCTGAGATCGGCGTGGAAAATAAGCAGAAGTTAACCTAACCAGCAAAGTTTATTCTTTACTTTGTGCCTTTGTATTTGGTAATTATTTGCTAAGAAAACATTAGCTAATTGCCTGACAAGCTGAAGGTTGTTTCTGGTTTACTTTGTGACTTTTTGTTATCCATTTTAAACACTGCAAGCAAGTAACCTCATTTATAGTGCTATCAAGCATACATGTGCTGGGTGAATTAAACCCCATCAATAAAAGAAGTATTTTATTGATCTTACCACTTGGTTTCACAACTCAAATTATTGTCATCAGCTGTGTTTGGGAGTGAATGAACTACAATACCCACAATACCTTGCAAGAATCATATGAATATATGCATCGTCAAGATTGTGTAAGTTCTCACCCTAGGCAGCCGTCTGACAAATGGCGTAGTTTTTCGGATTGCTCTTGCACCAAGAGGATTTACTTGTTGTGGATTACAAATAAAAGTCAAGTTTAAAGCTGTAAGAAGATTTTTTCCCTCGTCTGCACTTTGGAGGAAAAGTGGCTGTTCCAGGAAGCTGTCCCAGAGGAAAAGACCCTGTGCAAAGCTGGATTCATCACTGAGACAAGGTAATATGTACCTGGGCATGTCTAGTGGTGGATGTGTGTAAGCACAGGGGGGTAATTGAAAAAAAAAAAAAAGGTTGAAAAAAAACACACCTGGTTGGAAGGTGCTGCTCTTTGTTTTTTTTTTTCTCTTTTCTTGCAGGGGTCAAGATGGATCCGAGGGAGATGGCTCAGTGGATGGCAGCCCAATTCAGCAAGCAGCAGGAGCTATCACAGCAGGCCCAGGACACTGCTGTGAAGGCCTTAAAGGAACAGAAGAAACCAGTGCTTGATCTGGTGCAAGCTCTAGTTCAGCTGCAGAGCCAAAGTGGAACAGATGCAAGACCAGCAGTTAGTACTGGTACACCACATGTGAACACTGTGGGACTCAATCAAGGGATTGGGGCATTTAATTTTGGGAAATTAACTCCAGAAGATAATGTTGATGATTTTCTAGAGTCTTTTGAAAGAGTGGCACAGGCTTTAGCATGGCCAGAGACCCAGTGGGCAGTAAGGCTGGCAGCCTCATTAACTGCTGAGGCACTAGCAGCTTACAGAGCAATGCCAGCAGTCCAGGCTTTGATTTATAAGGATGTAAAGGCAGCTATTAGAGATCGCCTAGGGTTGTCTATTTCAGAGTATAGGCGAATGTTTAGAGCTGTTACATTGAAAGTGGGTGAGACACCCAGGGCTCTGAGTCAGAGAATTAAAAGTCTAGCTGTAAAATGGTTAGAGCCTGAGCAAAAGACAGTAGAAATGTTATTAGATATTATAATGCTGGAACAATTTATGCTTGGGGTACCTAAAGATTTGAATGTTTTTCTTATACAGCAAAATTGCCAAAATCTTGGAGAGGCAACCATGCTAGCCGAGAGATTCTTGGAAGCCACGCAGGCTTGCCATAGAATGGGTGGCCCTCTAAAGATGGATGCTGAGGCTAGATGTGCTGTATCAGAAAAAGGAATAATTAAGAATGTTTCTGACAATGAATGTACTGTATCAAACCAGATGAGACAGTGGAATAGAAAGAAATGTTTCAAGTGTGGAAAATTGGGACATTTTGAGAAGAGATGCCAGACACACACTAGTTTAATGGGTCTGGATTTAAAACAACCCAAGGAAGGATTTCTTTTGATGGTTGATGTGCAAGGAATTACCACAAATGCATTATTAGACTCTGGGGCAGACCAGAGTATGATGTCAAAAAGGCTTTGGAAGAGGATAGAGGCCCAAGAAAGATTTGTGCCTAGAACCCCTGAAAGCCAAGTTCACATCAGATGCGTTCATGGTGCTGCAACATCATATCCCACCTATAGGTTTAAGGTTAAGTGCCTGGGGGAACAAGAGGAAGTCCTATTAGCAGTGGTGCCTAGGCTACCCTTTGATTTGATTCTAGGGAAGGACTGGCCAAGATTTAAGCAGGAACTAGTGAAAGGGCTAGGAAAGAAGGAGGGAGAAGGTTCAATAATGGAAATAGCTCCCAGGCCTTTCTTTGGAAGTCCTCAGTCCCTAGCTAAAAAGATGGTTAAGCTTCCAGAAGGCCAAACTATGGGTAATAAGAGGGGCCTTGTATCCACCCGCTCGCAGGCTAAGTTAGAGAGCCAGCAGAAGGAGGAGGGGGAGCAGGCAGAGTTATTAGGAGATTTACCCTCTCATGATGATTTAATAACCCCATCATCTGGTAAAGTAAGAAAGTTGAAAGCACAAAAGAGGCGTGAGAGACTTTGCAGAGCACAGGGTAGGGCTGAGATGTTAGCTGGTCAAAGTTTACCCTGGGTGCCAGCTGAGTTGGTGGCAAAGTTTCCTAACTTTCCACAAGAGCAGCGAGCTGATCAAGCTCTCACCCGAGCTTTTAAGTATGCTCAAGAGGTCAGGGAGGAATTGCCCAGATTCAGACTAGATAATGACATATTATATAGAGAGAGTCAGGACCCCAGAAATGGTGCCATTCGTAAACAATTGGTGGTACCCACAACTTTCAAAGGGCTAGTACTTAGACTAGCACATGATCATCCAGTGGGAGGTCATAAAGGTATGCAAGGAACGCTGGATCAAATTCTTGTGCGTTTTTACTGGCCAGGTATCTTCAAAGAAACTGCCCAGTTTTGTGCTGCATGTCCAGCGTGTCAGCGAGTTACAGCGGCTCACCCACCAGTGATGCCATTGATCCCCATGCCAATCATCACAGACCCAATTGGTCGCATTGCCATGGATATTGTAGGCCCATTAGTTAAAACGCCCCGAGGTTTCCAATACATCCTAGTTATGGTAGATCAGGCAACAAGGTTTCCCTGGGCCATACCATTGAGGAATGTTTCTGCAAAAACAATAGCTTTAGAGCTAGTAAAATTGTTTTGTGAAGTGGGATTCCCAAGAGAGGTGTTGACTGACCGAGGGTCCACATTTGTATCCAAATATTTGGCCCAGGTCTGGGATGCCTTTGGCATTCGTCACGTGAAAACCTCAGCCTACCATCCACAATCAAATGGTTTGGTGGAGAGATTCAACCAAACTCTCAAACAAATGTTGAGAAGGGGGTTAGCAGGAGAGGTAGAAGAATGGGATATGTTATTACCCTTTGCCTTATATGCCTGCAGGGAAAGAATTCAACTGTCCCTAGGTGTAACTCCTTATGAGTTGATGTATGGTAGGGCTACCCGGGGTTTGTTGGATATTTTGAGGGAACAATGGATTGATCCTGAACCAGGAAGTCAGGAGGTGCCACTGTTTCTACGTGACTTGAGAGCACGTTTGAAAAGGACGTCGCAGGTTGCTGAGAGGAACCTGCAGGACAGTCAAGTTCGCCAGAAAGGGTGGTATGATAGAAAGGCCAAAAGCCGCCAATTAAGCATTGGTGAAAAGGTTTTGGTTCAAGTAGCAGGAACTGCTCCAAAATTTGAGGTACAGTGGAAGGGGCCATGGGAGGTTGTTAAACAAGTAAGCCCAGTGTCTTATATGGTAGAAAATGCCAGAGGGCGTAGGCAGACCTACCATATTAATGTACTTAAGTCTTGGAAGGAGAGGCCTGTAGATAATGACCTTGAACCCAGTCAGGAAGTAAGTGAGCTTCAAGAAGATAACACTCTCGTAGGTATTACGGACTGTAGAGAAGCAGTTTCACCAGTAAAACCAGTCCGTAATAACTTAAGCAGGGGGGTATGTGATAGGGAAGCTTATCATAGCTCAGGTAGGAGCTATAGAAAAGATGATGTGACTCTGAACAAGCAACCTGTCAGTTCTGGTAGAAGCAAGAAAACAGAGTTTTCACATAAAAGACTACCAGTCCCAGAATGCACCAGGTTTCCAGCAGCCATGAGAGGGGCTGAAGTGAGGAAATGTGTGTGCAATCAAGAGAGCTATGAGGTAATCCCTAAGCACTCATCTCAAAGGGCAGGGCCTGATTCAAGACAGCTGCGCTGTGTTAGGGAGCAGCACACATTAGAACAGGATAAGAATAGAGCTTTTTCTTCAGATAACAGCTTCAGGGAGAGCTTCAGCAAGGGCTACAAGCTCCAGCCCAGCTTCAGAAAGAGATACAGAGATAGAGACAGCAACGGCTACAAGCTCAAGCACCAGTATCACCTGGAGAAACAGAAGCCAAGCCAAGCGGATAGAGAAAGAAGGAAACTCTCTGGAAGGAAGAGAAGAAAGCCCATTGGAAGGTCTGGGAGATTCCAAGGCAGTACTCATACTGGGAGGTATTCCAAAAGCCAGCAGAGTCCATTGGACTGGATTCAGCCAGAGGAATGGAGTGGCAGAGATAGGAATCACCAGTGGCTACCTGGAAGAGAGAAGACTGCATGTGGAAGGGACTTTCAGACCAAGGCCAGAAGGTATGTGAGAGAAGATCCAGTGTCCAGGGATCAAGATTGGAAGGCTGGACATCAGAATTGGATTACATATTGGCCAGGCTATACAGAGAGGAATAATGATAGCAGGAGAGGCTCAGGTATGAACACTGATCCAGACCCTATCTATAACAGAGAATGGCAGCCAGGGAATAAGCATTCTCATGATAATGCCTTAATGAAAGACTCGTCTGTGCCAATGTATGATAATGACCCTATGCTGATTGATACAGCAGATGAAAGTACAGTTTATATGGACTGTTCTCTATCTAAATGCTATTGCTAGCTTTCTCTGAGCAAACACATCAGCCATCACAAAGAAACCTAACTTTGTTCTTTATTTCCACTGCAAACAGCTCTTAAAGCAGGATTTGGGCTCACACAGTAGCAGCCAGCCAGCTAAAGGCTTTCAGCTGGTCCATTGATAGTAATTAGGGCTGCACCTGATTGTGTGGGTGAGCAAGGGAGAATCACTGCTGAGATCGGCGTGGAAAATAAGCAGAAGTTAACCTAACCAGCAAAGTTTATTCTTTACTTTGTGCCTTTGTATTTGGTAATTATTTGCTAAGAAAACATTAGCTAATTGCCTGACAAGCTGAAGGTTGTTTCTGGTTTACTTTGTGACTTTTTGTTATCCATTTTAAACACTGCAAGCAAGTAACCTCATTTATAGTGCTATCAAGCATACATGTGCTGGGTGAATTAAACCCCATCAATAAAAGAAGTATTTTATTGATCTTACCACTTGGTTTCACAACTCAAATTATTGTCATCAGCTGTGTTTGGGAGTGAATGAACTACAATACCCACAATACCTTGCAAGAATCATATGAATATATGCATCGTCAAGATTGTGTAAGTTCTCACCCTAGGCAGCCGTCTGACAGGGGTTAGGACTGGAAATGTGCAAGGGGGGGGGGGGTTAGGACTGAAAATGTGCAAGGGGGGGGAGTAAGGAATGAAAAAGTGCACGGGTGGAGTTAGGACTGGAAATGTGCAAGTGGGTGGGTTAGGACTGTAAATTGGCTGGAGGGGGGGGTTAGGACTGGAAATGGGCTAGGGGGGGTTAAGACTGCTAATGGGCTGGGGCTGATGGAGGCTGACTGGAAATGGGCTGGGGGGGGTTATGACTCGAAATGGGCTGGGGGGGTTAAGACTGCTAATGGGCTGGGGCGGATGGAGGCTGACTGGAAATGGGGTGAGGGGGGGTTAGGACTGGAAATGGGCTGGGGAGGGGTTAGGACTGGAAAGCGGCTAGGGGGGGTTAAGACTGCTAATGGGCTGGGGCTGATGGAGGCTGACTGGAAATGGGGTGGGGGGGTTTTGGACTGGAAATGGGCTGGGGGGGTTAAGACTGGTAATGGGCTGGGGGGGTTAAGACTGGTAATGGGCTGGGGGCTGATGGAGGCTGTCTGGAAATGGGGTGATGGGGGGGTTAGGACTGGAAATGGGCTGGGGGGGTTAAGACTGGTAATGGGCTGGGGGTTGATGGAGGCTGACTGGAAATGGGGTGATGGGGGTTAGGACTGGAAATGGGCTGGGGGGGGGGTTAAGACTGGTAATGGGCTGTGGGCTGATGGGGGCTGTCTGGAAATAGGGTGATGGGGGTTAGGATTGCTAATGGGCTATGGGGGGGGGGGTTAGGACTGCTAATGGGCTATGGGGGCGCTAGGACAGGAAAAGGGCTGATGGGGAGGGGTTAGGACTTGAGGTGGGCTGATGTGGTTAGGACTAGTAATGGGCTGTGGGCTGATTGGGGGGGTTAGGACTGGCAATGGGCTATGGGGGGCCGACTGGAAATGGGCTGATGGGGTTAAGACTGGAAGTGGGCTGATGGGGGGTTAGGACTGGTAATGGGTTATAGGGGGGGCTTAAACTGAAAATGGGTTGATGGGGGGCTAGGACTGGTAATGGGTTGGGGGATTGCTATGACTGGAAATGGACTGAGTGGACGGGGAGGCTTGAACTGCAAATAGCTGATGGGGAGGGAGCTTGGAATGGAAATGGGCTTTGAGGGAAGGGAGCTAGAACTGAAAATGGGCTGATGGAGCAGCTAGGATAGGACTGGAAATGGGCTGTTGGGGGGAGCTAAGATTGGAAATGGGCTGTGGTGGGGGCTTGAATTGAAATGGACTCATGGAGGGGCTAGAACTGGAAGTAGGCTCATGGGGGGGGGCTTGGACTGGAATTGGGCTGAGTGGAGGGGAGCTAGGATTTGACATGGGCTGATGGTGGGGCTAGGAAATGACTAGAAATGGGCTGATGGGGGGCTAGGATTGGAAATGAGCTGATGAAGGGACTCAGACTGAAAATGGATGGGGGAGCTAGGACTGGAAATGGGTTGATGGGGGGCTAGGACTGGAAATGGGCTGATGCAGGGACTAGAAGGGAATGGATGCTGGGTGAGACTGGAACTAGAAGGGAGCTGATGTTGGGGGAGGATTAGAATTGGATGGGGCTGGGAGAGTAAAATGGAGAGGGGAAAAATATTTTGTGTGGGAGGGATGAAAAATCTACAATTGTCCGGGTATTGGGAGAGTAAGTGGGGATTGAGGATGGAGGGGTAAAATTTGTGTGGATGAAATAAGAATGAGGAAAGAGCAAAAGGATAAAGATTAGTATGTTAAAGCAGATGTAGAGAGAGGATGGAAAGAAAACTAGAAGAGAGAAGAAAGGACAAATGGACAGCAGACGATGGAGAGTTAGCAGAAAACATGAAGAAACCAGAAGAAAGTGGCTGGAGCAATTGCAACTGAAAAAAATGCACAAAAGGTAGAAATATATCTCTTTATTTTGAATTTATTAACTGGAATATGAAAGCTCTGGGAAATGTGCATCATTAACGTCTGCGCTTTGTTTGGTACAAGAGGAAATTGATTTATAGTTTTATTTCTACAGTGTTGTTGTACATTCCAAGTTTGGCTTTTGGGGTTCCCAGTTTAATTATTGCCTTCCTGTTTCTAAATTGCGATTCCTTGTTTGGTGATGGTCTATGTTCTGCATGTGTAACTGAGCTGAGGTATTCTGTTTATGTAATTCCTATTTGACATTGCCACTTGTTCTCTTTCCCCAGTATTCTCTGAAATGTACTGGTTTAATATTTGCAGTGTTTCCTTTTGATAGGTAGGGTCTGGTGCTTTGTGAGTCCTGGTAATGCTGTCAGGATACAGCGGGTTTGCTATGGGTTCTAAATGGGCAGCGTTTGTAGTAGTTCCTAATGTGCCTGGCGGTTGGCACTGGATTATAGTAATGTAGAAATCTTTTAGTCTTTCTTTATCCATACACTCATTAAGAGACATGTTTACTAAAAGTTAGTGTATGGTAACATTATGCAAATATTTATGCAAATAAGGCCACTTATGCAAATGAGGCCCCGCACCGAGTCTCCGCACATGGCCCCGCACCCCCCTTGGGCCGCCCCTGGATGCAGGGGTAGTAAGTTACTGCATTTTAGCAAACATATCCCTTTGTCCGCATTACTAAAGAGTTCTGTTCTCTAACAGCTGCATATTTCTTACATAACCTTGAAAAGAGCATTATGCTAAAGTCACTATAAAACATAATATTAAAAATAAAGTCTGATATAGTTAAAAGAATAAACAGAAACATTACCTCAGTTGAAATAACATAGACTCAGGGCTGGTCCCAGAGTTTTTTCAGGTTGTTGGCACCCTAGGCAAGCCTTGAGGCCTATACACCCCCCTCTGCTGTCAGCATCTTTTCTTTAGCTTTGAATACCCTGTTCTTTGCCGCCACTATCACCACCCCAGAAGCTGCTGCCCTAAGCAACCGCCTAGTTTGCCTGATGGTTGGGCCAGCCCTGTATAGACCTGAAATCCCTATACAGAAAGGGGTTCATTCATAAGGGCAAAGACAAACATGTAGAAAAGAGAACATTGAAAGGAATCCATAAAATCAAATAAGAAATCATTGCTAAAGAGAAAGAAAAACAAATTGAAACTCTTCAGAGCCAGATAGTAGTTCTGAAAATAATAAATTGTAATAAATGTAAATGTAAACATATCCTGTTTGCTGACAAGCCTCCTGCAGGAAAAGTCCTTACAACGTTCACAAGTCAGTAGGAGAACATTTTAAACTTCCAGCACTCTCTTTATATGAACTTTATTATGTTATACTCTTCAAAAGAACTTCAAAGGGACACTACAGGGTAAAACTGCAGGATTTAGAGCTAATTGTAGAACTTAACAGCATCACCTTAGACCTAAACAAGGACAATAACTTCATGACTCACTAGAGGTCTAAGTGGACTAAACTGTTCTGAGAGTATTACACTCTTATTTTCTCCTAATCTCCACAAATGTCAATTAGCTGAACTATTCTGCTATTATCAATCCCTTTCCATTCCCTATCCAGTACTTTCCAATGTTTTCTCTAAACTCTTTATCCTCCCTTCGATCGATCTTCATGTATATTCTGACGAAGTGGACTATTGTTCTTGAAAGTTCATGCCTCAATAAATTGCTACATCTACAAGGTGTCTCCTACCTCTGTCATTTTTGCTACTCTAGACTAACACAACTACCCCTCTGAAAATTGTCATCATCACGAAAGCACCAGATTCCACCATATGAAGTGGGAGTCCATCTACATCATAAAGAAGCTTGCCCAATACAGACAGCCATCCCTTTCCTATTTACGTGCAACAAGATATCATCTCTAAGATACTTAAGATTTTAAAATATCCTCTAAAAGCCAGATGACATAGAAAACTATAGAGAGAGATTTACTTACATCATCTCCAAGAAATTACTCAATCGCCTATCAGCATGTAATACAGCAGAGAGAGTATGAACAACAAGGAACTAATACCTGGAATATCACATAAGGAACTAATGTAGCACTGACTCCCTACCTAAACAGGACTTCTCCAGCAAAAAGACAAGTTATCTATCACAAACATTTCACCACTCAAAAGATGAAGAAAGGCAAATGTATCCAGCCTCCTGTCTGCCATGTTAGGTGAAAACATCAAATACCCTAATCTATACCAACATTATCAATCTATCCAATTACACACTCTACCAGTCAGAGGAAGTTGTCCTTAAACAGGAACTCTCCTTCTGTCCCATCAAATCTACATAGTCTACTTCCCCCACCTCCAACTCATAGAATCTACAGTATCTACCAACTCCCACTCCAACACACAATCATCACCCTCTCATCAACGCATTGAAGAAGACGCTGACACCTCATTTCTACCTACCAAGAGCCACAAAACCAGAAACTTACTGGACTTGATTTGCATATAAAATGCTTTTGTGGGTGCTCTGCTAAGTGAGACAAACAAAGAAAATGGAGTCTGAGGTCAAGCCATTTAGGTATTGGTCAGTCCCTCTCCAGCTGTAACTTTGAGGAAGGATTTCACAAAAAGTAAAAATGTAATTTGAGTAAAAACTGATTTTCAATAGAGATAATTATTTAAATAGCATAGCTATTTTATTATTATTCACTTAAGCTATTTTGTTTTAGCATTGGAAGCAAAATTCTTTAAAATATATTAGCTAGTGGTGCAATAAACATTTTCTTACATCAATTGGGCCTCTGTAAAACAATTTTCTTTCATTTCTATAGCTTTGCAGTTTTCAAACAACAAAGTTTTGGATCAACTCAAACAAATACATAGATAAGTATTCATTTTGTATTAAAATTTCCATATAATTAATTTGATATGCAAACACTATATCCCTAAATATCGATACTTTGTGTTACTGAGTCTTTACAGACATTCCACGCTATTTATCACTCTTCTTCAGAACTCTGGTACGTATACACTCTGTGTAAGTATATCTCCCTCTTTCTACTTCCGCTCCTGTCTGTATCTTCCTCACTTCCAAAAAGAAATGTTTCTTCCCCTCCAAAAAAAAGTTGACTTTCCCAAATTGTCCAAACCATTGGCCAGGGTTTCGAGTAGGTACACAGCGCAGGTTTTTCAATGGTTATAATTGCTGGTCCAGAGTCTTCATCTATGCTCTACATCTCCTTGAAGTCTGTTACCTACTATCCAATCTTTAATCAAAATAATTAATTATCATTTGTATAGCACTACAAGACATATGGATCTTCCCAATGCCCATAGCCAACTTCTGTTAACCAGTCCCCTTTTATCCTCCTTCCCCCTCCTAAATTATATCTAACCTACCAATGTAAACCACTTTGATTGAAGGAAAATGTGGTATATAAAACTGGATAAATAAATAAATATGCAGCGCTATAAAGTCAGAAGCTGGCCTTTAGATTAGAAGACAGGCTGAGCCATCATGGGAAAACCATGTCTGGCCTACTGCAGGGTGGATTTGAGGTTGTTACTGATATATATACAACAAAAGGTGGCCCTCCACAGCAGCGCATCTCCTTCACAGCCATAAACTAAGGTACCAGTGCTGCTTCAAGCACCGCTTTCCATGGCCTGCTCCCCCTGCAAACCACAGCTCTTTGCTACAACAGCAAACTATGTTTCTATTCATTTCGTGTTTTTTTAAAAATCATGAGGTCCAAGTGCCCAAACCAATATGGTCCCCTGCATTCCAGCTCCCACGACCCAGGGAAAACCTATTACCTTTTTACACCTATTCACACTTTCAATGTCATGCCCAATCTGAGATAATTCTCAGCTGCATGCAATGGGAAGCCATCCATGGCCTCAGAAACAATCCGGACATCATCATCAAAAGCACTGACAAAGGAGGAGCTACAGTTATCATGAAGAGCTTGGACTAGACACAAGAAGCGAAGAGACAACTCTCCAACTCATCATTTGACAAGCCCCTACCTTCAATCCTCACTGGAGAATACCAGAAGGAAGTGTATAATCTCCTGAAGATCTACCCCACGGAAGTGCACACATGGATTTTCCTGACACACCCCGGGAGCCCTGAATGCTCCATTGTTTCTAGCATCCACACCATTGCAATTGACGTGTCTGGCTATATGAACTCTTCTTCTGGCCTTAAGGTTGCTATATTCCTACAGAAGAAATTCTAAGGGCACCCCAGTATGAGCTAATCAAAAAGCTTAACACATCACCCTAGGTCTGAACAAGGGCAATGGTTTCATGACTCACAACGGCTCTGAAGGGATCTAGTTTATTCTCAGATTATCCTGCACTTAGCTTCTCTCATGTTTTTTTGCTATTATCACTCCCTTTCTACACTCTGATCTGCACTTTTCAATTCCTTTTTTAAGGTCTATGCAAGGAGTTCTCAACCCAGTCTTCTGGATACATATCTAGCCAGTCAGGTTTTCAGGACAGTCTCAATAAAAATGCTTGAGAGAAATTTGCATGCATTGCTTCCATTGAATGAAATCTCTCTCAAGCATATTCAATGTGATGTGTCCTAAGGATGGGGTTGAGAACTCCTGATCTATGCTCTCCCCCATCCATCTTATTGCAATTACTGCTACTAATCATTTATATAGAGCTACAAGGCATAGGCATAGACACAGTCCCTGCTCATCAGAGCTTACAATTTAATGAATATAAAACATGTGGAGCCTGATCCCAGACAAGGCATACCCAGGCCATTTGAATGGTCCCCACAGGACGGGCCTGTCAGCGCCCAATTCTGCACTGTGGGAGCAAGACATTCCCATGGGTGCAGGATCAGGCACTGAGAGACGGTCCAGCATTCCTCTGCATCATTGCGGGGACATCCTCCCCGTGGCACATCCAGCCCACTGCTGTGGAGACCCGAGTTTCCCTGCCACCTGATCCCAGCAGGGGCAGCCAGAGCCTGGATCGGGTAGCAAGAACTCATCTGGCTTGCCACTGATGCTGCTGGGGGGCTGGCCAGCTGATCCAGAGATGTGGCCAGTGCTTATTCCACCTCTAGCCTAACCTGAGTACCCCTGACTAGGGTTCAGTCCTATTTAAAACCTTTAATACCTCAACAGTAGTAACCTGACAACTGAAAGAAAAATCTACACTCATAATAACAATGTGTATATAATCATGGTACCACAATATGTACTGTAAAAGCCCTGTGTCGCTAAAGCACTAATTGCTTGATTCTATGTTCCTCCAAATTATTACCAAAGGCTAAGGGGTATGTTTACTAAAACCCCGTTAGGTGCGCGCCGTGCTATTGTGCGGGATGCCATATAAGGAGTGGGCGTTTCAGTCAGAAAAAAGCAAAACCGGGATTAATCATGCGCTAATGTGCGCTGTGCGCCGCGCACATTAGCGCATGAGAAACTTGTGCGGGAAGCATAAGCAGCGCGCTGACGTACAAGCACAGGGACAGAGCCACAGTACAATGGTTAAGACACTGACCGATGATGCAGGGATCATGGGTTCAATCCCCCACTGTGCCCAATGAAGAAGGCTGGCTGAGGTATTACCTATTATGGGGAAGATTGCTTTAGGAGGCATTTTATTTATATTTTAATTACTTCTACTAGCAAACGCACTCTCAAAGCGTGTTAACATAAGGCGCCCCATAAGGCACATTTTAAAGTGCACTGTCCGCCAAGGCACCCTAGAATGTTGTTTATAGGGCGCTTTATAGGGTGCTGTATGAGGTACCGCAAGGTCACAGCACTGTTTTTGATGACAGCACTGTGCAGTTTAAGGAATGAAAATCATAAGTAGGTGCACTGACATGCAAAGGGAACAGCAGTGTAGCACAATGGTTAAGACACTGACCAATGATGCAGGAGTCATGGGTTCAATCCCCCACTGTGCCTAATGAAAAAGGCTGGCTGAGGCATTACCTGTTATAGGTAATAGTGCTGTAAGGGGCATATTATTTTTATTTTAATTAGTGCTGCCAGCAAACACACCCTCAAAGTATTGTAACATAAGGTGCTACATAAGGCGCCTCATAGGGTACCCCAGAGGGCACATTCTAAAGTGCACTGTCCGCCACGGCACCCTACAATGTTTCTGAAAGGGTGGCCTATAGGGCACCATATAGGGTGCCCTATGAGGCACAGCAAGGTCATAGCACTCTGTTTGATAGCAGCACTGTGCATTTAAACGCATGGAAATCTGAAGTAGGTGCGCTGACATACAAAGAGGAATAGCAGTGTAACACAATGGTTAAGGCACTGACTGTTGATACAGGGGTCATGAGTTTGCTCCCCAGTGTGCCTAATACGTAAGGCTGGCTGAGGCATCAGCTTTGCAATGTATGTATTGTTTCCTGCAGCACTTCATTTGTATTTTATTAATTGCTGCCAGCAAACACGCCCTCACGTGCCGTAACTGAAGGTGCCGCATAAGGCACCCTATAAGGCACTCCATAGGGCACATTATAAAGTGCACTGTCCGCCATGGCACCTTAAATGTCCCCTATAGGGCACCCTATAAGTCGCTCCACAGGATAACGTATAGTGCACCTTATATGGATGGTAACCATAAGGTGCCCTATAGGGCACCCTATAAAGCACTCTCTGAGGCACCTTATGGGTACAGTACGCAGAGAGTGTTTTTGTTGGCAGCAATAATGTACATTAAAAAGAGATAATGTTTTGGGCAGCCCTATTAAATAACCCCACTGTGTGTTTAAACCCATGATTTCTGGCTCCATAGGGATTAAAGTAACCAGTGGGCTACAGCTCTATAGCTGCTAGCAAGCCCCTGGCTGGCTGTAGAGGGACTACACGTCACCACACAGACAGTCTGCTGTGGTCACCAGGATAGGGTTAGGCCACCCGTACCCATGATGCACTGCACATACAAATCAGCTGTCCACAGATGAACACAAGATGGGGTATGCACCCCCACAGCACCTCGGCCTGGTAGGCTGCACCCTACCACTCTCTGACATTCTCCTGCAGCAAGCCTTCAGCCGCTGCACCCTGCAAGGCGCTCCATCAAGACACATACCAGCTGCAAACAGTCTGCTAGCTAGTCCATAGTGCATGTTCCTGGTGGAAATGCATGCACCCAGAACTGGGATGTCAGTATACACAACAAGCAGATAAATCAGTGACTAGGCTCCAAAAGGAAAACCATAAATATCACATGAAAGAAATACTATATAGCGCACGCTAATGTGCACCGCGCACATGAGCGCAGTTTAGTAAACATATCCCTTAATGTTGTATCTGGCGGTATTTACTCTATAGTGTGGAGATGCCCCTAGATCTATACCCTTCGTGTGCATAGAGGTCTCAGACTGTTATCAGCATTGGTTGTGAACCACATCAACTAACCCAATGCCATGATTGCATCAACGACCTCTTTAAATTGACCACACGGGTTTTATGAAAAATCAAAGGGGTTCTTACTGTCTATTGGGGATCCCCACAAAAATCAGAAAAGTGCTTATCTTAGTTGCTCAAAGCTGTTGTTCATATACCCCGACGCCACTTCCTGGCACCTTATAAGCGTTTCACTCCAAAGAGTTTCTTCAGGGGATTCTTCTCATTCAAGCACTGAACAATTGTATGACCTGGGTAATTCCCATCTGCTCAGCGTGTAATTACATGGTCAGTCCCCCTACCAGGCCGAGGTGCTGTGGGGGTGCATACCCCATCTTGTGTTCATCTGTGGACAGCTGATTTGCATGTGCAGTGCATCATGGGTACGGGTGGCCTAACCCTATCCTGGTGACCACAGCAGACTGTCTGTGTGGTGACGTGCAGTACCTCTACAGCCAGCCAGGGGCTTGCTAGCAACTATAGAGCTGTAGCCCACTGGTTACTTCACTGTCTATGGAGCCAGAAGTCATGGGTTCAAACCCACAGTGGGGTTATTTGATAGGGCTGCCCAAAGCATTATCTCTTTTTAATGTACATTATTGCTGCCAGCAAAAACACTCTCTGCGTACTGTACCCATAAGGTGCCTCAGAGGGCGCTTTATAGGGCGCCCTATAGGGCACCTTATGGTTACCGTCCATATAAGGTGCACTATACGTTATCCTGTGGAGTGACTTATAGGGTGCCCTATAGGGGACATTTTAGGGTGCCATGGCGGACAGTGCACTTTATAATGTGCCCTATGGAGTGCCTTATAGGCACGTGAGGGCGTGTTTGCTGGCAGCAATTAATAAAATACAAATGAAGTGCTGCAGGAAACAATACATACATTGCAAAGCTGATGCCTCAGCCAGCCTTCTTTATTAGGCATAGTGGGGGATTGAACCCATGACTCCTACATCATTGGTCAGTGTCTTAACCATTGTGCTACACTGCTACTCCTCTTTGTATGTCAGTGCACCTACTTATGATTTTCATTCCTTAAACTGCACAGTGCTGCCATCAAAAACAGTGCTGTGACCTTGCGGTACCTCATACAGCACCCTATAAAGCGCCCTATAAGCAACATTCTAGGGTGCCTTGGTGGACAGTGCACTTTAAAATGTGCCTTATGGGGCGCCTTATGTTAACACGCTTTGAGAGTGCGTTTGCTAGTAGAAGTAATTAAAATATAAATAAAATGCCTCCTAAAGCAATCTTCCCCATAATAGGTAATGCCTCAGCCAGCCTTTTTCATTCAGCACAGTGGGGGATTGAACCCATGATCCCTGCACCATCAGTCAGTGTCTTAACCATTGTACTGTGGCTCTGTTCCTGTACTTGCACATCAGCGCGCCACTTATGCTTCCCGCGCAAGTTTCTCATGCACTAATGTGCGTGGCGCATATGAGCGCTGCGCACATTAGCGCATGATTAATCCCGGTTTTGCTTTTTTCTGACTGAAACGCCCACTCCTTATATGGCATCCCGTACAATAGCGCGGCGCGCACCTAACGGGGTTTTAGTAAACATAACCCTAAGCCTTTGGTAATAATTTGGAGGAACATAGAATCAAGCAATTAGTGCTTTAAATCCTCTGTTAATCTGACCCATATCACGCTGTGTCACTAAAGGACATTGTAGAAAAAATTAACATTTGTTGAGCTATAAAAACTCAGTTAACCCCTTTGAAGTAATGTTTATGTTTATTATGATAGTTACTCTACTGCCTTTCATAATCAAATAACAAAGCAGTTCACAAATCACTAAAATGAAGGAAGAAAAACAAGATATTCCAGCATATGACAGGACACAGGAAGGAATAAAAGTATGAGGGGAGGACCAGTCTGACCAGAACTGGCCAAGGACCCAAGCTGACCGAAACGCTCACCTCCACCTGTCCACAGCCTGCAGGACCCCGCAACTCACAACCATCAAGCACCTGTGTGAAAAAGACCCACCTCTTTAAAAGACTCAGAGTGAAGTGCAAGAAAAAATGAATTCCATAAGAAAGGAGCCAAAAATGAAGAACCTTTAAGTTAGTTGAAATGAATTAAATGTGTGTCCCTAAAGTTCAATGTGAAATCTGGATCAGAATTATTTAAGTGATTTGTAAGTTCTTGCTCATGTGCCAACAGAGAGCTTTAGATGACTTCCATGCAGTCCTTGGACAATGACCCAGCAATCCTAAGTGTTTGGATGATATATTTAGAGGGATGGTTACTAACATATGTTAAGGGAATCATGCACGATATTTGACACTAATACATGCTAAATGGCAAAATTGTGTGTTACTTTACTATAATGTAGTTGGTTTAAGGAAAGCATGCTACATAATAATGAGATACAAAGCAAGCAAACACATTCAGAGCACCTCATCATTACACAAATTGAATAACACAACTTGTGTTAAACTTTGCAAGCTGCATAATTTATGGAAAAATAATTCCAGCTTTAAGTTGACGTTATTTTAACTTTCTGATAGCACTGTTCTGCTAACACACAGCCTGATGTTCCAGGGAGACTTTTTAGAGGGGCCAGAGCTAAACTACCATGCAGACCCTCCATCCCCCAAAGGCACTCTGCATCCTGTATCAAGACTCCACCTGCCTACAAGGTACTCCATGATACACCAGCAAGACCACCCATCTTCCCAATGGCACCCCTCCAAATCCCCCAGCAAGACCAACCTCCTGAAGACCCTTAATCCTCCAAAAATCCCTCCAAGCCTACTGAGAGTTATGCAGGTATCTAGCAGATGGGGTAGGAGTGATTCCCAGTCACTCCTGTTCCATCAAATGCCTGGTTCAATAGTGTGCCCTTTTGGGTGCCTTCAGGGGAGCACTATCTCATCCTTTGCCTCAGGCAGCAGGGGGAGGGAGAGGGGGAATGGTGCATGGCTCAAGGTTCCCCTAAGGTCTCAGATACCCTTGGTCTGGCTTGTCCAGTAATTACATGTTTAAAGGGTTCACTTAAATGCATAGGTTGAAAAATCAGCTCTGCTGGTTACACATGTAAGTGTCTACGTCTTCAAAGCCCTGAATGATGCTGCTTGATTTTGGAATGGCGTTCTTTATAAAATGGATCTTCCAGCTGTATGTGCCCGAAAAATATATGAGCTTTAACCCTGTCCTTATAGGAATTTTACAAGAAGCTCCACATTCAGCAAGTCTTTTGTAAAATAAGATCTGGACTTGGATGTCCCTTATCCTATTTAGAGAACCTATGAAAAATTGGGCTTTTAGTCTTATAGCTAATTTCTTTTCACTTCCTCTTTAATCTGGTTGACAGTGGCAGTTTACTAAGCAAAAGCCATCCAAGCACAAATTAAACATTGCAAATCATATGCAATAATTAAAAAAAATAATAAAAATATTGAATTGACTTTTTAATTTAAGAACTATAAATGGGGTTAGCTAATTTTAAGTACAGTAGAGAGTGTTGCTCAAAAGGAACTGCACTTTGTATTCATTTACATTCCTCTGATAAATTACTATAAGCAGATTAAGGAGATAAACTAACCAGTCTATTAATTACACTGATTATTATTTAATGGAAAAAAAGGTTTTCTGGGCAATGTGTAAGGTAAAAGCAGAGCTTAGCAATGCATTATATAGAAGTGGTATTTTATCTTAAGGAGTAAGATTAAGTTGCCAATAGCATTTTTTTTTTTAATCTAAAGAATATATTCATTACCTGGGAAAGATTTATAAGTATAATTGAGCATAATACTTTAAAACTATTTGCATGTGTTTTATAATACAACGAATAGCTATGGAAATAGTGTTACAGTAATTACCTTCTGCATATCCTTTGAAGGGTTTATTCAAATGAGAAACAGTCTTATAGGAGCAGATACTTAGAGGCCTATCCGTTCAGAGAGAATGAATCTACTGGGGGCACACAAAGGGAAATAGAAACCCTTCACTGAAGGTCCAGGAGAAAGTGCTGGCTCTTGGGATGGCGAGGAGACACTGGATCATGACCGGGGCTGAACTCTTCTCAGCTCCTCTATTACCTGCTCGTTGATAAGCTGGGAGTCACCACTTCTTTTGCTGAACAAGGAGAGCAGCTGCATGCCACGCTCAGGCTGTAAAAGACAGCATAAGAAAACGGGCACATATACTGCTCCTTCAAGTACAGAGTCAACCTGCCTTATGCAGGTAACGAGAGAGACACCTGGCCGGTGAAGGAGTGGCACAGGTAGGAAACAGGAATGCAAAGTATCAGAAAGAGACACAATCCTTGGGACACGCCTAACCAGTCAGGTTTTTAGGATAACCCTGATGAATATCCATGGGATAGATTTGCACACACTGCCTCCGTTGCATACAAATATCTCTCATGCATAGTCATTGGAGTTGTCCTGAAAATTTGACTGGCTAGGTATGTTCCAAGGACTGAGTTAAGAATCTACTACGGCTATTCATTTGTGTAATGCTACAAGTCGTACATATAGATGTAAGAGACAGCCCCTGCTCATCAGAGCTTACAAGCTAATCAAGACAAAGAACATCACAAAACCGGGGATTAGAGAATGGTAAGAGACACGTAAGTGGTAAAAAAGAGAGTGTGAGGCATCAGAACCCAAAAGCAGCTTCGAAGAGGTGGGCTTTTAGCTGGATTTGAATAGGGCTAGAGAAGGAGCCCGACGCAGTCAGGTAGTTTGTTCCAGGCGTACAGAGCAGCAAGGTGGAATGAACAGAGTCTGGATTTGGCAGTGGCAGAGATGGCATAGATAAAAGGGATCTGCCAGAAGAGCAGAGTTCACGGGGAGTGGTGTAGGGAGATATAAAGGAGAAAAGGTAGTGAGGAGCAGCAGAATGAGTGCACTTATAGGCCAGTAGGAGAAGTTTGAACTGGATGCAGAAACAGATAGGGAACCATTGAAGGGACTTGAGAAGAGGGGGTTACATGAGCATAGCAACACTGGCAGAAGATACAGTAAGATGCGCAGCTGAGTTTTGAATAGATGAAGGGGAAAGAGATGATTCAGAGGGAGACCAGTGAGGAGCAGGATACAATAGACAAGACAGGAGATGACCAGAGAATGGCTAAAATTCTTAGTTGTGTGTTCAGAAAGGAAGAGACAAATTTTGCTGATGTTATATAGAAAAAAGTGACAGGTTTTAGCTATCTGTTGGATGCGTGCAGTGAAAGAGAGAGCAGAGCCAAAGAAAAAAGGGAGAGTAGAGTCAAAAGGAAAAAAGGGGACTGTTGCAGCGGTTGATATGGAAGGTCTTTTTCTGCCATCATGTTTCTATGTTTCTATGACCCCAAGGTCGTGCACTGAGGAAACAGAGAAGAGTGTAGTGTCATCCCCAGAATAGAGAAAGGAGGAAAGAGGGAGGTGGGTTTAGGGGGAAAGATATGGAGCTCAACCATGTGATCAATTGAATGGGTTAATTTGTGCAGCTGTTCAAACATACCAATCAAGCACCTCTAGCGCCTCTTTCGACTCATTTCCAGACAATGCAGCAGTCTATTTCCACTGAGCACCTCTGCGGTATCCAGATAGTGCCAGGGTGATCTGTGGGTGGAGCTGGGGCAGAGTTTGAGGTTATCTGGTTACTGGTGATAGTCATCCTGCTAACCAGACAGCAAACTGCATAAAGGTAGGCCAGAATAAAGGAGCCCTAACTTTATATGGTTTGCCATCTGACTAGAAGACTGAATATCACCACAATCTGGATAGCAGCACTGATCAACACAGTATCCAGATATTCAAGGTGGCCACTATCCATATATCAATGCAGAATATCTGGGGCTGAATATTAGAACATAAGAATGGCAATAGTGGGTCAGAGCAAAGATCCATCAAGCCCAGTGTTCTACTTCCAACAGTGGCTAATCCAGGTCTTGAAGTTAGGCATGCAGGATTAGTACAATATGGATTTCAATTCTGAATACCTAAAATACATCTGAAGTAGCCAGTTGCATGCTATTTACCCACAGGGATAAGCAATAGCTTTTTCTTGAACTCCTTTCCGCTATAAATATACTACTTTGTAGCTTCTATTTTTTGAGAAAGTAAACAATCAATTTGGTTCTGCCTGTTCTACTCCACTCAGGATTTTATAGACCACTCAGGCACTTATTCGGTTGATAGCACCAGATAAGTGTTGGTGAGAAGGATATTCAGCAGCACTATGCATGGGAAGAACTTAATAACAATAAACTAGTGTTGGGAAACATCTATGCTCCAAATACCTATCAACACCAGTTCTTCCTAGAAATAGCCACATTCTTAGCCAACCAAACTGAATATCAATCAATATTAGACGGGGATTTCAATATGGTGGTGGATGCCTCTATTGATAGCCAACCACCCCAGTGGGGAATAAGACAGGTGGCAAATAAAGGGATACATTTTCTCTGCACAGAACTAGAACTAATTGACAGCTAGCACACAAAACACCTGCTTGACCAGGCTATATTTCAGCACAACAACATACACTGAATCAGAAATTACAACAGGGTCTTAGGGACCTGAGAGCTCTTCGGGACACATATATGCGGGAAGAAACAGAAAATAATAGGAAAAAAACTGCAAGAAGGGAAACATAAAGCTATATTACAACAGGGGGTAATGTGAAATATCAAGCTATATAAGTATAAACTCTATTAATGGGGAGATAAAACAGGAAAACTGTTGGCAAACCTGGTCTGACCGGGAAGGGTAAAGTCGATGATCACCCAACTTCGTGCAGAGGACAGGACAACGCTAACAGAAGAGGGAGCAATAGGCCAGCAATTCTGAATGTTCTATAAAACCCTTTACCAAGCAGAACCCAGAGAAACTGGGGAGAGGGAGGCCTTTTTCGATGGACTAACTGTCCTTGAACTCACCCAGTCCCAATAAGATAGCTTAAATAGCCCCATCCAGCCGACAGAGCTCCAGACAGTCATAAAACAACTGCCTATAACCAAGACCCCAGGACCAGATGGACTGGGAGCAGAGTTTTATAAAAGTTTGGGGGAAGTGGCAGTACAGAGGGGCACTATAGAAGAACAAGGTACAGCAGCAGTGGTGGTGCTACTGCAGAAGCCAGGAAGCAATCCTGAAGCAGTAGAGTCCTATAGGCCAATCTCATCATTAAATCAGGACCTTAAGATTCTAACTAAAGCACTGGCCAAAAGACTACGCGAGGTGTTGCCAAGCCTCATTCACCCAGACTAGGTGGGATTTGTACATGGACGAAACGCAGCAGGACATATCCTGAGGGCCCTAACCATGTATAGGCATGGGAGGGCAACCGACAAAGAGGCTGCTCTGGTAAGCCTCAATGCAGAGAAGGCATTCGATCGGGCATCCTGGGAATATCTATTTTGGCTACTACCCAATTTGGAATAGAAGGACACTTTGTGGACTGGATTCAGGTACTATACGAGGACCAAACAATGCAAATCTCAATAAATAGTGGGCTCACAAAGGCCTTTAGGTTGCAAAGGAGCACCCAACAGGGGTGTCCACTATCCCCCATGCTGTTTGTGTTCAACTTGGAGCCCTTGGCGCAAAAAATTCAATCATCCCAGATACTGAAGGGAGTGTGGGTGGGGGAGTGGGAACATAAAATCAGCCTTTTTGCAAACAACATGCTTATAACAATGCAACATGAACAAGCTGGCTGGAGAAGAGTTGATCAATTTGCTTCACGAGTTTGGAAAGTTCTCAGGCCTCACGTAAACACGGGTAAATCAAGGGCACAGCATTTAGGAAAGGAAGAGGACATTGGAGGAGAGAGTGTGTTTTGCTGGTCCATGGAACCACTGAAATACCTGGGCATTTACCTACATAGAGACCCATGGGTAATATATCCACTAAATATCCAGGAAAAAATCTGCCAGATGCGCAACCTTTGTGACCGATGGGCAGATTTGCCGCTATCCTTATATGGCTGTGTCACCCTAACTCGCATGATTATCATCCCCAAGATCCTATACCAATTACAAATGCTACCAATGTGGATCCAACAAAAGGATGAGCAGAGCTATCAAGGGTTCATTTGAAAATTTCTGTGGAAAGGCAAACGTGTTAGAGTCAGCTATGCCAAACTTATAACAGACAGGGAGAGAGGAGGAGTGGGTCTGCCGGATTTGTGCACATATAACATGGCATCACTAATGCGATGGATACATGCAGCCTACACAGGGTCAGAAAGACATGGGTCAAAAGACCTGATGGTGAGATGGAACCAACCATACGAACTGATAAACCTGCTTCATTACCACAAAGTGGAACTGAAGACTATATGATGTTGATAGATCCCCTCAGAAAATCTATCAGAGGAACTGGAGGGCCACCCCATTCTTGCAGATAGTAGGGAACCCGGGATTTAAACTAGGGGTGGACAAAACCAAATTCCACTTATGGGCAGAGAGACGACGCTTGGACTTTGGCGACCTCATGAAATGGGAGAGGAGGGCAACATACCATGATGGTCATGAATCTCACTCCTAAGCCAGGGTATGTGGAGTATGATCTCAGTCTCTCAAATTTACTGCTAATTCTCAGTGTAGTACTTGCATCGTGCCAAAGAGAGCATCCCTCTGGAGTTCGTAAGATGTTACATGTGTGGGTAATTTATCAAGGTGTGCTTGGAAATTCCTCTTAATTGAGCCTGTGGCACCTAACACAATGGGAAATAACTCAGTATCTTTCTGCCATATTTCCTTGGTTTCTGACTGCACTTCTTGGTACTTCAGGATCCTCTCCCTCTCCACACAATTCACAGACTAATCACTCGGAATCAACACCTCTATAATCAATGCTGTTCTGGTGTTTTTCTCCTTTACCACTATGTCGGATTTCCTCACATCCAGTTTCTTATCTATCAGAATGGGAATTTCCCAGGTGATCATAACCTCTTCATTCTCTGTAATTCTCTTAGGGTTGTGATACCAATGCTTTTCAGGCACAGTGACACTGTAGTGTTTACAGGGTTTCCAATTAAGGCATGCTACTTCATTATGTCTATCTGTATATGCCACTGTTAGGAGCCTGGGATGCTCAGCTTATCTCCTTAAAGGACCAAGAGGGGAGGGGGAGCTATGGCTGAGGTCCTAGACTAAAGAAGG